>OU026145.1:89470987-89840471 GCA_907269125.1 Eristalis pertinax
AAAGAGCTGGCGAAGCGTGGCCATCGGGCCTCTTTAAAACTATAAGGATTCCTCTGGACATACTTCTCCAGTTTTTCCACCTCGTTCGGGAGTTGAATAGTCGCGAAGAGTTCGCAGTGATCCCTGTCGTACTCCGCCGCAGTTAGACAATTCCGTGTGAGTCATTCCACGTTCAGTACCGGCAGTCGCCTGTTAATCAACAACAGATCCAGATAGGACCCGCATTTGCGATAGAATCAGTTGCAAGCAAATCCAGATTGAACTGGGGTTGCCCGTGTCGTTATGCACTCTAATTCCCCATTCTCTATGCTTGGAGTTAAATTCCCCAGCACATAATAGTTTTAATTCGAGCTCAGTCGAAGGCTAGTGAAAAGAGTATCGAGTTTTCTGAAATTAAATGGCGATTGAGTGCTTTCTAGTCAGATGGAGGAGGTAACCGAACATTAATTGTCGTTTTGTCCTAATCAGGGAATTCACATTTACTGCTACGATCTTAGATGCGTGAGCAGCCATCAGACCTATGATGAGTTGATGTCTTGTATTTTCCTATGAGCATCTTTAATCTTCCCGATTTCTTGGACCTTAAGGCATCCCTGATAATAGATTGAGACATTCAAAGCTAGACGCGAACTGGAGAAAGCCGTCAAAGAGAGAGAGAGTACTTCAAAAAGCTTTGCGAAGAGGCTGATGTGCATCCGGGGTCAAGCATACAGGATGGTTACCAACAAGCTAAAAAGTAATTCAAGCCCACAACTAATCTGCCCACAAGTGCTTACCTCATTAGTGGATCACTTCTTCTCACGTCAACAAGATCTAGCTGTTATGTCTACGCAGGACAGCAATGTGGAACAGATTCCTCCTGCAACCAGCTACATATGGCTACCTCGAGAGAGAGAACCCGGACCGGATGGAATTCCAAATAAGGCGATCAAGGCCGCCTTCTGAAGATATTAATGGACTATTTCAAATATAGGAATCTCATGCATTACACTGACGATGGCATGAAACACTACGACGTCACGTCAGGAGTTCCACAGGGTTCAGTCCGTGAACCACTCTTGTAAAACATAAAGTACGACAGAGTTACATATACGGCTAAACCAACCCGCATTAGTGCATGTGATTGACTTTGTCGACGATATTGCTATCGTCACAGTGTCAAAACATGTACCAGAAGTCGAGAGTGCAACAAACACGGCAGTGGCAAATATAAAAGATTGGCTAAAAATCGCTGGTTTGGAGTTAGCTTATCACAAAACGAAGGCTGTCCTTATGAAGTTGGAATTTTAACCTTTCCGGGTAGGCAAATAACTAATTAAGGAAGGAGTAGTTGAAATACCACCGTGTTATGTTAGACAACGGACTGTCCTTCAAAACACACATCGAATACGCAAGCAAGAAGGCATCGCTGACGCAAGGATCGCTGTCCCGAATGCTTCCGAACATCGGTGGACCTGGTTATGGGCGCAAAGTAATACTTTAACGGGTGGTAAATTTAGTCGTCTTATGCGCTGCTCCGATTACTGCAATAAAAGGATGCTGACATCAGTGCATAGGCTCTGTGCAACAAGAGTAAGAATCGATTTCAGGACAATCTCGTACGTTACTGTGTGCGTCCTAGCCAAAATATGTTCCTAATTTCATTGAAATTGGTACACTCGATTCAACAGACTTCTTTCCGCTTTTCTATACAAACCATCTCACTGTGTGGCATGCCTAAGCCTTTGACAACGAGCACAATGGAGTATTCGCTTCGTCTTCCTTAATGGTGGGGTTTTCTCTGTCCTAAAACTTTTTCTTTGGCCTTGCATTAGCCTTGTAATATTTGAATCCGGTCTTTCTATCTTTAACGTGTTCATCGTCGATCTTTTTAGTTTCGATATTTCTATACTTGGCGTGTTTCCCTTCACCTCTTATTTCCTTTATAAAATTTGGACTTGGTTCAATTAGTACATCGATTTTTGTTTAGATATAGTTTTTTCTTTGTTTTTAAAAATCCTTTCATATATGTTGTGGTATAAATAGTGTTATTATAAATGCTAAATATGCGAATAATTTGTTCTTCAACTATTTCTGTGTTATATATTAAGCTGTCTTACCGCGATAACCTCGTTTTTATACCAGAATTTCGGTATTACTGTACTGCTCGAACCAGTAGGCTGGGATTGGAGAGCCCTCGTTACTGTAACGTTGATGTCAGCACGATCTTGGTAATTCGTGTCAGGAGCTCAGTTGTTTGGATAAATCGAAGTAGCAGCATTGGCCAAAAGCGATTCCACGTCGGTGGTGTCATTGGTGGTTATCGCGTTTGCCAGCCAAGTCTATGAAAATATGGTGTGTATCGATTTGAAACTCGCTGGTCTTCTCCAGGATTTACCTCAGTGTGAAAATTTGGTTTATAGTCGATTTGCCGGTTTCCGGAAGCCACACTGGTGAGTACCGATTAGTGCGGTGCAAAACGGCATTGGACGTTCACACAGTACGTACGCTGCACAGAATTTTATATGCGAAGTTGAGCAGGTTGAGCATATACCTCTATAATTTTTACAAAAGCTAGGATCGCCCAGATTATTGCCACCGGCGTCGAAGAGCTCTGATGGTAAACCCTCTGAACCTGCGGCTTTGCGACATGATAGAGGTTCCCTCTCAAGAGAATCCACACAGCAATCTGGCGATCTCCAGACGGTCGAACGCCAACCAAATCGACCATGTGCTAATTGACGCAAGACACGCGTCAAATATTCTGGATTTGCGAACATAGCAGCACAATTCAGAGCTCGACTGTCCATTGTCCGAAAGTTGCACCAGAAACCAATGAGGACTTGTAACATTGGGTGCCTGAACACGCCGGTAATTGCCAGAACCTACGAAGAGCAGACTGTCTGGTATGCTTACGTCGAATATAAATGCCAACGATATGTTGTTGCATTGCCGCTCGTCCCTTAAAGAGGTGGCAAAAACTACTTCAGGCTACCTACTGCAAACGGCAAGGCATCCGTGGTATGATGGCGAGAGCAAAAGAAACGTGCATTTAGAAAACATTTGGTTTGTGGTTAGTTTCAATAATATATGGTCTGAAATACTTTGTTTTTGTGGTCAGTTTCAATACTTTATTTGCGTCCAAACAAATATGGTCTGAAATACTATATGGATCACACAATAGTTTCTATATTGTGCTATAGTTAATTTCGTGTTCTTTAGGTGTGCGACATTCTTAGCAGGTAAAGTGGTTGTATTGCGAGAGCACTGCTTCAACCGCATAGTTCGATGCATCTATAGTTAGGGTAAATCTAATATATAAAATTTCCATGTCACAATGTCAGTTACCGTACTCCTCCGAAATGGCTTTACCGAAATTCTATATGCGTATTCAGTAGGTCTGAGAATCGACTACTATATATTTTCCATACCCCTAAGTGATAAGGGTTGTTCACCCTTAATATTTTTTTTTTTTATTTTTGGACGAAATTATATAATGTGGCATTAAAATATACATACAACCCTAAATTTGTATAGCCATTTTAGTAATTTAATCATTATATCACGCTCGATAACTGATCAATTATAGTGTTTTTAACTGTACTTCGATTAAAATTTCCCCTAGCTTATTTCAAATCTAACATTTTTTTTATGAAAATAAACATTTATTTTTATTATTAAGGTTTAATCCTGATATATGCTTAGTGTTACCAATCTTAGGGCCGTTTGCTCATTCGCAACATAAATCCAAAACATACGTAAGTATAACATATCCTTTACGTGATACTTAAGCTTAATTGCTTTGCACAAGCAAAATTTGTGTACAACATAGTTAGCGATCACTTTACGTCATGAAAACCAGATGGTATTTTTGTGTGAGAGAATACAAGAGCCGATGGTGTGCAACTTGGAAAGAAAAGGATATTGTCTCATAATGAATTCAGCACAATGTCAACAGCCATTCTGGGACATATGCATAATAAACACCCAAATCGATTATTGCTTGAAAAACAAATTTGATAATGATAGTTTAATTCAACATTCATCCATAAATCTGTGTAATAGCCATCACGAATTTCGACAAATGAGTCAAAAACTACTCGTTATGTCTATAAGTGATACTTAAGGGTTTATGTCATGAATAAGGAGCTATGTATCGAATGAGCAAACAGCCCTTAGATTCTTAAAATTTGCCGCGCCTTTACTGGTGAGTGAAAAGCCGATGTCCCTTCTAAGTAAACAGCACGGAGTAGGGATGAGACTGAAGCCGGTCTCCTGTTTCACTCACACAATAAGCCTTCTCTCACTCCCTACACAGTTTTTGGCCATCATTATTGTTTATGTAACAAGTGTAGTAGTAACGTTTACAATTATCATATTGCTATCTCAGTGTAACTCTCATATTAACTATTAATTATTACTATTTTATTCACAATAATAAAATTAATAATTTTAAGTGTATTTGGCACGATTAGTTCAGTTAATCAAGTTTTAGTTAAACAAGTGATTTACATAACCTTAAAAGTACTCAACACGTGTCACGAGCTGTAACCAACAACGGCTTTTGTGTTGTAAGTATACTTTTTTATATTATTATTTCATATAATTATGACAAAATAATTTTTTTAGTAAAATTAAATTTTTACAAGTTCTGTTCAAATTATTTTTCATGAAATTTTTTTTCATAAAACTAATATTTTCGCATAATCCTGCCCGTAATTATAACTACAACGTTTTCCAATATTATGTAATTTCATTAATTCTATTTATATGTGTTTTGTACAGTGAGCAATGCCAAGAAAACGCAAAGGGGCTGATTTGAGCCGTAATACAAGTAAGTCCAGAAGTATGAGAGATCAAAGATCCCAAAAAACCGACGAACAAATCCAGCAACAAAATGCTAATGCACGTGTGAGCAAGGAGCAATTGCGTCATGAACAATCAGAAGATACACGAGCTGAGCGCAATGAAGTTATACGCTTAGAACAACGACAATCACGCCGTTTCACGGTTAATAGACGCAGAACATCTACTTATAATAAGTACGTTACTTTTTGTCTACACTAGAATTTATCTAGAACCTAGAAATAATTTATAAGGCAAAACAACGTTTGCGGGTCAGCTAGTTCTTTATCAAAATCAGGATAGCGTTATTTTTTTAATGTTTCAAATTCGATAATCTGGTCATCTATGTAAACATTTGCATCCTTTTCATCATTTCATCATCATTGAATAATCCTGTATAAATTTACAGTAGCAGCCCGTTAGTCCCAAAAATTGTTTGATTTGTTTAGTTTTGGAACTGGAATTTAAGCTACACATTCGATTTTCTTTGGGTTAGGTTTGATACCAATTTGGGTTACAATAAGTTCAAAGAATTCCATCTCTTTTTAGGAATTCTGATATATAATTGTGTCTTTTAGTTTACTTATTTTAGACGTTGAAATATTTTCTTTGCATTATCAATATGCTCTTGTCAGGATGTTGAGAATTAATGAAGGTTACATTCATTTGCGAGACGCTATTGTCAGCAAAGCCGACGCTGCCCAAATTAGTAAATCTGTCATCCTACCATCATCATACGTAGGCTGTTCCCGTCATATGCAAGAAAATATACAAGACGTGCGCGAATATGGACGACCGTGTTTATTTATTACGTTCACGTGTAATTTACTATTACCTAGCCAAAATGCAATACATCGTCACGACATCACAGCACGTGTATTCAAACAAAAATTAAAGTCATTAATAAATTTCATTATATTTGAAATTAAATGTATTTGGTTACACACGTTGCTGGGTATTTTCGGTTGAGTGATAGAAGCGGGGATTACATCATGTACATATTTTGGTTTGGTTAATCGATACAATACGTCCTGAAGAAATCGACAGCATAATCTCTGCGGAAATTCCAGATCCATCTACGGATCAATCACTGTTTGATATTGCTACAGCAAGCATGATTCAAGGTCCATGTGGTAATCTAAATCCTTCGTCACCTTGCATGGGAAATGGAAAATGTATAAAAAGAAATGGAAAAAATAAAATGTACCAAAAGTTTTTAAAAAAAATTGACTAACGATACGATCATAAATGTTGATGGATACCCAATATATCGTCGAAGGAATCCCGATAATGGCGGACAATCGTTTATAAAAAAATATCAACAACTTAGACATTGATATTGACAATCGTTGGGTGGAACCATATTCGCCTCTGTTGAGCAAAACATTCGATGCTCGTATTAATGTTAAATTCTGCAGTTCAGTAAAGAGTATCAAATATATTTGCAAGTATGTGATGGTAATATATGGCTCTATTTCGAGTTGAAAATACCGATATGAATGCTCCTTCGGTGAATAAGAATGATGAAATATCTCTTTACCAAATTCGCCGGTACGTAAGCTCGAATGAAGCTGTTTGGCGAATCTTCGGTTTCTCAATTCATAAACGGGATCCAGCAGTTACTCATTTAGCTGTCCATCTTGAAAACAGTCAGCGTTTGTATTTCAGCTATTGATCGTGCTATAAATCCACCGAAAACTACACTCACATCATTTTTTGAATTGTGTAATCGTGCAGATACTTTTGGTGCCTTTGCACGGACTTTACTGTATTCAGAAGTACCACACTATTTCACATGGGCTGCAACAAAAAACTGGATGCCCCGCAATCAAGGCACACCGGTTGATGCATGTCCCGGTCTATTTAAATCCAACACCTTGGGGCGAGTATTTACAGTCAATTCAAGGCAGACTGAGTGCTTTTATCTTCGACTGTTGTTGGTTAATGTCGCCGGCCCATTGTCATTTCAACATTTACGTAAAGTGAATGGACAGCAGTATTCAACGTATAAAGATGCGTGCCTTGCACTCGGCTTGCTGGAAGACGACAACCAGTGGGAATGTATGCTTGCTGAAGCAGGATTAAACTGTACAGCAAAACAAATTCTACTATTATTCGCTATAGTGTTGACTACATGTTTTCCAACTCGAGCACAGATATTGTGGGATTAGCACAAAGATTCAATGACTGATGATATATTGCATTAATATCGTACACGGTGCAATGATCTAATAATATCATTTAGCGATGCTATGTACAATAATTTGAGGATCTTTGCATCATCATTGTCAACTGACCACTCAGTTATTTCGGTATGTATTCGCCTAATCGTTCAACATACGCTGAGATCAACGCGTGCTTAAAATCATCGCCATTGTGGCGCAATGTTGAAAAATTGGAACTTACAGTAAATATCCATTCGGATCCATCTGCTGAAACATTCTCAAAACCACGGCGATAGAAAAGTTACTACGGATGAAACTGGGTGCATTCAATTACCGGCGGATTTCTGCACAATCGTTAATTCGCAGGATGCTCTCGTTGACCATATATTAACAACAGCAGCAAAAACAAAAGGAGCAAAACAGCAGCAGCAACAACAAAAGCAGCAAGAACAGCAACAGGAGCAATAATAACGCTCCCAACAGCGGACAAAGGGACAACGTTGCACAGCTGTCACGTGACAGCAACAACAACCAAAAATTCTTTTTATTTAAAATATAAAGGGCCCTCGGTCCACTGCTCCGTGTGGCAGATTATCACGTCATGAAAGAAAAGCTAGCGGCGACGGGGCCGAGTTTTTATCGTATACCCCAAAAGAGGAAAAAGTGCAGACCATGCTCAATAAGTGCTTGGATCCCGCTATTGATCCCGAGGATATACTCGCTGTGCTGCGCCAAGCGCAGAGCGACGACGTTCGGGGGTTAAGCCCCTCATCACTGCCGTAACGAGAAGGGAGAACAGGAAACTTCTGTTTTTCCTTGCTCAGGTCACCCCAGACAGGAAAATAGGATCGTTTAGGCTCCATTTCTGTTAATTAGGACACATTAAGAGGCTTGGGCATGCCGCGGCGAATTGCAACATGGAGTCTCGCTGCATCAAATGCGCAAAAACCCACATTCAAGGGGAACGCCCCTTAAGGACGGAAAAAGTCGAAAACAGGACACGAAAATTGGCACCCTGCTTATTGGAGATGGAATAAAGTCCAAGAAAAAGCAAAGAGGCTCAAAAGAAAACAAAAATGGTAGAAGTGAGGCCAGTGCCTCGTGTTCAAGCTACCACTGTTACACCGGCCGTCTCTTACGCCAAACAGTGCCGAAGGTGGCCTCGGTCCCAGTGGCCACGCAACCTGAAGGCGGTTCTGCTCTCTATCCAGGGGCAGATCACTCAGCTCGAAAAACTGCGAAGATTTCAAGTGCTAGAAACATGTATTGCACGCATTCCTCTTCAGGGTGGAAAGCGGTTGTATGTGATCGCGATCTACGCAGCTGATAATCCTGCCCTGAATCGCAACTTCATTTCAGAACTCGATACTCTTTTTACTAGCCTTCGACTAAGCTCGGAGGAAAACTATTTTATCATTGCTGAGGATTTGAACTCCAAGCAAATAGAATGGGGTAATAGAGTGCATAACGACAGGGGGACCCCACTGTATAACTGAATTGCACAGGCGGTTTAGAGATCTACACAACGCGGAAGTCAGGGCATTGAAGTCGAAGTTATAGCTTGGCTATAAGCTTACACTGGGGAAATAAAATCCGGGCTGTACGATCTAACAACCCGGGTATGTTCCTACAAGTATATATTATTATTACGGAGGGCAGACATTCAGACCGTTAGACTTTCCAGGACGACAAATAACGAAATGAGATAAGTCAATGACGATCTGAGAATCCTAGTTTCACCAGGTTCAGTGACGAGAACATGGCAATTAATGCCGTCACCAATGTTGGAAACTACATCTTGATTTCTCAAGAAGATCTCCAGGGTATCTTTAACTCGCTGAAGAAGGAAAAGTCAGTGGGAATCGATGGAATACCGAATATTGTGATCCGCCATCTTCCCCATGCAGCCGTACAGATTAATATAACACTGTTCAACAATGGGCTGAGTAATGCTTATTATTTGTGGTGCAACCAATCTCTAAACGGGACAAAGACAAATCCATCGCGACAAATCTTCGGTCGATCAGTCTTCTTCCTTGCATAAGCAAGGTTTTTGAAAAGATAGTCATTCGAGTCCTGAAACAATGGGTTGAGGAAAATAAAATCATATCAGACTAACAGTTCGGATTCTGGGCGGGGCATGAAACTGTACATACTGCGTCGAAACTGGTGTCCGACATTCAGTTTAACAAAGACAAAAAACAGTACAGTCGTGAAAAGTGGAGACGTAACTTCTGCCACTGTCAACAGGGAGCGGTTGATTGCTGATCTTGTTCTCAATATTCACTGCAGATCTTATAGGTTCCATGCCACACTTAATTGCTTACGCCGACGATCTAGTAGTGTACAGATTAGGTCCGAAGGTTGAAGTAATAAATACCTTGTTGCAACGTGACTTCGAGCAAATTTAGCGATTTTGCGACGACTGATTTGATTATCAACTTCCTGAAGTGTGGAACCATCTTTTTCAGGACCCGCGCACAAACTGGCGTAAGTTTGGCATAGTTGATCTGCAGGGAAGGCCGTTAGGTGTGAAAAGTGCTATAAGTTATCTTGGCATTTAGTTGGATCAATATCTGTATTTTGACAAGCATATAGATATTGTTCTGAGGAAAGCTAAAAAGGCCTTTGGTATGAAAAGGGGGTTGTTTTACAGCAGCCAACTTGATACCAGGGTGAAGGTAATCTGCTACATGGCCCTCATACGGTTGTCCACTGTGGTTCAATGTGAGTCCTTCCCAGGTGGGAAAGGTGAGATTGTTCAAGAGACAGTGTCTTCGCACCTGTCTCCGGTTGTATCGCACACCCGAGTCAGAGTACAAGAAGTTCAATCCCAATGAGGGCATGTACAATGAGGCAAACTTGAACAAAGCATAAGGCATATTGCAAGAGCTATGACTTCTTCCAACAGTCTGATCTTTGGGATTTACTATCCCAATATTATATACCATGAGAGTGCGCCTCACCGGCTTTAACCCTCCTTAAGATCCACAAGGATGTCCTGTCATCTATCATGTCGTACGCCGAACAGTGGACAGGCGGCTCCAATACAAACGGGATGTCGCTCGCAGTCACGAGGATCTCCTACAGTTGAATAGAGCGATCTCTGCTCGAGACAGGAGAGAGTCTGCCAATGAACGGCAATTTTACTGGTGATCGCGCCAAAACCAGATAGACCATGGTGGCCAACTTACATAGGTTTTAAGGTAGTGTATAGGTAGTGAAAAATGCAATAAAAGGAAGATATAAAAAAAATATCAAAAACAAAAGGTGCACCACGGCGTATAAATTATATATGTTAGACATATACATAACATATACGACCTGGTGCACGTGTCCGTGTTGATACAGACATAGTTAAGATAGTTTACAAGTTTTTATGTTACGTTAGTTTAAGGTAGTTTTTTACCAGTTTTCTTTGCCAAATAAATCAAGCAAATCTGAAAGTCCATTCAGACAGAATAGAAAAAAAAACATTGTCTAAGCTGAAAGGCGCAATTAAATTTAGATTAAAATAGCTTAGAGTACCCGTATAGTGTCAGTAGGTTAGATGTATTTGTTGTACAACAGGGCGAACCCGATACGAGTGGACAATTTCCTGGTGAAGCTGATTCGAGGTCATACTGCTAGAGCGATGAACTCGGTCAATAACCTGACCGTGGGGGTTTACCACAAAAGGGTACGTCACAGTGGCTTCGTACTCCCAGAAGCATTCCTCCATTTTGATAAGCACGGTCTGATTCAAGACAAAAATTCAACAACAATAGACAAGTTCTGTTTATTAATTTATTTAATTTGTTCTTATTTCATTTTAGCATTCATTATAGCATCTAATAATTTGCTATTAAAAATAAATGTTGATAGGTTAAGTCGAAAGATATAGTTTAAGAATCAGTTTAGCTTATAGGGTCCGTAAGTTAGAAATAGTTAAAAATTGTGCTAGTTTAAGCATTTTTTGTTTAGAAAATAAGTATGTACCGTGAATTTTCAAATATATAAATAAGCTAATTTAAACGAAAATTAACATTTTTCATATAAAAAGAAAATTAAAACAGAGCTACGGCCGCACACACAGAAGAAAAATACTTAGGAAACGTTCGTATATCGTGAAAAAGAACCGTATAACCATATCAAAAGCAAATACCTTCATACCATCTCACAGTAAGACAGCACATTAGAATTCGCTATGGATATTCTTTTTTAAACAGGATACGCAAATTTCAAAAATGATGAAAATCAAACAGATACAGGAATAGGAGTCCAACATTCTCAAGTTCACAAATATAACGCCATGCCAACCACAACAAAACAGGAATAATTTCCAAAACCAATCCTAACAGACATTCAAACAAATTCAATTAACTACATAATCTGGTGCGCTGTTGATTGCAATGAATTACGTAAAATATGTTAATCTCAAATAATTACATTTTTGCATATTGCTTCCGTTATAAGAATCACAGTATAGTGACTGATACACCAATCTCTTCACCAGGAAATGTGAATAAATCAAAAAATAGAGTCATATTCAAGTCATTTGAGACATTTTTTTTCAGCTAAAAAATCAAATAAAATGACGGACTTAGGATACTAAAAACTATCCTTTGTAATACCGCTACGCACGACATATCAATTGAGGCATCGTTAAGTACCTACTCCTTACTCGCGGACAAAAAGGAAACTATGTTCTCTATTATACGTAGATGTAGAAATATTCCGATATACCCGTATGTTACAAAGACAGTTCAGACTACTCATTTAATAACGCTATTAAGCAGAAAATCCATATTTCGACCGATATTCCATTTATACAAAGTACTATAAATATTCATATATACATAAAAGATAAAGTAGAGACAAATTCAAAAAATGATAGATAGTAAGATAAAAATTGCCGGGAACTAGCTGACCCGGCAAACGTTGTTTTGCCATATACATTATTTCTAGAGCATATTTTTGTAGAAAAAAGAAACTAATTTATTGTGAATGTGTGGTTGAGTATATGAGTGAGAGACATGCAGCGCTGTGATCGATGACGGATAAAAAAAAATATAAAACGCTAAGAATTTAATTTTTAAATTTATTGTAACTGGTTCTTTAAAATTATATATACATCATTTATTATTACAGTATTACTAAATAACCATATAATATAATATTTTTTTGTAATCTCATCTTTAGCTAACACAAACAAACTGGTTTACCTACTCGAGAGCACGCTACGTATAATTGTATATCCAAGCCACAAACAGATATCGTTTGGCTTTAAGACTTATTTACAGTCATTGCAAATGCCAATCTAATTGGAAATTGAAGCCGCTTGAATTGAATTGTGACATCTGTAGGTATAATAGGCATCCGCGGTAGTAATATATTTTCACCTCGAAATTTGCCATTTAAAATGATGGCTTCGATAACATTATTCATCAATTTTTTAATGACTAATCCCGTGCTTTTGCACAGCCGCAGTGGGTTCAATTACGAAGCAAGATTACCAAAGATCCAACCTTCAGTTGTAAATTATGCGGTGGCATGTCGGATAATTCACAGCTTCGGTGATACCGCAGACTGTATCAATAGATTTGTATGACACTAAGTCTCCTGGCAACATCTGTTGAATCTTGAAGTTCTATTCGTTAGCGTCCACATTTTTTGCTGCTAAAATTGCCCTTTCAGCCAGCCACTCATGATTAGTGTATTGTGCGTGTACGTCAGGAAATATCTGGTCAACGAGAGCATCCTGCGAATTAACGATTGTGCAGAAATCCGCCGGTAATTGAATGCACCCAGTTTCATCCGTAGTAACTGTTCTATCGCCGTGGTTTTGAGAATGTTTCGGCCTATGGATCCGAATGGATATTTACTGTCAGTTCCAATTTTTCAACATTGCGCCACAATGGCGATGATTTAAGGCACGCGTTGATCTCATCAGCGTATGTTGAACGCGAATGGGAGTGTTTGTCTGAAATCACCTGAGTATCACAGTGCCGCCAAATAGTTTGTCGTTGTTTTTTACATCTTTCAATGTCCTATTCAACGCTGCAAGCGAATATTTGTGTGCCATAGTGCATTCATCCCAGACAATAATTTTACACTGTTTCAGCACTGTGGCCATGGACGATTATTTTTTGATGTTGCACACTGCGTCTGGGCTATTTTGAATATTTAGTGGCAACCTAATTGTCCTGCTGAAACTGCGAGCATAATGCGGTCGCAAATGTTTTTTTGGTCGTCACTCATTAATGGGACATTGCGGAACAATTGCTGCCAGTTCTACAGTATTGTATTGTAATTCACGATTTATTTCAGTGTTCATCAAATCAGATGTACTGCGATTAGCAGAATACATACCGAAATAACTGAGTGGTAATTTGGCAGTGATCATGCAAAGATCCTCAATTGCAATCAATGCTTCATCTTTATACGTTGAATACTGTTGTCCATTCACTTTACGTAAATGTTGAAATGACAATGGGCCAGCGACATTAACCAACAACAGTCGAAGATAAAAGCACTCCAAGGCAGACTTGGATTGACTGTAAATACTCGACCCAAGGTGTTGGATTTAAATAGACCGGGACATGCATCAACCGGTGTGCCTTGCGGGGCATACAGATTTTTGTTGCAGCCGATGTAAAATGGTGTGGTACTTCTGAATACAGTAATGTGCGTACAAAGGCACCAAAAGCATGGTAAAGTGATATTTCATCGTTCTTATTCACAGAAGGAGCGTTCATATCGGTATTTTCAACCCGAAATACAGCCATATCACTACGTTTTTTCACCTATACAAGAACTACATACTGTTGGTTGAACAAATATTAAAGCCAATAGCAAATTATTTGCACAATTTATAAATTCCAAAAGAAATTCTGTTCCAAATATTAATGCACTTCAAGGAAGATGAGTCAGGTAACATGGACTGGATTTATACGTCCTTTGTCATCAATGAAGTAGAAAATAAAGAACACGTTGATTCAAGTTATACCGATTTCAGTAAAGCATTTGATTCTGTCAACAACTCGCTACTGATAAACAAAATGGGTTCTATTCCCATTTTCTAAGTTGGATATCTTCTTTCCTCTTAAATAGAACCCTAAGAGTTAAAATTGGAAACTCCTTATCAAAGCCAATTACATGTAGCTCCAGGGTACCGCAAGGCAGTCACCTAGGTCCTCTATTATTTGTTATATTCATCAATGATATCACTTTTTCAATCAATCGCAATCTTTGCTATATGCTATTGATAAGAAAATAATCAAAAGTTGTCAGGATGTTAATGATTGTTTTCTGTTACAGTCGGTTATTAACAACATCGTGGAGTGGTGCGAAAAAATTGAATTATTCCATTGGAAAAATTGAAATCTTTCAAATATTGGACTTGGGTATTATGTTGAGATCCTCATTCACATTTCATACTCATATTGGCCATATATTAGCAAAAGCAAACTCAGCAATTGGCTTCATTAATCGTAATACAAAAGGATTCATACTCATATTGGCCATATATTAGCAAAAGCAAACTCAGCAATTGGCTTCATTTTTTTTTTTTTTTTTTTTTTTTTTTATAATTTGCGCGCTCAAGGGATTGCTAATACCCTTAAGTGTCCGGGGTCAAGACACAGCACGGGCCGAAGGTATAGAGGGAGAAAGGGAGAGGAGGTACCTGTGCACATTGGTCTTAAATATCTGCGGATTGTAGTCTGTGGGAAATATAGGGTTGGGAAGAGTATTCCAAATTCGCGTAGTACGGCTGAAGAACGAGTCTCTAAATTTAACTGTGCGTCCGAAAGTAGGCTTAAGGGTAAACTGATGAGCATTCCTGGCGAGACGAGTATTGCGGGTGAATTCATGGAGAGGAGGAATGCAGTTGGCTAGCTCACTTGAGCATCGTTTGTTGAAATAGCGATAAAATACTGACAAAGAAGAAACGGTACGTCGATGTTCGAGCGAGTCTAATGACTTTGCGACATTGTTGTCTCCTATAAGTTTTATCGCTCGCTTTTGGATTCTATCTAGTAGGTGCAGGGTGGTCTTTGGGGCACCAGACCAGATATGAGCGTTGTACTCAAGCTTGGGGCGGATATACGCCTTATAAATGAAAGCCAAATCAGAGGGGGTGAAATATTTCTTGCATCGATTAAGGAAACCTAAACATTTCGCAGCATTTTTGGCGACCTCAAATATGTGATCGTTCCAACTAAGTGTTCTGTTGATACACATACCAAGGATGGAAAGCTTTCCGGTTTCATCGACACAAGCACCATTCATGGATAATGGCTGATTAACAAGGGTTCGCTTGAGTGACAGCAGACAGCATTGAGTTTTAGAAGCATTGAATTCCACTCTGTTGTTGTTTCCCCAGTTAATTATGCCGTCAAGATCGGAATTCAATGAGCTTAACATACGCTGCCGTTCCAATTCTACGGCCGAAGGGCAGGGTCGTGAGTCTCTCATTAATCGTAATACGAAAGGATTCACTGATCCATTCGCCCTACTAACACTCTATGATTCAATTGTTCGACCTTTCCTCGAATATGCTGTCGTAGCTTGGAAACCGACATTCATAACATTTTCCGATCGTATCGAAAAAGTACAAAAGCTAAAAATGCATTGGGATTTTTGCCTTGCAATATAACAAGGGAAAACCATTGCGCTTACGATACAAAGTTTGGTCCTTGTGTATACGTTCAGGCTACCTCATAAACTTTAAATTATATCAAGGCAACAACCTAAGGGCAGGAATAACGTATGAGGAAAGACTTAGACGACTTTTCATCTGAATTTCACTATGCTTCCCAATTTTCTAGACGAGGCTTTTCATTCAAAACTTGCCATTTTCCAGTCTTGCAGTCTCGAGGTTATCAAGGAACAATAAGGCAGAACCGAATAGCCACCCATTATCTTGGATTTGGTGGCTTGTGCGGAAAAACTAAATTTATATTTGACTTTGCAAAAAAAACCAACAAAAAATTCTGGGCTGATCGGGTTAAGATTGACATAATCAAAAATGGCGTATTTTTAATGACATACTAGGCAAGAATACAAAAGAGGCGGAGTTAAAATGCGTTAAATTTGCCAATGAAATCATCAATGACAATCTAAATATGGCCAACAATCTAAACAATTCCTTCAAAAATGTTGCTAAAAATGTAAACCAGGTGTATCTATTGAAGTCAATAGCAGAAATATGAAATTCTTAACTGACAAGTTGAGCAAAATTCCCATTTACTATTGGCCAAGAGTAGTTAGAAAAAGCAATGATTTTTCAAAAGTCCAAGATATACACGGATAACATTGACATGATCGGCCAAACAGAACGAGCCGTCAATGATTGCTGAATTTGATACTTGATAAGGAAGTATCTATTTCTGTATTATTTATTTTTTAGACATCCGATCCGGTCTATGCGTTAAGTTCTGGAAAATATTTATATATTTGCATCCAACAGGGTTTTGTTTTTATCCGACATTGTTTCTAGTGCCCAGTTTAGGATATTCGGCAATAGGTTGGGCCCAAAACCCTAGACAATTCTGTGGTGGTACACGGCGATGGTAAGGCCAATCGTGACACACGGCAGTGTAGTCCCGGAAACCAACCATCCTAAAGCTGCATGCAAGCTACTGCTGCAAAGATGGCATTCTTTGCATTCAGAAGCATTCAATCTAAATGCTGGCTCTCAAGCCGTAGTGACCACGCTAGTGTACTGAATAGTCTTCAAATTGAAAAGTCCGAAGACGACTACATGCTCCCGTTCCTCGACTTTGAAATACCCTTCGGATGTTATTTCCCGTCGAGGGAGGAGTGGATCACAAGAGAACACATCCATAATTCGACCGTCCATGTGTTTTATTGCAAGTATAAATAATTGCAATATTTTCGATTCTCAAACTCATCACAAATTGCAATAGAAATTATGCCATATGCACTGATTCCTTATCATCAAAAAACGCTATAATCAATTTGAACAACACTGACTACTATTCCAGTTTTATAAGAAATATCGCTTTTGATGAAGCAGAGGAGTTGACTGAGACTGATGTTATTTAGTTGTATCAAGTTATTCAAATTGTAGGCCATCTAGGTGACGTTTTCTGCGGGTGTAGAGAGCACTGCAATTTCATAGAAGGTGTTCAATACTTTACTCCTCTTCGTCTTTGTTCTGAGGTTAAGTCTACTCAAACTGATCAGGTTGCGTGAGCGTTTTGAATCTATGGTAGGCCATAGTTGTTTTGTAATGAGGCACTTAATGCCAGCAGACCATCTACGATTCACTGCTATCACTAACCATCAACAACAAACAAGTTCTAGGTAAATATATTGACTTCTACGACCCCAATCAAAAGTTTCGACTGACATTAAATTGCTCGTTTATAAGAGTAGGTATTATAAAAAACATATGGACGTTGGTATTCAAATGAAGACAAACCTGAACATATTCCAGAGACAGTAAGATAAAATTATAAGGATATTATCTTCACAGACAGTCTGTCAATTGTAACAGCGATTAAAATGGTGGTGGCCCGTGGCGTAGTGGGTATGTGTGTCGACTCCTACGCACTTGGACCTACCTGTCTAGGTTCGATTCCTGGTACGACAAGAAATACTTTTCACGGCCCCACCTCTTTCGAGTCACTGACAATGCTCAAAGAGTATAACTGTCTAGAAAAAGCTTCTCAAACTTGGCCGTTTGGAGTTGACATAAAACTGTAGGCCCCTTCCATTCGTGATAGAATAATAGCACGCACAACACGAGTGGTTGCTGAGAAGCTAGGCCCTGGCCCTCTACGGGCTGTACCGCCACCCATATTATTATTATATTATAATGCAAGGTGCCAACTGCTTGGCTTAAAATCCCTATCAACTAGACGCACTATTTATGATGTTATGTTTCCTAGGGATATTCTTTGCAGTCATATAAAATATTCTTGTCTCTTATCCATGATTCAATTTCATACGACATCTGTTACTCCGTACTTGGAATATTTTATTTGAAAAGTGCCACAAAACCGAATATGGTAGAAACGAACCACAAACGAGAATTATTCGAGCTTTCAATGAACATTCACATCATTTGGATTTGTGTCATACTAGACCGGTCTTTAAAAGTACCTTATTAAGCCCTTTTATTTTTAACATTTTATTCAATTGTGAAACTAAATATTACATATTGCTAATTATAGTAAGAATAATGCACTTCAAAAAATCTGTGTAATCTAAATACTTGCAAATATACTCGTATTTGATACTCTTGACTGAACTGCAGAATTCAACATTAATATGAGCATCGACAGTTTTGCTCAACAGAGGCGAATATGGTACCACCCAACGATTGTCAATGTCAGTGTTGATATTTTTAATAAACGATTGTCCGGATTCCTTCGACGAAATATTGGGTATTCGTCAACATTTGTGATCGTATCGTTAGTAAAATAGTTCGGAAAACTTTTGGTACATTTTCCATTTCCCAGGCAAGGTGATGAAGGATTTAGATTACCACATGGACCATGAATCATGCTTGCTGTAGCAATATCAAACAGTGATTGATCCGTAGATGGATCTGGAATTTCCGCAGAGATTATGCTGTCGATTTCTTCAGGACGTATTGTATCGATTAACCAAACCAAAATATGTACATGATGTAATCCTCGCTTCTATCACTCAACCGAATATACCCAGCAACGTGTGTAACCAAATACATTTAATTTCAAATTTAATGAAATTTATTAATGACTTTAATTTTTGTTTGAACTCACGTGCTGAGATGTCGCGACGATGTATTGCATCCAATTTGGGCAGCGTCGGCGTTGCTGACAATAGCGTCTCGAAAATGAATGTAACCTTCTGCACTCAGCTTCTTTTGATTAAATCGCAAATATCGTTATCGTTCACTCTCTATTCTCACAAACATATCGGCCATAAATTGTTGACAAAGCTCACGACATCGTAGAATAACGTTGTCCTGATCGCGTCTAATCATCAACCGATGCGCATAATAATCCCTTGCACTGATATTCTTATTTGTTTCGGCACCTGTTGTGGGCAGTGTTCCGGCTTCGCACTGTTACATATGGAATGGCGTCCAGTCAACGTGGTGCTTTATGACACATAAGCTCCTTACACCAAGGCGCACTCTGGCTTCCCGCTGTTAAATCGGCCAAACATCATCCCGTGCGTTTGGTGGGTATATAGTCCCTTGGTCCCTGGCGTTACAGCCCTGGTCAGGACAGTTGGCAGCCCTGCTTGCAACTAATTGCTTTTCTATTCTTTTTTGTAATTAACTGTATTTTGAATGCTGTAAAATATAACGCTTCAATCGTTTAAAGTGATCGGTTGTGCTTACTAATTTATTCCCCTAAAGCATCCATAACTACTCTCTTTGTGGTTCTCTCTTTGTGGTACCATCGTGTATGAAACGCATGGTTTGTGACGTTCGTGATGACAGGGGCTGATATGATCATCCCCTGGTGTTGTGTACGCTGGTGTTGTGTACGCTGAACACAACAATAGGGGATGATAGAGGGGTTTCTGCCAAGGCGGAAATCAAGTGTAGTTACACGCATCCGGTGGGATGAACTGCATTGAGATGCAGCAAGGCACATATTTGAAAGGTTTGAACGAATTCCAAGTGATCCATCGTATCAGCTGCCATTGACTCTGCACGTGATGATTGTGGAGTGAAGCGGCTGGTGGTAAGAAATTAACTGCGTGGTTTAAAACCCCCGGAGTTCAACAAACTCCAAATGGGGCCCTAGCACACCAGGGTAAGCTGTATCTGAGTCCAGTTTTGTTCTCCTTGTCATAAGGGGGGTTGCGCTTCGTTAACCCGGTTTGGGTTGTATGAAAATAAATTCATACAGCCGAACTCGTTGCTTTATTAATGGTAATTGCATTAAAAGGCAACAAGCACTGGCATTTGTACAGTTTTCAATTCAAACGAAAAAATCAAATCAAAAGGTCTTCACTTTTGAATATCCCAATCAAAATAGTGGCTGTACTAACATTGCTCATTAACTTTTTCACAGCAAGCCTCATCCCATTGCAAAGGTTTGGCTAATTGATATTACGAAGCATAATAATAGTCACAACAACATTCAATCGAAAATTATGCAGCAGCAATCCAGGTAAATATAAAGAATTCAGAAATTCTGTGGAATAATTTACGTTCTTCATTGCCAACGATATCAATAGACTTATACGAAACTAATTCATAAGAAATTTTGGATTGTATAACAACAACATTTTCAAACGCCGAAGCTTTGTGCACAAACTACTTAAAGACATTAATGTCACTGACTATTTAATATATGCATTAAAAAAGCCTGTGAATTAATCAGTTCATTTGAAAAAGTGTAAAGTGCTCTAAATTACAAAATCATTGAACATTTTCCATCTCTCCCAAAGACGCCCTCTAATACAAACCGTCAGAAACCAACACAGCCATGGAGCCCGCAACCGCTCCCAATTGCAACAACGAGCAGATCAACGAAAGTGAACAAACTTTGCTCTCACGAAGAACTTTCTTCCCTCACCATGGAAATGATAACCAAACTTCTCCAATGCAAAACAAAGGTGGAACAGTTTAATGTAATATCACAGCTTGCAAATATATATCTCGATAATTTAAAGCTTTTAAGTTGGAATGCTAGAAGCATACGCAACAAATCTGTTGAGTTTTTCAATTTTCTTTTATGTTTTAATGCTGATGTTTGTCTTGTGTGCGGAACAATGATAGCTTCTACATTTATACGTGCTACAGATTGGACAGAGGAAATAGAACTGGTGGCGGTGTTGCCATTGTTCTAAAAAAAACAAATCCAGCATAGGTTATTACCAATTTTAAATACACACGTAGTCGAAACGATAGGAGTAGAAATTAAGCTATCCGATTTTTCACTACTCAAAATATTTTCTGTCTATTTTTCCGCTGGAAGAAGTCAAAGTGCTCGTTGCTTTAAAGATAAGTTAGTAAGACTGATTGGTAATGATAGATTCATAATTGGCGGGAGTCTTAATTATAGACACCGTGACTGAGGTTGCTTAAGAGTTAATTTATAGGGTAGCATACTGTACGATCTCTCACTGAGTCATCCTTTTAGCCTTCTGTTTCCGAATAGTCAGACATGTGTCCCAAACTCCAGTACGTCTTCTCCTTCAGTACAAGACTTTTTCACCACGAATGTGCCCAATATCTTGTCACAACCTAATTTGGGTGTGTGAGTTCAGATCATTTACCTGTAAGCTGTGATATTTCCTTAGGTTCTGTGTCTCACTTTTAGTATTTTCGAAATTCTAACTCAGTATTTTATAATAAGTTCTTACTCATTCTTTCCAGTCATAATATAATCAAACATGCTTTGTTTTCTATGTACACTTCTTCATTTCTTACACACATTTTTGTATTCTTCGTTTATTCGTACACAGGATATTGGATATAGGACGCATTCTAGAATCATCCAAATAAATCAATACCAGCAAATTTAATAGTATTTTCTTTAATTTTCTTGTCGCCATTAACAACCGCGAACATTGGTCCTTCGTAGCCGAATCTTATTATAAATTAAATAGTGTGCACATTCTACAATTTATCATTAATATTTTAATAAATTCATCATGCCAAATAGTTTAACGAAGCGGAATACTTCTAGAAGTTCTATCAAACGTATTTTAGCCGGTAGCAGAAAAGCCGAAAGCTATGACAAGCTATGACTCCTATTTGGAATTATTGGCAGATGCATGCATGAACAGTTTTGTCTAGCGCAAGACGAAGTGGAAGACGAATGTGATTCTGAATCTTTACATGCGCAGGAAGCCGAACGGGAGCAAGGAGAAGAATGGTATCGTCAAGCGTGGGCTAATTGTAAACGTGCCATGAATAAGTTAGAAACAATGGACAAAAGCATGCAACAACTTCTAACAGCAAGTACGTGTAGAGCTGAAACTTGAGATCATTCCTCTCCCGCAGTTTTCCGGTGTTTCGAAGACGTCGTAAAACGGTCGCCATTCCTTTGAATGATCCACAATCAGACATCCCTTAATGGATCCCAGAAAATGCATTACTTGCGCTCGAGTTTCCATGGTGAAGCACTTCAGGTAATCAAAGGTTTTCCATTGGCAGACAGTAACTACGAAGAAGCTTGGAAACCGTTGAAGAAACGTTATGACGTACAACGCATCATCATTGATTCGCATTTCCGTGCCTTATTCAACCTGAAAAATGTCAATGGTGAATCTTCGTCTGCTCTCAACGGACTCCTGGATGCCACGCAAGAACATTTTCAGAGTCTTAACAGTTCAAAGGTATACCCAAGCCCGTCACAGGTTCTCTGTATGCCGTCAATTCGCCTGAGCAACGCAATCAGCAATCAATGAAAGAGCTGCACATAATGTTCTTCGAGGCACAAAATATACAGCTGCGACAAATTAAGGTCAATCGGGGCATCAAGCAGAGTATCCTTTGTTCAAGAGGAAAATCTACGTATCAATTGTCTCGTAGCTGGTCATAATCAAGAAAACTGTCGCTCGTCACCACACTCTCTTGCATCAAGAAGTTTCAACAACATCGGAAGGCTCAAGTAAGCATTTCATGCAGTCGCACCTCACACATTCTCATCATCAAGCGCTCCTCGGTACTGCCATTGTAAAGGTCGTTGACGCTCATGGACGCTATCTTACCGCTAGGCTTCCATTTGACAATAGTTCACATGTGTCATTTATTCGCGAAAGTTTGATGCAAAGACTGAAACTCAAAAGATCAACGGTATTAACATGGATAGAAGGAATAAGCGGTACGGATATTGGCAGTTCAAAAGGTGAAGTTGAACTCACGTTATCATTAAACGATAACAGCTTCAGTACAAACATCCGAGTCCAGGTTCTTCAAAAAATTACCAATGATTTGCCTCCAATGAGACTTACCCTGCATTTGGCTGATCTGCTGTTCTACACACCAGCTGCAGTAGATATTTTCATCGGATCGGATGAACTGGGACAGTTTCTTCGCACCGGGTTAGTAAAAGGCCCCATCGGTACACCCACCGCACAGCAATCCACACTCGGTTGGGTTCTCTTCGGAAAAGTCATCGAAACAAGGCCAGTAAGCACTGCTGTCACTGCTGCTTGCATGCTTACAAACTATTCCCTAACGCAAGCTGTATCCAGATTCTGGGAAGTGGAGTTACAACCTAAAGTCAGACATCTCACTTTCGAGGAGAAACTATGCGAAAAACATTTCGATGGCACTCATTATCGCAACGAAGATGGCCGGTATGTAGTAAAATTACCATTCAAGCCTGACTGTCGTCTTGGTGCAGCTCGTCATATCGCTATATATATCGAATGAAAACTCGCTTTTCTAGAGACGAACAATATTGGACCCAGTCCAAAGACTTCATGAACGAATTTGTCCAACTAGGCCACATGGAGAAAGTGAGTCATGCACCAATACCTGGCACAATCAAACCCGCTTAAATGAAATGACGAAAAATCCTAATGTTAGTTTCAATTAACCGGGTTTTGCATTAAAGCGGACCTCCGATAAGTGAAAAAAGATTTCATTTAAGCGAAGAAAAGAATTCATTTAAGCAAACGTCAAGAATTCTGTCTATAAATACAGACAAGTTGAATCAGTTACCAAAAGAAAATAATCCATTTATTAAAAAAAAACTAACAAAACATAACAAGAGAATTCATATATGTACATATGTAAATACCTAGTATGTATAATAAAAAAGAAACGATATTAAAGTAGCATCAAATTAGGTTTATGTACAAAATTCAATTGCACATAGTTAATAATAAACTATTCAGTCTATTTTGTTGATCGAATATGGTGATTTATCATTTTAAATTCGATGTCATCAAATACTTCGAGCTCATTGCAGTCTTTAAAAAAGCGCTTTACAATACAAATGGCATTGAATGCTTCAACTTCAACGATTGTTGGTTTTTTTCAATTCTGTGTCGGTAACCAGGCTTTCTACATCTGATTCATCTTCAAGTCTTTCAGTAGAATCGGCGAACTGTAATTCGACTTCGTTTATAATTTCCTCATCCCTCATATCTCCAAAACAAGGAAGATCTGCATCAACATCCGTTAGAAAAACGATTTCTTGTTAAAGTGTGCTTGAAAAAATTTGCTCATCCTCCTCAGCATCTAAAACAATTTCTTCTTCTTTGAGGTAAAACCAGATTTACGGAAACAATTTCGTATAATTGCCCTTTTTATCATCGATAAAGAATCTCCATTATCTAAATGAAGAAGTTGTTTCTTTGTAATGCATCCTCTATAGTGTGCCTTGAAACACCGAATTATTCATTGATCCATAGGTTGGATGAGGGAAGTATTGTTGGGTGGCAGAAATTGAATCTTGGTGTTTTCTAACAGTACATCGCCATCAAGTTTGTGACAAGATGCATTGTCTACAAGAAGCAACACCTTTTTGTTCCTTAATTTAAATATACATTGCTTCAAGTTATTTTATTATGATGGTCCATATTGCACCCGTCATCCACGCTTTCGTGTTTACAAAATATCTCACTGGAATTGTGCTGTTTTTGAAACATCTGGGATTCTGAGACTTACCTATTTAAATATGTAACACACCAGAAATTAACAAAGCAACACAATTTTTAAGGGGTTACATACCTATGCAATAAATCATTTTGTCTGTGCCAGACGCATTGGCAATGAAAAGGATGGTAATGCGGTTCTTTGGCAATATCAAGAATGAAGGCTTTTCTAATCGGTTCGTCAACGTTCCTGTTGGCAGTGCCTTGAACATTAATCCAGACTCATCGGCATTGTAAATATTGTCGGCATCATATCGTTGAAGATATACTGGCAAAATACTATTCAACCAACCGTTAGCAGCATGAGAATCGGCAGAATTTTCCTCTCCATGAAATCTCTTGAAACTAATGTTTTCTCTCTTTTTCCATCGGTTGAGCCATCCATTTGTTGGCTCAAAATCGACGTTGAGCAATACAGAAAAAATGTTGCCATCAACATAGGTCCACTAATTATAGCGTTTTTTGATCGCATATCTTTGAATCATATAGCCAAGGATTTGTCCACCCTACTGTGAGCTCCTGCACGTAAGCGTTTTATGGATAAATTCTGGTTCCGAGCAGCAATATTGCGAATGGAATCTTTCTGCTGGCATATCCTTGTTAGCGTTGTGCACTTGAATTAAAATGCGCACAAATGGTTTTTCGTGTCCCACCATCTTCAAGTTGTTTTAAAATTGTAAGTTTGACTTTGAGGGACAAACTTGTGTATTTTTTCCTAGAATCAATCAGCTGTAATTTTGGATAAATTTTCTGTAACTTCACTTCGTTTTTTATTAACTGAAACATAATTACCTTTGGCGCCGACATATTTTCAATATTAAAATTACAAAACGGAGGTTTGACGATTCTGCTCGTTTGAAATTCAAGAAATATAATAAGAATAAATATGCTGTCAGAACTGTCATAAGAAATGGAAACATTCAAAGCCATCTTTTGAGACACATTTTCATTTAATCGATGTGTTTTCTATGAATAGTAATACATTTTTCAGACATTTTTTTCAAATATCCGAGTTTTTCACTTAGGCGGGCTTTAATAAAGCGGAATAATTTGTATGAAATTTGTGAAAAAGTACTCGGGAACAGAGTTAGTTTTTCATATAAGCGAGTTTTTTTAATTAAACGAGTTTGTTTGACTGTATGTTCTATTATATGCCCTACAGAGCTGTTATTAAAGACACCAGTATAACAACGCTGGTTCCCTTTATAATTGGAAACTATGTTTCCCCAATATCCATGCCGGGCATTTAAGTCCCCGGCCAAAATGAAATAGTTCTCCTCCGAGTCCAGCCTTAGACAGCGAAAGAGTGAATCGAGCTCTGATATAGTCGTTCTGGAATTAGGGGAGCCGGAGGAGTAGACCGACACCGCATACAGCTTCCTCTCACTGCGGAGAGAAATGCATACAAAGCAGGCCTCCAATTACCGAAGCCGTCGTACTGCACTACTATACACTACTTTGCATTTGATGTTATTTTTAATGAAGATCGCAATACCGGCACCACCTTTGGATTTGGGCCGGTCTCTTCTAATAACATTATAATTACTGAGCTCCATACGCCTCTCTGGAATAGCTTGGTTTCGATAATCAGAAATAGCTCTGGGGTTTGATCGTCCAACCATCTATAGAGCTCGTTTTTTGTGAACTCCCTACCAATGAATTTGCATTCACTGCAAGGATCTTATAGGTGCTCTGCGTCTGCGCAGCCATTAAGACTGGTGACGTGCTTGGTTCTGCAGGAGCGGCAGAATTTGACTTACCTGCTCCTCTAACCGATCCATACGCCTTTCAATGGAGGATTTCCTATCGGGCATTGGATCGTGTGTTCTTGGCTGCGGCACTAAATTCGTTAGCTCCTTGGGGGGTGACGGCTATGGCTGCCCCGAGTGGATTTTTCACTGGGAGGCTGCTTCTGCGGAACCGTCTTTGCTTTCCGCTCTTGGAACTTAGGGCAGCCCCGATAGTTAGCGGTGTGCCCCGCGTTCTCGCATAGTATGCACTTGAGCTGACTTTCCACAGCTGCTCTCTCTTTCCTCAGTGGACATTAATCCGCCTTGTGGTTTTCACTGCACTTCACGCATCGAGGCCCCATTTGGCAGTTCGACGCGGCTTGCCCAAAACTTTGGCAGCGAACGCATTGGATAATTTTTTCCCAAACGCAATCGTAGTCAGCTAATGTTTTAAGATCATTTAGCTTATCTAGTTTGCTGTTGGGTGACAGCTGTACAATGAAGAACTGTAATTTCCGTCCCTCTCTTTTTGCCTTGGCTGTGGTGAAGGGCTTGACCCCTCCTCCGCTTCGAGCGGTGTGGCGATCTTTTACATCTTTGATTGGAGTTTTTCTCCTTTTGGTGTGAATGAGAAGAACTCTATCATCGAAGGCTTTAGACACTTTTAAGATGTATTATTGTATGATTATCAACTGGCTTGCAGCTGATTGAATACTTCTCGGAGCTTTTATTTACCTGTGCATTTTTTAAGATATCCGCCTTGTACAGATTAATGGGAGGTACATTTTTATTCTTCTATTGTTGTTTTTGTTGCTGGTGTGCTTCTGGATGCTGTTGTTTTTGACTTGATGCATGTTGGTTTCGCTGCTGCTTGCTGTTGTTGTTGGGCAGCTTTCCTTGGCGGCTGTTTCTGCTGATGTTGCTGAGCTGCTTTCTTTTGTTGCAGTCTCTTTTGTTGCAGTTGCAGTTGCGGCATAGCGTGACGTAGCTGCATTCCCGTCCTCTTGCGTTTTGTCGGTTGACGCGTTATTATTGCGTCGCTGGTGGAGGTCTCCCTCTTACTGCTGATCTTCGTTGTGCCATCATTAGGCACCGTTAGATGTTGGCGTGATATTTCTGCCACCGGTTTATGGTTTTCGCCGACCGCTTCTAGGTGAGCGGCGGAGGAGAACGGCTCCTCCATATTTTGCACCCACTTTTCAGTTGATGCAATTAAGCAGTTAGTGGGAAAACGAGAAAAAAATGAGGTATTCCCAAACTGGGTCTCGAACCCAGCACCTACTGGTTCGCGGTTGTACGCTCTACGTAGCCGGCTTCGCTCTTTCTTTGCTTGCTATTCTGAATTGCTTTTTAAAGAGTCGAAACACTTGTAGACAGTTCAACGGTCTACGCACGAATGATGACTAATAGATCGTCCACATAAAGGAATGCCTGGTCTGGAGGAAGACCTGCACCAGCTATAGACATCACCCGCGAAAATGAATTTGCAACATGGTGTATGGTGCAACGTTCAAACCAAAATTAAGTACTTGCCAACGGCATGCTCCTGTTACATACTGAAATATGTAAGATCTCTACTGTCTTTGTGTAAACGAATTAAAACGTAGGTTACGTAAAAGTAGAGAGCTTTAATGTAACCAGTGGTAAGAACTAATGTTCAGTTAATCCTCTTATATATTATATCTTTGTCTTGAAATCGATTTTGCAATTACTTTTCAGAAAAGAATGCTTAATCAATGAAATATCAGCCAGCGTATCTTTTGAAAAAGTGCAAGTGCCTTTTGCGTCACTACACCTCAACACATCAAAATCGGATTTATTTGGACTTACGGTGTGAATATTAGGTGTAGTATTTTTTTTCCTCTTGTACAAACCATGCCGTGAAGGTAACGACACCGCGATCAGGATAGATCTATTGTATCGGAGGGTTGGAGGTATCCCAAAAGACGTACTACTACGCTCATGAAAGCTAGTAAGTCTTTAGTAGTGGAGTGAAGAGTGTATCTCCTTATGGAAGATACGTTTTCTTAACCATATTAGTGCCGGATATTCGCACAAAATGTGCTCAGAAGTTTCATCCTCTTAGAGAGATAGGCGACAGACCTTGTCTTGACACAGGTTTAAATTGTTAAGGCGGTAGTTCTGGCCACAATGGCATGCAAGAAATCTTGTTAGCAATCTTAAGTTTTCTTAGTTCAGATTCAGTATTGCCTTTTATGAGGCTATGACCATGTGTCCACTGGTCTAGGCGAAGTTTGTTTTCCTATTCGTTAATCAGAGTTGTGACTGCTGTCCAATTGATATTACAGTAAGGTTCAGGAATAACGTTCTCAGTGGCGCGTATAGGTTCCGTCTTGATTCTTTAACAATCCTACACTGTTTGCCCGATCATTTACTAGTACTTTGTGGATTCCGCCACCGGCATGTCTGTAATATTTTCGCAGCATTTTCTTCACGTAGCCCGTTTTGATCTTCTCAACTCCGAGTTGTATTCCGTGAGAGCGAACCCATATTCGTCCCACCTCTTCATTTTCTTTGCAGAATTAAAGAGTTTTCTTCCTTTTTTCGCGAGAGTCGACAGTTCATTCCAACAAGGCAGTGAGAGTTCGCCACAATTCACAATTGAATTAGAAATAAATGGACTTTCGAGTGTAAGGTCAAGTACTTCTTCGCAAATCGTGTACCCCTTTATGTAGGTTCTCTTGTTATGAATTCTGGAATGGGAAGAAAGTTAATATCACTCTTAATGAAGCAGGCCACTCTAGGCCCAGGTTTCCCACACTTGTAAATTAACTTACTTGTCCCATTCCGGAGACCTCTTATATGTCCGCTTCTAATCCAGGGTTCGTGACCCAGGGTTATATTCTCTTCGGCGAACCTATACTAAGGGCGGCGGATGCGCCCTGCCACGTCCAGTCACTTTCAGTCCACTTTTTACTTTGATTGCCTTAAAGTTGTTTCTCATCCATTCAGCAGTAGCACTGTCTGAACAGATAAAAACGAGCCACCCCGTCTTGTGGTTCGAACCTAAAAAAATGTGGCCACACGCCTTTGTTATTCAGTTCGATGGAGACGTCTATAACGGTCTCTTGAAATAGAACCATTTGCTCAGCGGTTCTTTGTTGATGTCCACCGGGACAACACCCAACCTAACAGCGCTGGCCACTTGGCTAAAAGTGGAAGCTTTCGGTGTGGGTGCTGCCCTTGCTCTCTTGGCTGCTGGTGCCATGGAAAGGTGATCCTCTGATCTTACTCTTTTAACTTCTTTTGCCGGGTGGGTTTTGGTAGGGTAGGTTTAGGGCCTTTTGTCTGGATTCGCCTCTGCGAATGGCCAGTTTATAACGTCTTCGCTCGGCAGTTCAATTTAATGAATTCGTCACGGACTACGTGCAGCTCATCGAGTTTCCTCCCAATGCAGGAACACCGCGATTTATTTGTGCAGCGTTGCCACGTGTCCATGAGAGTGGACGAAGAGGTATCAGAGTCAATGTTGGCTGTTGCCTCCTCATTTGGAGTATCAGCAGACAAGTGTCGTGCCCTTATGTCTCCGTCAGCTGATGTACCTCACTTAACAGTGGTGATGGTGGCCGAAGATGTTGTGGCCATCAGATGCTCAACAGCGTCGTGACTTATCATTTCTGCTTGCTCAACAGCAGGAGCAGAAATTGGTGTTTTTTTTAGAGATTCACCAATTTCATCTGTTTTTAATTTGTTAGAAATTTTGATTCGTACGAGTATTCGGGAAAGAATCATCACCCCCAGCTAATACTGTAACAGTAAATCAGGCGTAGTTTTGTTCCGTCGATTCCATTCCGATAATTTCGATGTCAAAGCTGCACCTAGCTCTGGATTCCCCAGGAGCTAAACATTTCATAAAGAATAGTTTTGAGCCATAAGGCTGCATACAAAAATTAGCTCGATACATGGGTACCACAATAGCTAACGCCAAAGAAACTCGTGGACAACAATTGTGGGTCAGTATCAAGGTTACCCTTACAATTTCGAAGAGTCTGACTTTCGCAATGCCTGAAGCCAGACTTTTGGCTTAATCATAAAAGACCCGATTTTTTTCGTATGCCCCTAGACTCTTCGATGTTGACTTGGGACGTTGCGAGCGATCTTTTCTTCAGGCGTATAAGCTTCCTCTCCTTCCGGTACTCCTCTTGCGCTGCTCTTGTTTTCCGTAGCTGCGCTTTTTGGTATGCCTTGTCGGTTGCACGCGGTTGCTTCTGTTCACACACGCCATCATAACACGGGTTTCTTGTCGGAGGTGCTAGGTAGGCTAAGGCAGTATCCGCTACCTCTTTGATGGCCGAGTGGCAATGCAACCACATCTCGTTGGCGTTGGTGTTCGACGTAGACATACCGGAGAGTCTCTCGCTTAACTGCTCTTCGTAAGCTCTGGCAATCTCCGTTGTGCTCAGGCGGCTATCGCTTAATTGCTCTTCGTAACCTCTGGCAATCTCCGTTGTGCTCAGGCGTCCAAAGTCAAAAATGCTCTTTGTTGGCTGGTGCAGCTTTCTGACATTGGACAGTCGGGCTCTGAATCGTGCTGCCACGAAGAAATGGTCAGAGTCGACGTTTGCCCCTCTGAATGTTCGCACATCCAGGATATTTGACGCATGTCTTGCGTCAATGAGCACATGGTCAATTTGGTTGGCGGTTCGACCGTCCGGAGATCGCCAGGTTGCTGTGTGGATTCTTTTGCGAGGGAATCTTGTGCTACTTATGACCATATTACGTGCTGTCGCAAAGTCAGTGAGTCGGAAGCCGTTCTCTGTTGTCGTGTCGTGGAGTCTGTGCTTTCCGATCACTCCGCCAAGATGTTTTCCTTACCGATTTTGGCATTGAAGTCTCCGAGCACGATTTTGACATCGTACTCCGGACAGGCTCCGTAGGCACCGTCCAAGAGGTCGTAGTAGTCCTCTTTGACGGAATCTTCAGCCTCATCGGTAGGGGCGTGTGCACATATAAGGGTGATGTTGTAGAATCTGCCTTGAATACGGATCACAGCCAGGCGATCGCTTATAGGTTTAAAATCGATTACCTTCGACCTTAACCGTTTTCCCACAACGAATCCGCATCCAAATATGTGCAACCTTTTGTGACAGCTGTAATATATGTCGCACTCTTTCTTCTTCATTATACCTTGTCCTATCCAGCGTATTTCCTGGATCGCGGTAATATCCGCCTTGTACTGCGTGAGGATCTTTTCTAATTTATGAGCGGCCCCTGGAGTGTAGAGTGTTCTTACGTTCCACGAGCACACTCGCAAATCGTTGTCCTTTTTCGCGCCGTGTCGTCGTTGTTGTGATTCCGTCCGTTGATCCGAGGCAGTTTGCTCTCTTGTAACTTTGTTTATTTTGTGTGGGCGGGTTGTTAGCCCTCCGCACAACCACAAGGGAGTCGTGGCATACATTAGTTCACCTCACAACGGATGTTGTGGAGGCTATCCAGGGGGCGCCGCTAGGAGGCCGTATGTCAACTTTATCTATGCATCGACAAGGATCGTTGCTGGCATCCCGCGAAGTTGGGAGCGATCAGAAACTTTACCCTGTGTGCACAGACCCAACCCCCCAAACATTCTTCATTATTATAACACACCGGGGAGGACAGCCGGAGACAGTTAAAAAGAGCGGCATAAAATAATTCAAGAACTAAGTCAGTAGTAGTGACTTTGATGAGGTGAAGGAAGTCTATATAATTTACCGAGTTATTGAGTGTAACAAAGTCAGGCGATCGAAAATTAAATGGGAAAGAGTTTTCAAAGGCTGTGGGAATTTTATCTCTTATAGAAAATTTGAGAGAGAGTGGGGGATGATAGGGGGTGGACAGAGATGAGATCTGAAACAAGCCAGACGCCAAGCAACGGCCTGTAAAATGCGTTTCCTTATTAGAGGAAGCATTGAAGGGGAAGAAAGATATGATAACATCGATTGGAAACACCCAATGATAATGAAATCGTCACTGGGGTTAGCACTTAAAAAAAGAGAATCGACTGTAACATCTAAATGCTAAGAGGCCAACCCTGCCAGGTGGAAGTTCACCGTTGTGCTGCCGCGAAAGACGACGAAGTCAGTAGAGAAGAGTTCAGTATCTAGAATATTGGCGGAAAGGTTGGTTTCGGTTAGGGTAAAAATATCAAAGGGGAGTATTTGGAAGTTAAGATAGACAGCCGTGGTCTTGGAACGGTGTCTTCTAACATTCTGGTAATATAAAGTAGGGGAGTCAATCTATGGGGTTGTGTTAGGTACGAAAATAGTTTTTGGAGTCTCTGATAGCTTTTTTTTCGAGACGCTAGGCGCTTAGAGCCTGAACGGAACAATTAGATCAATCGTTAGTTACAGTGATTACTGACATATTAAAACTCACATGAAAATGGTTGTAAATTTGATTTAAGGCTATTGGTCAGTGGGTAGACCTTCTTGTTGAATCTAAGATGGCTAAAATAACTTCAGACCTTAAAAGCGTGGTGCAACTCTTGAACATTCCGCCTACTACGTCCAGGTCCGCGACGAAAGTTGAATCCTAGGGGACCAGCGCTTTAGTCATTTGACACTGGTCGTTTGAGGACTGATGATCCAGTCTTGATGGTCGCCACTAGAATAATATTGTCCTTTCATGTGTGCACTCCAAGAATTCTTTGCGAAGGTGAAGGGGGGGCTCGTTCGTAACGCAGAAGCACACTAAATGAGACTCGTAGGTTCCGCTGCACATTTTGCCGCGTGAATCTTACCTTTTATTTTATGTGAGTATTTTTGCTGAAATTTCAAATGAGCACACATGTGCTAAGAATAAAATAAATTTGCTCAAATGTTTTTGGCTGTATTAACTGTATAAGATGGTGTAGTATTTCTAATGTCACACCAAGTGCGACCAACTTCAGACCTTAAAGGTATGGTGCAACTCTTGAACACATAGCTACCTTCGAGATCGCTTAGAGTCGATGTCTTATATCCTTGTTCGGAAGTGTCGAAAATACTAGTAGTACAAGATGCTTGAATTAGTGTTTTGGTGATTAAGGAGGGTGTAGGGGGATTCATTCTATGGGAATGGATGAAATTAGGATATTTAACAGCAGGGTGATTAAGGAGGGTGTAGGGGGATTCATTGTATGGGAATGCATGAAATTAGGATATTTAACAGCAGTGGAGGGGTAAGTCGTAACACTAGGCTCATGTAAAAGATTGAAAGCAGCCTGGATAAGAAAATAGGAATATTCCTGCCTTGTAACTAAAATTTGGGTCAGGGTTTGGGTGCTTATACATTTTTTACAGATTTAATTTTTCTTATGTAACTTGCCTACTGTATATTTTTGCCATAGAGGTTGGTGAAGAGCCATTCGTATTTCAGTGGTATTGCGAATTTAAATATAGAGAAGTGTTGGCGGAAGTTATTAAGTGCTCACTTGACGTCGGGTTTCTGGTATCATGACGACAGCGGACTGCTGTGGTAGGCTTTTTCTTCATGTATTTTAGTTTTATTTTTCATTTAATTTTTCTTTCATTTTAGAAAAAAGTACTTAAAACTAGCTTAACTGCTGAACTGAATGGAATCATCGCTATAGGTGAAGGTGCAGGTTATAGATGCGCAGAGAAAAAACAATTTGAAAAGATAATCAAAATGAGATACAATACAGTAGATTATTGGTGTTATTTTTTTTTTTTTGTTAATTTTGTTTGCAATAGGTCGATCAACGAAAGACTGTAGTGGTTGGCAAAAATGCGACACAGCAAGGAAAAAGAGAAAAAAGACACTAGCGGCGGAGTTATGCATGACTGTTATGTTTATGACTGGGTGGAACGTAGGGTCAGAAAAGTAATAATAAAAGAAAACGACCGAATGGCTTAATGGTTGCGAATGATGATGTTCGTCCCCAATCTCAGGGACATAATACAGAATATATGGTCTTGGAGTTAGCCCACAAAAACCAGAAGACTCATGGCATCTATACGCTTTGCAAATACGATTAGCACAAAAGCCCTCAGGAAGGATGAAATGAATTGAATTATTTATCCTTTGCGTTCTTTTTTCTTAAGACGTTTCTTAAGTAATAATAATAATAATAATAATATAATATGGATGGCGCTACAGCCCGTAGAGGGCCAGGGCCTAGCTTCTCAGCAACCACTCGTGTTGTGCGTGCTATTGTTCTCTCACGAGTGGAAGGGACCTACAGTTTTATGCCGACTCCGAACGGCCAAGTTTGAGAAGCTTTTTCTAGACAGTTATACTCTTTGAGCATTGTCAGTGACTCGAAAGAGGTGGGGCCGTGAAAAGTATTTCTTGTCGTACCAGGAATCGAACCTAGACAGGTAAGTCCAAGTGCGTAGGAGTCGACACACATACCCACAACGCTACGAGCCACCACAAGACGTTTCTTATATTTTTGTTAGGTTAAATAAAGAAAATGGTGGCTGTTACTGCATGCCTGAGTCTCGCAACGCCACTATAAGCCACTTTTTGATTCTATGGCTATGGTAATATCATTATTTTACTTTACTTAACTATGTTCATATATAAAAATGACTTTTAATATTTTATTATTACTATTTTCAGGTTCTGTTCATAATGAAAAAAAATCGAACGAAGAATACGAGTCGGACTAGATGCAATTTTTGTGCAATTAAATGTATTTATGTTTCTTTAAATGTGTACTTATTTATATATAAACGTCTAAATAAGGTAGCTGGTGCGTTATATTAGCATTATAATAAAATCTAAATACGGATGCTAAATCGTATATTAATCCTTATAATAATGTATACATTAGGCATAAATGGTTGTAGTTAAGACTTATTTTATTCCCTATAATAATGCTTAAAATAAGGCAGCGAAAGCTTACGCCTTAAGTTGCATGGCAATGTTAGACTAAGGAATAAAATGTGTAATGCAGAATGCGACCAGGATTCTTTATGAGTAATAGGACTTACATACTAAGACTCCATACTCCATTGCAATAAGATTTATATAATCCTTACGCTTTTTGCTGGGTTTGTTTATTGCTGTTTAATTGTGCTCCTTAATAAAACTTTTGGAGTGATCGGATATTTACTGCTGCATTTGGGTTTTTTGCCAATCTTCCGGTTCAGGGCTTAAATTCTTGTAATGCAGTATTTTATACAAATTTATACAAATATAAATCTTTCTTCATGTGGACTGAACGAAATAGTTCATCTTATTTTCTTCGTGTTTATCTAGTTCAAAAATTTTTTCACCCGTATTCACGTAGCGTAAACGGGAGATGAACGTTGCAATTTAGTATCTCAAAAACAAAGTACCGTAACGCCGAGGTACGTCCGAGATGTTCAAGTATTTGCGGATTAGGCAGGATAAGTATTTTCAGAATTTGTATAGATATGAATCCCTAAATTTTCACTGACCAAACAGCTACTCTCACAGCATATGACTAGCGAAATAAAATGTGAACTTCAGAAGAGGGGCACTAACTACAATATATGTACAATTGTTTTCACAAGTCGGCAACGAACGTCTGATCACCTCGGGGTCGGTTAACGACTGGCAATTAGAATTAAATAAAATCAGTCAGAAATACTTTCTTTATTACACAAAAGATTTCATGTTAACTTAATTAAACTAGCACTGCGCATTTTTTTCTAATCATGTTTGCTATGAATTGATAAGGAAAATAAGGAATACGAAAAGTATAGTTCATATTTAATGTACAGATTGGCATTTGCATTATGTGAATTAAGCATTTTATGAAGTCAATAATTAATATTTAAAAACATGAGGTAAACCTCGAACATATTCTGTGGGATTGTTTAAATAATAGCCGCATTCACAAAAGTAGGTGAGCAAACCCTCACGATTTATGGTTTTTCCTTCTAAATGTGAATTGCAGGGACTCATCCAATAGACATGTTCATGATTTGTTCCGACTTCTATATATTTCAGATCTATTTGCTACCTATATGTGTTCAATCATTATGTTATTTAATTATTGTTAATTTAATTTAATTTTTGCATACAAAATTTAAGACCGACTCTCAATTATAACAAATTAAAGAGTTCCGAATTAAAGGGCTTTTACTGGAATGTAAACTAAATTTAATATTAATATTAAATTATTATGACATATTTCTGCTCGTACAATTCAACTAAACTACCAACATATTTATATGAATTTCCCGTGTCCACGTTCCTAATCTAATTTTAATAACATAAAACTCTAATCCAAACAATACTTACTTCCCATCGCCCGTACGGCATTCATAGCGGTTCATGCTGTAGCAATTGCGCCCTCGGGGGACGTAAGTCAACATAACCCAACATCAGTTGCAATATTTTCGTGAATAAAATCTGAGAATAGGTATGCTGAGTGGACTGTTTGTTTTTAGTACGTACGGTCTACTGTGTACGAAATCTGCATCTTACTGATCCCTCTCCGCTACCCGAAGAAGCTCTAATACTCTGCTCAGTCTACCTAGACCCCATGCGGCGTTCGAAATATTTTCATGACATCATAATTCACCGGTTTATCATTCGTGCGATGCATACGAAGAGGAGAGAGTGTGCATTCGACGCCTACGATGCTGTACCCTTCGCAGTCGTCACTGCAATACAAATGATGGACTACCCAGAGAGCGTCGCAGAAATAGTCCACTAAATCATTGCCATTGGACTGGAATGGATTTTCATGTCATTCTGCTCAGTGACATAAAAAACTGTACAGGGAAGTGTATTCTCTGCCTGTTCACAGACCGCCTGCTTGAAGATTAATGCTGTATTTTTGTCGCTTGTCAAGTATGGTCTGTTAAGTTAGGAGAGTGAAGCGCCGTAGAGTTCTCTGTGTAAGATCACTTAAGATTATGTGAGATTGCTGCACATGCGTATTAGAAGGATTATATGTTAGCTGGGGTTCGGTGTGTATGATGTACAGTTTTTTTGTGTTTTTTTCTTTAATCCGTACTTTTATAAGGCGCCATGAATATTACTCAGGAGCTGAATATATAACTAATGCGGCAACTAAACTTTTTTTTTCTTAGCGAAATACGTATCTCTTCTAAGTCTAATACCAATAGACTGAATCCTGGCCTGTATATAAGAAGCTGTGAGTAGTCTTATGACTGAACGTATACAAAGGTTTAGTAATAGAAATAGAAGCAATTTAAGAAAGTTATTTAATGACAAAATAATTGCAATTACAGTAGCATACCTTTGAAACCAAATCGTGACACCATCGCAGTAGACACTATTTAAATATATAGTAGGTACTTAAAGTACTTGAGGTACTATATAAATCACAAGTATGGGCGCCGGAAGGTCCTTCGACCAACACAACGGAGCTGACATATAAGTATTAGCTGCAAAAGTTAAATTAGACAAAAATAAAAAAAATCAATTGTGTGTTGACTCCTATGCACTTGGACCTTGGTACGATTCCCTATAGGAGAACAATTTTCGAGTCACTGACAATGTCTAGAAAACGCATTTTAAACTTCAACGTTCGGAGTCGGCATAAAACTGTAGGTTTCTTCCACTTATAAAGAGAACAATAGTATGCACAATACTAGATGTTCTTGTAAAAGCTAGGCCATGGCCTTAGTGGTCTCTTAGCTGCCGGTAGGTATTACTATATATGTACCTACATATATTGTTTTATCTTTTATTTTTGATTATAAATAGGAATTCAATCGCTTGAGTTTAACAGGATAAGAAGAGTGTTCAAATTAGTTTTTGGCTTGTATGTACATATCTTATAACTGGTTGTATTGTTCTCTCATAATTGATCACATGGTGTTGGTGTAGACTGCGAAGTGTTTTTAGAATTCGAGACGACGCTGCGTTCTGAATTTGTTATTGTATCTACTAAGATTTCTTTTTCTGGAACTATGGTGGCTCTCGTATTATGCTGTTTCTGTGATCATCACTTACTTCTACAAAGAAGTCAGATTCTATGTATATACCAGCTGTACCCTGCCACGCTTTTTCTTTTTTTATGGTTTGCGTCAATGGATGTGGAATCTTCTTCAAGATACTGGTAAGCCGTGCTACCAGCATGAACGATTCACGGGATATTATTCTCCTTTGTCCTCGCGCCTACGTCCTAAACCACACCTCTGCACACTTCAACCACTCTCCCCGCGGAACTGCCGGTAGGTATTACTTCGCGGGGCTGGTTAGCAATTATGCTCTATTCTGTAAAGCCGCCTCTTGGGCTCTTCTTAGAGCTTCAGCTATTCGTAAATCAATACGCACCATGTCGTCATCAAGACCAATTGCGGAGATGGATGTTTAAATGCAGTTAATCTCCGCCCATAAGTCCGGGTTTTGACAGTGGCTATTAAATGATTGACTGAAGAATGACGGAAATATGTTTGCAATGGTTTGGAAGTCATCGGAGGACCAGATTTTTTTGAGTTAATGAGTTGGAAGAACCTTCTGAAATTGGTTATTAAAAAAGACTGCATTTTTACGAGACAAGTATTGTACAGTGCCGAAAATCGGAGGAAAGCTTCTTAGTAAGACGCGAAATTATAATTAGATAAATGTATGATTTGTTACGAAAAATGAAACGCCTTGTTCGACGTTTTTTAAAATGTTTATAAACTCCTTTCGCTCTGGCGGTAGTTTGACGACTGACTGCCTGTGCCGTTTTTGTCTCGTCCTCTTTGTTTATGGTTCGTCTGAGTGTAAGCTCGTAGGACTGCGGTGTATTTTGTGTGTGTGTCGTGTGTAGTTCTTTGTTATCTGCATGTTCTGCCCAAGCGTCGTAACTGTCATCCTCTTTGGTTAGTGTGTGTATGCATTAATGTCTGTATGTCTCGCTTCATCTGTTATGCGTCTAGTCGGCTGATCGTGAACCGTTCGTCCTGTCGCGTGATTTGTTTCTCTCGTCTGCTTTTGTCGCCTATTTGTTAAAGTTATCTGTTATACGGTTTGTATGATAGTGGTGCGTGTGTCGTGTTCGTCTGGCTTCCCATACCACATAAACAACATCTGTGCCGTGATGAGACGCAGAATATCTCTTGCCAATCTAGGATTCAAGGGGGAATTGAGTATAGAGCCATCTCTCGAAGGACCAAGCTGACTTTATACAGGGTGGGCCATCTAGTGGTTTGATTTTTAATCATAGGTTATTTTGACACTGACAGCTGTTTCCTGCTCGAAATCTTGACAGAAAATCAGTATCATACCTCCGCGGAAAGAAATGAGTCGCTTCACGGTTGAACAACGTCGGAAAATATTGAAAACTTATTTCCAAAGTGAGTGCTGTGCTGTTGAGCCCAAACAGTGCGTTTTTTGAAAAGAAGACGTTTTGGCCGAAATGAACCACCTGCACAAGCGACTGCTTTACTCAAGGTTGTGCGCTAGTAGACAACACTCATGGCATGTGTTGTCCGGTGCGCAGTGATGAGACTGTGTCTGCTGTGGCCTTCTTCGAAAATGAGCCTGGGAAGAATGTTTCGGTCAACACTGGGCGTTACAGAACCAAGCTAACCGACTGTTTTTTTTACTGAAATTGAAGACATGGATTTGGACGACCTCTGGTTCATGCAGGATGGCGCGCCATGCAGCACAGCCCGTGCCACAATCGATCCTTTGGGCACCATATTCCCAAATCGTCTTATCATCCGTCTTGGCGATGTCAATTGGCCGCCTCGGAGTTGCGATTTTATCCTTTTTGACTGTTTTTTGTGGGGAACCGTGAAGGAACGATGTTATGCCAAAAATTCGGAAACGATTCAAGCACTTACGGCCAAAATCATCCAAGCAATCCGTGAGCTACAGCCTGAAACCATCAAGAAGGTCTTGGAAAATTGGGTGACAGAATGGTGCTACTGCGAAGCCAGTTGAGGCAGCCACTTGAACGACGTTATATTTCATAAATAATGGGAATGTTATTTCTTTATAATAAAGCCGTAATACATGGCAAACAATTTAATTTTGTTAATTTTATTGCATTTTTAAAAAAAAACTTGTATTTGGCCCAGCGTGTATAAGCCTAGTCGCAGAGGCATGGATAATCTCAAAAGCGGATGAAGAGGTTCTTGGTTTCTTCGATAGCAAAGATCTGCGTGCGATTTTTGGCCCTGTTTGAGTTGACGGTATTTGGAGGAGAAGATGAACTGTGACATAAGCCTAGCCGGGCGTCTACCGATTCGACGCCTAGGATGGCTGGGCCATGTAGAGTGCATGGAGAAACTAGCTTTGGCCCGAAAAGTCTGCGACACCCAACCAGTGGAACAACACAGCAGAGGATGGCGCACCCAGGTGGAGAAGGACCTCAACCGTGCGAAATTGCCATAGCTAGCCAGAGGTCGCTCTAGTTGGAGAGGCTCGTTGGTTGAGGTCTGCTCAACACAAAGCTGCTAACGTTGACTGGTATCGGCCTAGGGGTAGATGTTGGTTTTTAGAACAACCTCGATGTCCACAAATGCTGTCACTGTGCGTCCCCAGAAGCAGATTGAGTTTTGAATGACTCTTCCTACAGCATGCAGAGTGTGATGGGAAGCTGGGTCCTATCGCTCGATGCTACGCCGAAGGGGACTATCAATCAGTCATCACAGATGTCAAGCTAATAGGTCTTAGATCCTTAGAATGCACCCTGACTGCGACATACCTTGATATGGAAGACATTTTAAAGCCGTCTCCAACGTAGACCATCCTTAGTCGTGGTTCCATGTGACCACCAGCCGTTGTTTGTTGAAGAAAATGCTCACTTTTCACATGAATCCCACACTATACCCCTGTTTACCATCCCATCCCACCAACCCAATCCGTCAACATAACTGAAAAATATTGTTTCCTTCCGAGTTGATTATCATGACGCACTGATCGAAGTGATGGTGCTCCATGGTGCTGGTCGTGCACAATATCGCGAGTGGACTTTCAGTCTTCGTCTGGAACGCATTGTTTGTACCGCGATGATCCACATCGTGGCACAGACATGCCACCAGCAGGCCCAGAATCACCAAGTCAGTCATGAATCGGTCCATTTTGCCGGTCTTCAGCATGGCGAACATCGTCTGCGAGACGTTGAGGGCGTGTCGCCAATTGTGATACTTCACAGGACGGTAGTTCTTCCCTCCGCTAGGTACCCAGAGGCAAAGGACCCGCAATTGACGCGATTGATGCCTCTGCTCGAACATACTCACGTCGTAGGGAACCTGAAACTGTTGAACCAAATTGCACTGGAGGAACATGCGAAGCACCGCCTTGCAGGTGTCATCATCCGTGAGATCAAAGTCTGAAAATGGAAGAAGAAGATGACGAAACACTCGTTATCTCTCTCGACACAGTCGATGGAGCACACTCACCGATGAATTTAAAGCTATACAAGTTGTAGGCATCCGCTGTGGCGACCGTGTCCTGGACCAATTTGTTTGTCTGGTCCTGAGCGGCGTTCGCATGGTACGACAGACACTCCAAGGCGACCTTCTGCTTGGTATATTTGTGTGTTGCGTATGCATAGGACGCAAAAAATCGCAAATGCCTCGAATATGGAAACGTCCGTGTCGGTGAATGGCAATCCGTTTCCCTGCACAGAGGAGGAAATTAATTGTTATTGCTTGACATACATACTGGTTTTGGTTATGGGTCTGGTTCGTTAAGAAATGGAAGAGAGTGTGGGGCATTTGGAGATAATGAAAGCAATAGGAGTAGCGTCGCCTAGCGCTTCAAATATTCCACAAAAATAGCACAGAGACGCTGGTTGATTTTTTGCGGTCGAGAGCTCATCGAGGGAGGTGCACATGTGCATTTGCTCTATTTCTCGAAGACAACTGAGAACTGTTTTTTTTCCGACTTTATTTCTTACGTAAAATAGGGCCAATAACATTTGTTAATTCGAACTCAAACCACCCCTATTTTTCCCAGCTGATACCTCAGCAACAGAAACCATTTGAAAAAGTCGAACATTTGATGCGTTTCGTACAGCGTTGATCTGTTGTCGAAGTTGTGCGTCATGTAAGCAAACTTCAGCGTGTAAGAGCCCACGAAGTCATTGCCCGCTAGGCCACTGTGTACACCTCTTCACATTAACCTTGGACACAACTGTCATGCAGGACTGTGTTTAGCTCAAAGCTTGCCATTTAAGAATATGAGCTGCTTACCAATCGCTGAACGTGCTAAAAATCTGAAGACTCAATACAAAACTTGTCGTTCTGTGGTTGGCAACAGACAGTAGTACGTTCTAAGCGTACATCAGGACTGAGTTGACCACTCTGGACAACAGGATCCTACGAGTGTATCCAGGACCGCCGCTATTTGGGAGCATTCGGGAGAGTGTAGCTTGCATCGTCGATGCCTTCTTGCTTGCGTACTCAATGTGGGGTTTGAAGCGAAGTCTGTTGTCGATCATGACACCGAGATACTTCAATGATTCCTTTGATCTAATTGTCTGATTTTCGATCCGGAAGTTTACGTACTCCACCTTCATTCAGCTGGTTATTAAAACAGCCTCAGTCTTATGTGCAGCTAGTTCCAGACCGGCAGACTCCAACCAGTCCTTTATTTTCGCAATCGCCTCGTCAGTAGCAGACTCCACCTCGTGGACGTGCTTGGCAACTGCGACCAATGCGATGTCATCAGCGAAGCCTATTACTTTCACACCATCTGGTAGCGACAGACGTAGAATCCCGTCATACATAATATTCCATAGGAGGGATCCAAGGACCGATCCTTGCGGGACTCCTGCGGAAACGTTGTAGTATTTAGCGCCCTCATCAGAGTGATACCTTAGATTCCTGTTCCTGAGGTATTCAGAGACTATCCTCCGCTGGTAGTACGGTGTTTCCATTCTGGCCAGGGCTCTCCTAATAGATGACCAATTCGGCGAGTTGAATGCGTTTTTGACATCAAGCGTCACCACTGCGCAATATTTCTTCGTCCCCCATCTCCATCTTTCCCCCTGTATGGCTTCAGCTGCTATATCTACTACCGCCTTTATGGCATCGACGGTAGACAGGGATTTTCGGAAGCCGTATTGGTGTTCTGACAAGGCTCTGTTTTGTTCAGCCTAACGCTAGTAGTTGGTCTGTGGGGGAATATGTGCTCTACTATGCTCCTCAGCATTCTTGGGCAGGTTAGTTGTGGGGACCTGCTGCCTTTGATCATCTTCATTACCAATCTATAAGCCATGCCCCAGGGCTCTGTGTCAGCTTACTTACCCTGCCACGTTTCGCTGTGGCATATTGTGGTCGCACGCATAAGAAATGAGGAACACAACATAGCATAAGTTTTAATTTGGTAATACTTGTGGGTACACAATATTTTAAGTTCCTCCATACAATTGTCCGTGTGAAAAGCAATCCGCCTCTAACTCTAAACCACACATTTCCAGAGATTGACCTTGAGCTTTATTTATTGTCATTGCGAATGCCAATCGAATGGGAAACTGCAACATTTTGAATTGAAACAGTGTATCAGTCGGAATCATGGGAATTCTAGGAATGAGGAAATCTTCACCTTTGAAAGGTCCAGTTAAGATCGTTGCTTCTACCACGTTGTTCATCAATTTCTTGAAAGCGAGTCGCGTGCCGTTGCAGAGTTTTGGCTGATTAATATTCCGGAGCATGATAATTGGCACACCTCTTTTCAATTTTCAATATGTGTGGTGGCATTCCAGGCATATCGAGTGAATTTAAAAATTCCGTTGGGTTGCTTCATCTGCCTCCACAACGTGTCTATTGACTTTTATGTAATTTCCTAAGTTTCTATGCTGGATTGGATAACATGATTAAGTTGATAGACGTCTTTATTCTTCGCGGCAAGGATAGCTCGTTCGCTGAGCCAATCGTGGTTCCTATAGTTGATTTGAATATTAGGAAATACTTTATCGATTAGGTCTTCTTTCGATGTGACTAAATTACAAAAATTTTCGGGCAAAGATATTTTTCTTGACGTCTCATTGACTGGCAGCTTTCCGTTCCCAATATCCAGTAATTGTCGTACCTCGGCTGATTCATCGTTCTGCAACTGGACACGCATATTCGTCGTCAACTGCAATGTACGTACGTGTCGCCACAATGTTGTATATTTCCGGCAAGCATTTATCTCGTCCGCTGGTGTCGATCGAGAAATTACAGGCAACGTTTGCCTGAAGTCTCCTGCGAGCAATATCAACGCATTTCCGAATGGTTGAACGGTTCCACGCAAATCCCGCAATGATCGATCAAGAGCCTCCAGTGAATTTTTGTGTGCCATCGTGCATTCATCCCAAACAATGAGCTCTGGAAATGTTGCACGTGGGAGTCTCGATGATTTGCATGTTCAATGGCAACTTCAGCGCTGAATGAGCAGTCCTTCCACCAGGTAATAATGTCGCAGCTATTGCAGATGAACCAAGAGCTAAAGCTATGTTCCTTTTTGCTCGAACCGTGGCCAGAATCAATTTGCCTACTCTGTGCAAAATATCTTCAGCCATATGCGAACGATATCTGATGAATGCAGATATCCCACTGTTGGTCGTTCTCCAATAAATTTAGAGCTTGGCACGCACTGCGGCAAGTGGCATGTGCCGTTGACATTTTTCAAATACTGGAAAGACCTAGGACCAGCCACATTTAACAACAGCATGTGAAGGAAGAAACATTCATCTTGATTAGGATGCACTGTATAGAGTCTACCAATTGTATTTTCTTTGAAAATGCCAGGTTGTCCTACGACGGGCTCCCCTCGTTTGTATCGTATAAATGCTTTGGCGAAAGATGTTTCCTGGCATAAAGTGAAGAATTCTTTTAGAGTTGTAGCTCAAAAGAGTAGGGCTCAATTCTCCAAATGGACTGCTAAGTGAACCACAGCTGGATTGCGTTTATGCATGGGAAATGAAAAAAATCGCCATGCAGCCTAATTGCTGCTTATGTATCTTTAAGACTGGTATTGGGAAATTTCAACGACAGCTCGTACTGCATTCCTGCCACCATTTTCTGCTTGAACACCAAAAACTGCCATATCGCAGCCTTTATTCACGTACTTGCAGATGTATTTGATCGACTTCACGGAAATGCAATACTCTACGTTTATGTGCGCTTTGTATGTTTTTGACAACAGAGGCGAATAAGAAATAAATAAATCAACGTCGGCCCGTGGAATCTCAGCGCATATCACATCATCGATTTTGTCTGTAGTGATTTTATCATAGAGCCAGATTAGTATGTGCGTATGTGGCAATCCTCTCTTCCGCCATTCTACTGAATACATCCAACACCGCACAGATCCAAATACTCCATCTCTATCATCACCGATGAAGTACATTTTAAGGAATTTATGTTCACTATCTGGGAACGGAAGCAGGGCGCCAGCTTTGTGATAGATTTGCCCTTTGATTTTGAAAGTTTGCATAAATTAGGCAGTCACAATTTCCGCACCAAATGACGTCATTTGGAAGCAAGAATTGTATATCCTAATGTTCAATAGAAAATGATTCGATTCAGCAGTATATCCAGCGAGTAGAGTTCGCAGTGGCTCTGGTGGTGCTTCAAGTTGAGGTAATTTGATTTTCACGCCACCAAAACACATTCCTTTTGTTTCATTATTGAACTTTGGAGCCTGGCAGTAAGTACAGATATGACTCATCTGGGCAATGACGACATGACGACTGGAGCTATAATCAACAGCTGGATCATATCGATCTACTGATCTACTGTTCTCTGTACGCGGAATTTAGCCTGGCTGCAGGGTTTTCTGCTGGACCCATGATAATCCTCTGTCTTTGTCTTTCTTATTGTTTCTGCGTGGCGAGTACGACGACCCAAATTCGATTTTTTGGGAGGAATTATTTCGTTTGTAACTGAAACAGGAGGAAAGGATAATATTATAACTTTGTATTTCAACAGCGTATATTTTATGAAAACAAAGGCCAAATGTACAAATAAGTTAAATGCTTACCCTTAGTTGGTCTATGCGAACTCTCTTCTAGAGGACTGTATGAATGTAGATTTGGAACTGATTAGCTTTGAAATATTTCGAATTCATATACAAAACGAATTCATGAAAGCGCGGACCATGAAGAGAGACATCACATGCTCATTCCGATGTCAGCTCAGAAGGCAATGTGAGACGGCTCCTGATAGGTTCGGACATTGCAGTGATTCTTGCTCGGCTCGCCGGTGTAGTAGTCCAGTGAACTCTCCCATTGGTTCACTCATGGAGTATATTTTATGAAAACAAATGCCAGATTGTACAAATAAGTTTAATTCTTATCCTTAGTCGGCTCGCAGGTGTAGTAGCCCAGCGAACTCTCCTATTGGTTCACTCATGGAGTACATTTTATGAAAACAAATGCCAGATTGTACAACGAAGTTAAATTCTTACCCTATGTCGGCTCGCCGGTGTAGTAGCCCAGCGAACTTTCCTATTGGTTCGCCCATGGAGTATAATTTATGAAAACAAATGCCAGACTATACAACGAAGTTAAATTCTTACCCTTGCTGGGCTCGCCGGTGTAGTAGTCCAGTGAACTCTCCCATTGGTTCACTCATGGAGTATATTTTATGAAAACAAATGCCAGATTGTACAAATAAGTTTAATTCTTATCCTTAGTCGGCTCGCAGGTGTAGTAGCCCAGCGAACTCTCCTATTGGTTCACTCATGGAGTACATTTTATGAAAACAAATGCCAGATTGTACAACGAAGTTAAATTCTTACTCTATGTCGGCTCGCCGGTGTAGTAGCCCAGCGAACTTTCTGGCTGCAGGGTTTTCTGCTGGACCCATGATAATCCTCTGTCTTTGTCTTTCTTATTGTTTCTGCGTGGCGAGTACGACGACCCAAATTCGATTTTTTGGGAGGAATTATTTCGTTTGTAACTGAAACAGGAGGAAAGGATAATATTATAACTTTGTATTTCAACAGCGTATATTTTATGAAAACAAAGGCCAAATGTACAAATAAGTTAAATGGTAACCCTTAGTTGGTCTATGCGAACTCTCTTCTAGAGGACTGTATGAATGTAGATTTGGAACTGATTAGCTTTGAAATATTTCGAATTCATATACAAAAGGAATTCATGAAAGCGCGGACCATGAAGAGAGACATCAAATGCTCATTCCGATGTCAGCTCAGAAGGCAATGTGAGACGGCTCCTGATAGGTTCGGACATTGCAGTGATTCTTGCTCGGCTCGCCGGTGTAGTAGTCCAGTGAACTCTCCCATTGGTTCACTCATGGAGTATATTTTATGAAAACAAATGCCAGATTGTACAAATAAGTTTAATTCTTATCCTTAGTCGGCTCGCAGGTGTAGTAGCCCAGCGAACTCTCCTATTGGTTCACTCATGGAGTACATTTTATGAAAACAAATGCCAGATTGTACAACGAAGTTAAATTCTTACCCTATGTCGGCTCGCCGGTGTAGTAGCCCAGCGAACTTTCCTATTGGTTCGCCCATGGAGTATAATTTATGAAAACAAATGCCAGACTATACAACGAAGTTAAATTCTTACCCTTGCTGGGCTCGCCGGTGTAGTAGTCCAGTGAACTCTCCCATTGGTTCACTCATGGAGTATATTTTATGAAAACAAATGCCAGATTGTACAAATAAGTTTAATTCTTATCCTTAGTCGGCTCGCAGGTGTAGTAGCCCAGCGAACTCTCCTATTGGTTCACTCATGGAGTACATTTTATGAAAACAAATGCCAGATTGTACAACGAAGTTAAATTCTTACTCTATGTCGGCTCGCCGGTGTAGTAGCCCAGCGAACTTTCCTATTGGTTCGCCCATGGAGTATAATTTATGAAAACAAATGCCAGACTATACAACGAAGTTAAATTCTTACCCTTAGTCGGCTCGCCGGTGTAGTAGCCCAGCGAACTGTCCCATTGGTTCGGTCATGGAGTATATTTTTTGAAAATAAAATTATGATCACAAAAGGAATTCATGAAAGCGCGGGCCATGGAGAGAGACATCACTTGCTGTTGGCGCTGCGGTCGGTGCATACGGTATAGTATTGGCATAAAAAGTGGATAAAAACCAAGCTTATACCTGACTCTATAGTGTTTCAAAATTTCGACTCAAACGGTTCAGTAGTCTTCAAATGCATAGATCTCGGAGGGACTTACGCAACATTTTTATTTATATACGTAGATGTATGTGCCACGAAATTTCCGAATCTACGTAACGGATTTTAGAGCAGTTTTCTCCTATGGATGCAGAATTCTGCTGCAGTTTTTTCTATATCACATATTAAGTTTCTTTTAGCAAAAACCTTTTAAATAAACAAAAGGAATATTAAATTTGATTTGTTCAATTTTTTTCGGTAGTTTATCTCTATTTGTCGTTACTCTCACCAAAAATGTACATATCTCTGTAGAACTTTCCTTGACACATCCATTGGTTTATATATTATCACTGCACGTTATCTTAGAGAAAGGTTAGTGGAAACCATTGCCACTATCGGTGCCCAAGCGGCGTTCGTCATTCATTCATTACATATATTTACTAGTGTATTCACGCTACTTGATTCTATACTCGTAAGATACAATAAATATTTCAACTGAATTTTAAAAGTTTACGAATAAAGCATGTCTACAATGGCACTTAATTTTTTTTAAAAGTAGGTAGATTTTGCATGTCCTCCAGGGCTGTGGAACAAGGTTACTGGTTAAAGCTTTAAGATCTAATGTAATTGAAGCGATTTTTATAACAAGACCTGGCACAGGTGAGAATGTATTTATTCGACGAATACCGATGATGCTTTCAAACTACCCACTTCTTTTTAAAAGGCTGCAGTTTCTAATTAATTTGAGTTTTGCTATGACTATCAATAAGGCTCAAGGTAGAACTGTTAAATTTACCGGCATTGATTTAAGTAATGAATGCTTTTCGTATGGACAGCCTTACGTAGCCTGCTCACGAGTAAATAGGAAGGTAAATTTGCATTTATTAAACCTACATCGTACAACCGTAATGCATACAAAGAACTACTTTAGCTGCAAAAATATCATTACACCTACGTATTATTGAATTACACAAATGCATATATAACTTACTAATTTTTACTTGCAGGTATGAACATATGTATGTAATAGCCTAGATAATAGTCTAAATATTACATATCCCTGATCAAGGATTTTGAATTATATTTAATGAATGTAAATATGTATGTGTATATTTATTATGTAGTAATAATAATTAATTTATGTAAACAAGAATGTTTGTATTTATGTTTGCCTTTTGTTCAAATCCGTTTTAGACAATTACAATTAGTAATGGAATTGTGTACACTAACAGTTCAAAGCATGGGGAAAATCGCTGCCTAAATAAAAAAAAATGTCAATGCCAATCCAGTATGATGATCCAGTATAACAAATGCCTATATAACGAATGATCGATATAACTTACACTTTTTCCAAATGCATCAGTGTCTCTATATAAAGTACGAAAAAAAAGTGTACACCCGATAAAACGAATTTGTTTGTTGCCTTAGAGAAGAAGGACATAAAGCAACTCCATTGACTGTGGATGCATGCATTTTATGTTTATGTTGTAAAACTGGTAGTCACTTCAACGTTTTCTTACTGTGCAGAAACAATATTCGTACATTTCTTTAACGTATGGTAATATGCTCAATATTACGTTTCGTACAAGGAAAATTTGCTCAATATTACGAATTTTTCGATTTAAGGCGGGCGAAGCAAGGCGAGCATGGGTCAGCTAGTAGTACATAAAACAAGGTAAGTACCGGTATTGACCGGTGCTATAAGTCAACTTTTATTCAATAACCTCATATTTTTAAAATCGTAAAATTAGATTTTATTAATGACTGAAATTTTTTTTTTTATCTAGAACCAATACTTGCGCGTTGGCATATATAAAAACAAATAAATGAAAGTATGACAAAATTCGATTAGAAATAGTTATTTGAATAGTTGTTTTTCACTCTACAGAACTCAATCTGAATTGCTGAATGAAGATTGCTTCTGGAATGACGTTCTAGTGTTGTTCAACATTTTTTTTTAGCCAATTGTGTCGCGGATCGCGAATTTTGAAGCCGATAATATTTAATTCACGGCCCATCAAGTTATTAAAGAACTGTAACTTATTATTTAAGTTTATTGAACACTTTTAGGTGGATACAATAAAATATAGATATCGACTTACAACTTCCAGAGCAGCAAAATGAACATGCATGTGGCACAATTAGTGGGTCGAAAAAATGGGACAGCCAATGAAACCAATGAGAATTCGTAACAACAAAATCTTCAGATTCAGGGGATCCCCACCTCCCTTAATAAAACTTTACATATTCCATCCGAATCGAGCAACTCAAGTTATCTAACTTGTGTCAATTATGTATTTCTTATTAAATAAATTTACTATCGAAAATAATAATTAGTAAACACCCATTTTAGTAAGCACCGGGTTTTTTTTACCCGGAAATAGTATATACCGCGTAAATGTTCAGTAATGCAAGATATGTTGGTGTATAACTTCTGCTGTTGTAGTTTAAAAACAAGTTGAATCGGCAAACAATATACCTCAAATAGAACTCATGCTCAAATGGATCACTGCAATAGCTGAAGTTACTCCTTATGTAACCTACAGACGATAAATCGGATCTTTTTCTCATGGTCCGATGAGGTCGCGAATTTTTCCTAAATTCATTTTTAAAAACAATACATTATTTTATTATATTACAAGTTTGCATTTGTTGTGGAATAAAAAATTTGGTTTTCCCAAATAGAGCCGCAATTTCAAGTGACCGGCATCCGCACAGGCTTTTCAACATTTAACACAGTTGTGACAAATGTAGAATCAAATTCGCTAACGGTGCAATTTTACATCCACCAGAAATAGGCAAGGCAACGACCATTTGTAAAAGCTCCTACTCGAATGATTTGATGACAGTGATTTCCGAAATTCAACTTTTAGGCAAACGGCCTACGCAGTTGTTTAATGAATTAGATAGTCTTGGTGGATAAAACTCGAAGAAGATTTCTTATTACTTCCTAGATGATACAGTTAAGGAAGTTAATGAATATTCACTGTATGAAATTAACCATGTAGAAATTATAAAATCAGTAATACAATTAATTGCAGATAAGGTAAAAGCGTTTGAAATTGGGCAATTATCTAGAGAAATAAGGAATGAATTTGACTCTACATGCGACGGTGAATATGAAACCTTCACCAACCTTAGCATTCCTTTCCCACAGATGAACATGTGCTCATCGCAAAAGCTGTGTCAACATTTTATGCTTTAAGAAGATACAGAATGTTCAGTCACGGGCTCTTTCTCTGAGGATCGCAGTGAAGTACGGTTGAATCGGTTGTATTTCGGTTGCATACTTTAAATATTGTATCTTTTTGAATAAAGTAAAAGAAGAATAAAACGTAGCTTTAATGTTCATGTTATGAAATAAAGAAGATAAGAAAAAATAATAAAGTGTTTTTTTATGCCCAAATGCGGGTATAGAAACATAACCGGCGCAGTCGATAAACGCGAAAAGTTCGTTTAAGGTCAAACGCAATCGGTAAACACGAAAAGTTCGTTTAAGAACAAACGCACTGCGTAAACGCGAAAATTTCGTTTAAGGACAAACGCAATTTGTAAGCACGAAAAGTTCGTCTAAGAACAAACGCAGTTTATAAACGCGAAAAGTTCGTTTAAGGACATGCCAGCAACGATCCTTGTCGATGCATAGACCAAGTTGACATACGGCCTCCTAACGGCGCTCCCTCATAAGCTGGAAAAGATCCTCACACAGTACAAGGCGGATATTACTGCGATCCAGGAAATACGCTGGACAGGACAAGGAATAATGAAGAAAAAAGAGTGCGACATATATTACAGCTGTCAGAAATAATTGCACTTATTTGGATGCGGTTTCGTTGTGGGAAAACGGTTAAGGTCGAAGGTCATCGACTTTAAACCGATAAGCGATCGCCTGGCTGTGAACCGTGTCCAAGGCAGATTCTACAACCTTATATGTGCACACGCCCCTACCGATGAGGCCGAAGACTCCGTCAAAGAGGACTACTACGACCTCTTGGACGGTGCCTACGATTTCGACGCCTGAGCACAACGGAGATTGCCAGAGCCTACGAAGAGCAATTAAGCGAAAGACTCTCCGGTATGCCTACGGCGAACACCAACGCATTGCCGCTCGGTCATCAAAGAGGAAGCGGAAACCACCTTAGGCTACCTACCACCTGGCGCAACCTGGCGATCTGCGGAAGGTAGAACCGCCAACCAAATTGAGCATGTGCTCATTGACGCAAGACATGCATCAAATATTCTGGATGTGCGAACATTCAGAGGGCAAACGTCGACTCTGACCTGTTCCTCGTGCAGCACGATTCAGAGCCCGACTGTCCAATGTCAGAAAGCTGCACCAGCCAACAAAGAGGAGTTTTGACATTGGACGCCTGAGCACAACGGAGATTGCCAGAGTCTACGAAGAGCAATTAAGCGAGAGACCCTCCGGTATGCCTACGGCGAACACCAAAGCCAACGAGATGTGGTTGCATTGCCGCTCGGTCATCAAAGAATTAGCGGAAACTACCTTAGGCTACCTACCACCCTCGGCAAGAAACCCGTGGTATGATGGCGAGTGTGACTGCTTAATAGGCCTGACCAGGAGAGAGTGGTAGGAATCTAGAAATCCCAACTCCAATCGATGAAGTAGTCCTTCCGCCTAGATTAGAAGATGTCGGCACAGCCATTAAAATGCTGAAGAACAACAAAACCGCAGGCTCAGATGGCCTACCATCAGAGCTCTTGAAGGTCGGTGGCGATGTTCTGGTGGGGAGCATGCACCAGATCATCTGTAGAATTTGGGAATACCGAAGATGCCCGAAGACTGGAATATCAGCTCCATATGCCCCATCCACAAAAAAGGCGATCTTACCTCTTGCAACAACTATAGAGGTATAACCCTGCTCAACGTCGCCTACAAGATCCTATCCAGAGTACTGCGTGAACGTCTAAAGCCGTTTTGCACCGCACTAATCGGCACGTACCAGTGCACACTAAGAAAAATCCTGGAGAAGTCCAGTGAGTTTCAAATCGATACGCACCACTTTTTCATCGATTTCAAAGCCGCATACGACAGCATTCATCGCAAGGAGCTATTCGATGCGATGGCCGAATTCGGGATCCCGGGAAAACTGAACAGGTTGTGTCGCACCACGCTAACACGTACGCGATGTACCGTGCAGTTCGGCTCAAGGATTTCTGAGCCGTTTGAAACTTGCACTGGACTACGGCTAGGAGATGCGCTGTCGTGTGACCTCTTCAATCTGGTACTGAAGAAGATAGTGCGAAGGACAACTGTAAACACGGAAGGCACTATCTTCTACAAGTCTGTCCAACTGTTGGGGTACGCAGATGACATCGACATCGTCGAACGTTTCCAACGTGCCGTAGTGGAGGCTTTTACGGCTATTGATGAACAGGCGAAACAAACTGGTCTCAAGGCCAATTAGGACAAAACGAAATATATGCTGTCGACCAAAAAACGTTCCGTCACACACCACCTTGGACAAAATTTCACCGTCAACGATGGAAGGCAGCAATTGCTCAGGCTCGGACCCTCCATGGGTCAGCGGTCTGTTAAGTATGTAAGTAAGTAAGTAAGTAAAAGTTCGCATAAGAATAAACAAAAATAACATGAAAGAACAAATCAGTGCAAAATATGTAAATCAAGAATAAAACTTGGCAAAACAAGAAAGAAGTAAAGTTCCCAAGCCGAGGAACCAAGGTGAGCTAAGAAAGATACTACTCGACTAGCAGAAAATGATCAACGAAGCAGAAAAAGAAACCATGCAACTAATACAACAGCACAAGTTAGCTTAGTAAGTTTTGTCTTAGACCTTATTAAATGTCTAAAGTCCATACCCACATACGATGGAAATTGGGAAAATTTATGCAACTTTATAGACTTAGTTGAGAGGATATATCCTACTATGGGAAATACGACCAATGTAGCCAAAGCTTATATTTTGATATATTAAAAAATAGACTAGTAGGAAAAGCCTGAGAGGCTATTGAAATAAATTACGTTAAAAACTGGAAAGATGTTAAAAAATTATTTTATCAAGATTTCGGTGATGTCAAATCAGTACAGCAATTATATAACGATTTAAGAGGTCTACAGTTTAGGACTAGTTGCCAAGACTTTTACTACAGTACAAAACATGCTTTGCGGAGGTTAAACAATAAAATTACAATATGGAAGTAATTGTCCTAAAGAACTGGAACAAAATTGTAATACAGCCCTTAGACTCTTTATAACCAAAATCCCGGAATCAATGAGAGGACTACTTTACTGTAGGAATCCCCAGAACCTCTAACAAGCCATACAAATCCTACACGAAACATGGTATGCACACAGAAAATTTCAAAAAAATCTTGACGGTGCTGATAATGCTCAGTTGCTCAGTTCGTTACCCAACACGAGATAGTCGTTGGAGCAGCAGCGAGTGAAGAACTGGAGGAACATTCGAATCTATGGGAACAACCTGTACGACACAGCGTGCGTTATTCTTAACAGCAACTTCCTGCCGATGTTCCACGTGTACCGGATGATGGTGCAAAAACCATAGTGGAGCAGGCCAACACATCAGGCACTAGAATGGACATGCGGCTCGATCCCGTTTCCATTCCAGCTTTTGACGGTGAACTCCACAACTGGTTGGCGTTTCGGGACACATTCGAGACGTTGGTGCACTCTATGGATTTCCAGAAGCTTACAAGTTAGGCAAACTACGGCAGGCAATCGATCCGGTCAAGGTGCCTTTGGTAGGGGCAATGTATTCTGGCGACTATGAAGAAGTGTGGAAGGTGCTAAAGAACCGTTTCGACACCCGAAAGCTTCTTGCGGAAATACACGTGTCTCGCCTTTTGAATTTTAGGAACGCTGTGGCTGACACGTCAGAAGCGCTCTTGACAATCGTCGACACGGTGCACGAGTCATTGCGCGCTCTCCGCGTGATGGATTTACCAGTCGACCAGCAAGGCATCCCTTGCCTGTGCCGATTATTGTGTACAAACGATTATTGTATACAAACACAGCGTGAGTGGTGCATGGACTGTTCCTCGAATGAGATCCCCGAATTGGCAGATTTGTTGGCGTTCTTGGAAAAGCGCGCTCAGAGCCTTGCAACGGAAGTGATCAGAACGACGAAAGTGATCAGAACGACGAAATCGAGCGAGTCAGCAGTTCCACGCTCCTCCTGCGCTCAACCGGTGGCTGTTCCAAATCAAAATGGATGCCCCTACTGCAAGGGTCTGCATCGAATCACACGTTGTCAGCGCATACTACTCCGGCCCAACGGTATGCTGAGGTGAGGACTTCTGGATTGTGCTACAACTGTTTGAGGCCTGGACACACATCAACACAGTGCCCTGCTGGTGGCTGTCGGCGCTGTGGCAAGAAACAAAACCTTGTTCTGTAGAGAATCCGCGTGTGGAGATGTGGACTGCGCTACTCCCTCATCATCACAACCAACAGCAGGGACCGACACGGCACGATCATCATGACTAGCTGACCATATTGTTATTAGTAACAGCGAGAGCTTTTGTACAGCGCAACTTGGAGCAGCGTCTAGCTAGAATCCTCTGTGACCCTGGCTCACAGGTGAGTTTTGTGACCGACCGTTTGTCCAATCAGCTTAGTCTCCCTAGGGTCGAATATGATGTGGCCGTAGAAGGAATCGTGCAAACCCGCACAAATGGCAGAGTGATGCTCAACATTCAATCGACGTACTCTGACTTTGAACTGAAGTTCGTAGCTCTGGTTATTCCCTCCATAACTGGGATGACTCCCTCGGCGCTCTTGGATACAAGCCAGTGGACACATCTCCTCGGTCTCTAGCTTGCGGACGTGCAATTTGCATCACCTGGACCCATCGACGTTTTGGTTGCGGCTGATGTCTGGGGTCAGATAGTCGAAGGTAGAATCATCAGTGGCAAACCAACAGAACCCTGTGCTCAACGCACTCGGTTGGGATGGGTTGTGTACGGACCAGTGTCCACAACCACAAGCAACACACATCCACCTCATGCATTCTGCGCTCGTGTGAATGATGATGATCTTCAACTGGAAGACATAGTAGGCAACTTTTAGAAGCTGGAGGAGGTGCCCGAATCACGTTTGCACCAAGATGAATGCGAACGGGTGTTCTTGGAGACACATACCCGAGAGGAAGACGGTCGCTACGTTGTGCATATTCCTTTCCGTCACGGAGTTCCGAAGCTAGGAGATTCCTACGACAATGCCTTGCGACACCTGTATGGACTCGAACACCGCTTGGCTGGCAATGAAGTTCTGCGACAGAAGTACATTGGCTTTATGCGCGAATACAGCGTTCTCAAGCACAAGGAGCGGGTTGATCAACTAGGCGATCATCAGCGCTCGTATTATATTCCACACCACGCTGTGCAGAGCAAGTTTCGTGTGGTATTCAACGCATCGGCACGTACCAGCAACGGAGTTTCACTGAACGACGTCCCACCATCCAGGCGACTTTGGTCAACGTGATCTTCCGATTTCGACGGTTCCCGATTGCGCTGACGGCAGACATGGAGAAGATGTTCCGACAGGTGCTAGTGACTCCGGAGCACAGGGACTATCAGCGTATACTCTGGCGAGAATCCAAAGCAGAGGAGGTTGCATTGTTCTGACTTCACACCGTTACATATGGAATGGCGTCCAGCCCATTCAACGCGGTGCGCGCCTTACACCAGTGCGCCTACGACAACCACACGTGTTTGGCGTACCCAGAACAGGGCAGGAAGGCACGACACATTATTCTATCCTTGTTGCTGCAGGACTTCGGAAGCAGTGCTATTGGCTATGCATATTAACTCGATACTGTCGAAGGGTTATTTTAAACTCAGGAAGTGGAACTCCAACCGCGCAGAGGTAATCCATCAATTAGTTGGTAATTCTTTTTCCGCAGAGCTTATTATTGATCCATCCATGGCGACGGTACTTGGGTTATGCTGGGATCCTGTGACTGATGAGCTGTTCTTCAAGGTCGGCTGGATGATAAAAAAAAGGATACCTACCAAACGACAAGTGCTTAGCGAGGTAGCCCGACTTTTTGATCATACAGGGCTCTTGGTACCAGTGGTCATTACGGGCAAAATCTTTATCCAGACACTTTGGTCCGCGGGCATCACGTGGGACACTCCCTTTCCTGAAGAGCGGAAGAAAGTATGGACACAGTTTTGCAACACCCTCCATGCACTCAACGAATTGCGAGTACCCAGATGGTTGGGTATGTACAACGAAGCATTTACCACAATACATGGGTTTTGTGATGCAAGCTCCCGTGCCTATGCAGCAGCGCTCTACATGAGGACGAGTGTCATCGGTGGAAGGGTCACTGTGTCGCTTCTGACAACTCGCACTAAAGTAGCTCCTTTGAAAGGCTCCACCATTCCCATACTGGAATTGTGCGCAGCGCATCTCCTCGCACAATTATTAGATAGCGTCCGCGTTGCCTTAGCGCTGGAGGATAACCGCTACTACTAATGGTCCGATTCGGCGGTTGTTCTAAGCTGGCTACGCAAACATCCCACCACTTTGAAACCGTATGTTTCCAATCGTGTCCGAGAAATACAAGGACTCACAGCTCCGGATAGATGGTACTACATCCGGTCCGCGCAAAATCCAGCTGACTGCGCAAGCCGTGGATTAGGAGCACCGGAACTTCTACGCCATCGGCTCTGGTGGCAAGGCTCTTTGGAGTGGTTACTGACGGGCGCACTGCATTTGAGGACAGCGACGCTACTCAACTCTAATGAACTCAAGACAATGCAGGACGAACAGAGGGCATCCCTGGTGACGATGACAGCAGTAGTTCGAGAGACGATCTAGACGCGAAGGAGAGACGGGCATTCAGTAGCCCTTGCTGAGCGTTTCAGCTCACTGCAGCGACTTCTACGTATGGTGGCGTATGTATTACGGTGGTGTCCCAAGCGAAAGCATCTCTTGGGAGCCATTGTCAGCCCTAAGGAAATTGATGATGCTTTGTCGGCGCTCATTCGACTGGAACAAGGCAGTGCATTCAACAGCGAACTCCATGCTATTCGCAGCGAATCCAATCTACTTAGCTCAAGCAGGTTGCTTCCCTTGAACCCTTTTCTAGACGAGGACGAGATTCTACGAGTTGGCGGACGGCTGACAAGGGCATCAGCTCCAGACGAACAACGTTTTCCTGCGATTCTTCCGAAAACCGGAGCATTGGTATGGCTGCTTATCAATCAAGCACACAGCAGCACCCTTCATGGCGGAACCCAGCTCATGTTACTAACTCTTCGTCAGCGCTACTGGGTGCTGAATGGACGACAGGCCGTTCGGAGCTACATTCATCGGTGCGTTACCTGCAGAAGGCAACGGCGGCAGACTTTGGTTCAGCAAATGGCATCTCTACCGAGGCAAAGAGTTACGGCGGCTCGGCCTTTCGTGGCATCTGGTGTGGAATACTGTGGACCATTCATCATACGTGTTGGGACGAAACGGTCACGTGCAACAACCAAGACTTACTTGGCTATCTTCGTTTGTATGGCTACGAAAGCCGTGCATATCGAGGTGGTCGAGGATCTGACAGCGCAGGCTTTTTTGGATGCATTCACCAGGTTCACCATTCAGGGCCGCAGGGGGCCATGCTTGGACTTATACAGCGACAACGGGTACGGCGTTTGTGGGACCTAACCGTCTACTCCAAGAGCATTTGAGTGCTTGGCACAGCGCATATAATCGACAAGGTCTTGCCAATCGAGGGACTAAGTGGCATTTCATTACACCAAGCACCCCACACCGAGGCTGGCTCTGGGAGGCTGCTGTTAAGTCGGCCAAACATCATCTCGTGCGTTTGGTGGGTACACAGTCCCTCTGGTACGGTCAACTACAGACATTGGCTGCATGCATTGAAGCTTGTCTGAATTCCAGCCCAATCACTCCGCTTTACGATGACCCGGACGACAAACTGGCTTTGACGCCTGGAGACTTCCTTATCGGCTCCCCGCTGATTGCCATACCGGAGCAGAGATTTGACAACATCCCGATCAGCCGCGTAAAGCGGTGGCAATGGTTGCGGCAAATACACCAGCGTCACTGGCAACGTTGGAGTGAAGATTACCTGACAACATTGCAGTTGAGAAGTAAGTGGCAGCGATGACAGCCTAACATCCAGGTCGGGGACATCGTGATCGTTCGTCAAGAGAACCTCCCGCCAACTCACTGGCGCTTGGGCAGAGTGTCAGAGGTTCACCCGGGCAGCGATGGACTGGTTCGCAATGTGACTCATAAGACTGCTAGTGGATTGTGTACTCGTCCCATACAGAAGCTGTGCGTACTCCTAGAATCGGAGAATTTCGAACTCAGGGGTTCGACCGGGCAAGATGTCGGAGATTGATAACCTCCCTGGGGGGCCTAACAACCCTGGTCAGGACAGTTGGCAGCCCTGCGTGCAACTAATTGCTTTTCTTATCTCTTTCTTGTAATTGTAACTGTATTTTGAATTATGTGAAATATTACTTTTCAATCGTTTAAGTGACCGGTTGTGCTTTTAATTTAATCCCCTACAATAACAACTTAGAAACGCGTCAACCTAACTAAAATCACAATAACAGTAACCCTCCTAACAGTAATTATAACACCAATAGATCAGGTACGTATAGAAACAACAAAACAAGCACATCCAGGAATAACTACTCAGGTACAAATAGAAATAATTATGCAAATACATCCAGAAATGATAAAAGCCCAAGTACATCTAGAACCAATAATTCAGGACATTTTAGGGCTAATTAAAACAATTTCAATAATCAGGCAGAACTTATGGACACATTGTCCGCCTCGTTCCAAAGAGAGGTAAACACCTTAGAGGGCGACCCGGATTTTCGCGAAGACGGCCATCCGGTCGATTACTCTATATAGTAGTACCAACTAAAAACGGCAAATACAAGTTAAGAATTCTCATTGACCCAGAGTCGGAGACGAGCATTCTAAACCGGGGTTATGCCACCCAAAATAACAAATACATTTAAAGGAACCAATATAAGTTAAGACTACTAGCTCATCAATATATGCTAAAACTAAAGTGAGAATTCCACTATTCACAGAATTTGGTATGCCAAACAAAACTGCCGAATTCCTTGAGCATAAATTCCATGACATTTTTGACGGACTTATTGGCAATAATATACTATTACCAATGAATGCAGTCCTTGATTATAGGAATAAAATTTGAGTAGTAGAGGAAACGAAAATTCCTATCTGCTTTAATGAAAATGAGTAGAAAGCTATTACGGTTGAGAACTACGAATGAGTAGTTCCACAACTCGGAGATCAACACGGATCTCAGCAGAGGAAAGGATATACACTCATTCGTCCAAGGAGACGCGTCAGCAATAATAAACACAAAACGTTCATCCGTCAAAGATGACGACGTTTAGTAATAGATACCACAGACTCATTCCCCAAAAGAGATAAGTCAGCAGCTATGATCAATACCAGGAAGAAGGCAGCCCAGACGATCATGCTACTGTCGACGAAATAATAACAAATCAGTTAGGAACACAATGAGTATCGAGGCGAGAAAAGTAGAATTAAGATTTTAGTCTTAAGACACGATTCAATCAATAAAAATCGTTTTCTTTTTAAAAACTCAATCCGCTTCAATCCTCAGTTAACTGGCGCAGAATCGAATCTCATAAAGCGAATTATGTCAGTAGACAACTAAAGAGTTAAAACGCGAAACTTTATTACAATTAAAAGAAAATCGAAAGGAAGTGAAAATATTTCGAAAGAAAATCAAAAGGAAGTGAAAATATTTCGAAAGAAAATCGAAAGGAAGTGAAACTATTTCGAAAGAAATTCGAAAACAAGTGAAATGCATTTCGAGTGAAAATAAGAAAAAAAGTAAATGCTAAAGGGAATCACACCTAAATATACAGGCTACCATTAAAATATAGCAAAATGGATAACGCAGGTGAAGTCCAAGTTGTTAACCTACCTATGGACCAAATTCTTAAAGAATCGCCCCGGATAAAGGAATTTCATGGAAACACAGAGAACTACTCTCTATCTTTATTTATTAGAGAAGTGGAAATGTTTATTCCATGCTACAACGGAACTCCTCTACAAAGGTAGAATTTTGTCAAAATAGTAACAAAAAATGATTTTAAGAACATTTCTCGATAGCTTAGACTCACATTTAGTAAGTGTTTTACTTAGTACGCCAATTGATAGTCTCAGAGAAGCATTCCATACGTTAGAACAGCTAGGATTATGAAGAAATCGAAAAGATAATAACAGTTACAATAGGGCATATGAGAATAGCAGACAGAATAGTGAACACAATACGAGTAATAGAGAACAACCAAATGTAGATAGAGCGAACGTTAATAACAATTATAATAATAGAAGACAGAACAATAACTCAAATAATTATAGCATGGATACTAGACCAGCACAAGTAGACAACATTATCGATATAATAATGATAATAACAGACAAATGTCAGGACAATTTAGGAATAATAATTCAGGTCAGTGTAGGAACCAAGGAATATCAAAATCTAATCAAATTAGAAACGTGAATCCTGATGCTATGAGCGTAGATCACGTTGAGAATGTAAATTTTCATTTGGTACGTCGAGAAAAGATTTACCCATACTTATTGTATCTAGTGAAAAGATTCGTTGTTTGATAGATACATGTTCTTCGACAACGTTACGCAATAATAATCAACTTAAATCTTTTAAAAGAAATCGATAATAACCCCTCTACCAAATGAATTCGATGAAAAAGCATTCATGATTTGGAAATTGAAAAACTTTAAAGATAAAGATTTTGATGGAATGATTGAAAAAAAACTTATTAGCTCCATTACAAGTAGTTATAAATCTCCAAGAGAATTATCTCCAAGTAAATAATAAGAAAATACCTTTCTGCGATGCATCCCCATTTTCATATGATGATGTATATTCACTAGAGGAATCAAAAGATTTAACAGAATTTCTCATTCAAAAAAGTTCTGAATTCCATAGAATCAGAGCGACTAAGAAAGCTTCTAAACAAAAACCGCGATTTATTCTATAAGGAAGGGCAGCAATTAACCCATACAAACGAAATTGAACATGAGATCGTTACTTCAACAGAACGACCAGTATTCTCTAAAATCTATAGATATCCCCAAATTCATGAGGAAGAAATAAATAGACAAATAAAAGATATGTTACATCAGGGAATAATACAAGAGAGCAACTCAACTTATAACAGTCCGCTCTGGATACATGGACGACATTCTAATCTTAAGTACGAGTTTGGAAAAACACACAAACAATATTCAAAAGAATGTCTTGGACATATATTGACAACAAATGGTGTTAAACCAAAAATGTCTAAAATTGAAACAATACAAAATCTAAAATTCCCAGAAACCCAAAAACGAATAAAATTTTTCTTAGGAATAACGGGCTATTATAGAAAGTTTATCAAGGACTATGCAAAATAGCCCAACCTTTAACAAAATATTTGAAAAAGAATGCAAAAATCAATACGAAAGACCTAGATTATATAAACGCTTTCGAGAAACTCAAGTTCATACTTACGGACCCTCCCGTTCTGAAATACCCAGATTTTGAAAAGAAATTTAAATTAATAACTGACGCTAGTGACTTTGCTATTGGGGCAGTCCTAACTCAAGATGGACACCCCATATCGCTCTACGCTACGCTAGTCGGTCTTTAAACGAGCACGAAAGAAGCTATACCGCTTCCGAAAAAGAATTGTAAGCAATAGTTTAGTAGCATCCACGTTTACAACGATGGCTATTGAAATTAGGTGAGTACAACATTATGATCGACTATATAAAAGAAAAAGACAACGCAGCAGCCGATTTTTTAAGCTAAAACTAGGGAGATAGAATAATAAAAGAAGAATATATAAGCTCAGAAGGTATAAATCAGAACAAACTTGATGACATATTTAGATGATGTATTAAAGGTAAAGGAAGGATAGGATTTTTTTCAGAACTTTCAGAGCACGAATATAATACAGTTCAACAGAATCTTATTGATCTCTATAATATTAATAAAAACATACAATTTTTCAAATTCGCATATAACGCGAATTACGAAGGACTTCAAAAGGTTATATATTTTAAAAAAACCTCAAGGAACTTATTCAGGAATATGTAAATAATTGCGAAATTTGTACAAAAGCTAAATACGACAGAAAACCTATTAAGCCACAGTTCAAAATTACTGAAACGCCAAATAACATAAACGAGAGAATTCATTTAGACATATATACAAATAGTAAAAAAAATTTCATAACGTCTATAGACAAATTTTCAAAACATGGAATTATATTCCATTTAGAAAACAAAAATAGTATAACAATCAAAGAAAAAATAAGACTATTTCTCTATTTTGGGTAAACCCAGAAAACGAATTCCGTAATACAAATATAAAAGATTTCCTAAGAGAAGAAAATGTTGAAATGCACTTTACGAAACCCAATAATCACACTGGTAATTCGGATATCGAACGATTAAATAGCACTATAGGCGAGAAAATGAGAGCAATTTCATTAAATAATACGCAACGTACAGTACTTGAAAAGATTTTTAAATGTATAGAATGGTATAATAACTCCATTCATGCCACAATATAGTTTAAGCCAATGTTATTACAGGAAGGCAAAGTAGATAAAAAAATAGTAAAAGAAAATATATATGCAAAGAAAGAGAAAACTATTTTAGAGCGAAATAAAAACAGAGAAGAGTATGAGGCAAATAGAGAAACAGGATACATTAAGAATTACAAAGCACTTAGACATAAGGAACAGCCAAAATATAGGAAATTAAGACTTTCTAACTTACATACATCCAATATTAAACGCCCTTACAAATTTTCTGGTCGTATGACCAATACCAATAGTTCTCTTGACACTAGCGACAACCCAAGCAACGTTGATGATAGAACACATGAGTGCGAACAATGGATTTGCAGAAATAAATTATTATTAAACGTACTCAAAATCTTAAGACATAATTTTACATACGATTGACCCAACTGAAATCCAAGTTATCATACAGAAACTAGAAGACAACTTATCATATTTACAATTTGAAAGACTTTCTCGTAAACCAACTAGAATCACTTAGGCAAAACGTGCATACAATCATTCCCCACAAACACAAAAGAGGTCTTATAAATATTATAGGCACCTGAATGAAATGGTTGTACGGTACGATGGATGATGAACACAGACGAAACATAGAAGAACAATTACAAATTACTAACACAAATAATCACAACATTATTACAAAGTTTGACAAACAAATTATAATTAACGATCATTTTAACAAGACATTTATGATACTTAAGGAAACAATTGACGAAGATAGAAAACAAATTTTAGCTAAATCTAACGAGACAGACGACAATATTAAACTACTTTTTACCAAACTTACATATTTAGAAACTCTATTAAAAATAGGAATCATTAAGGAAAATGGAGAACATATTCAGGATAATATCGCTTCAACTAGGTTAGGAATAATGAGCAGCAGTATATTTAGTATGGCAGAAATATCTAAGTACAACATAGATTTTGATAAATTAAGATCAACCAAGTTAGGCACGGCAAAATATAATGGCAATAAAATTGTTTTCGCTGTAAAAGTACCTAAAGAAATAATCGAAACACCAAAATACTTGATTACTGCTATGACAGATAAAGAATCAAATGAAATTATTATAGAAAATTAACACATTGTAAAAATAAATGAAACAATATACATTTAAAGAAAATTCAAACCTTAAAGAATTAAATAAGACAAACTTATGTATCTACTATGGAAACTGTATCAAAACAAAGCATATTAAAAGTGTGCTTGTAGAAATAGAAAATGTATTATTAGTAATAGAGAATTACAAAAATATCAATTTAACAAGTACATATGATGATAAATATGTATAAAATTGTAAATATAAATACGAAATCTTTCATAATATAAAAAATGTACTCGAAGAAACAAATACTGAATATAGAACATATTAATGAACTAAGATATTCAAGAAAATCATATACTGTATATTTTATTTGTACTTTTGTAATTGTAATTTTTATAGCCATACTCATTGTGATTTGCGTTTATTTTAAATTGTATAGGTTACAAAATAAAATTATCATAACTCAGGAGAGTCATGAATCTAAGGGGAGGCGGGTTATGTCGGAGTTGGAGACCACCAGCAGAGGAAACGACATACACTCAATCGTCCAAGGAGACGAGTCAGCAATAATAAACACCAAACGTTCGTCCGTCAAAGATGACGACTCAGCAGCAATAGATACCACACACTCATTCCCCAAAAGAGTTAAAACAATCAATAAAGTTCGCTTGCTTTTTAAAAACTCAATCCGCTTCAATCCTCATTTAACTCCCGCGACATTTCAACGACTGATGAATACAGTTCAAGCCGAATTTATAGGTAAAATATGTCTTGTCTACATAGACGACATCATCATATTTTTAGTCTGGAAGAACACCTAGTATCACTGAAGAAAACCGAATTTTTGGGCCATATAGTAACAACAGATGGTACCAAGCCGACTCCTAATAACGTTTCAGCCATAACCGACTATAAATTACCAAAAACAACAAAACAAATTAAAGCATTTTTAGGGATTACTTGGTATTATACGAAGTTTATCAAGGATGACTCTCAGGTGGCTAAACCGATGACTATGTTTTTAAAGACGAACGCCAAAATAGATCTCAAAAATTCAGAATATATTGAAAGTTACGAAAATTTAAAAAAATTAATAACTTTCTAAGCCTTTTTAAAGTACTGAGTACTGAGTTCCTAGGTGCAGTTCTAACACAAGACAATCACCCGATATGTTATGCTAGTCGCACCCTCAATGAGCACGAAACTCGATATTCTACTATCGAGAAGGAATTATGAGCCATTGTGTGGCAACTAAATAGTTCAGACCCTACCTTTATGGAAGGAAATTTACTATAAGGACCGACCATCGACCTTTAGTTTGGCTTAGTTCACTCAGAGAACCGAGCGCCAAGCTTCAAAGATGGAAAAAAAAATTAAATTCGAGGAGTACACTTTCGAGATAGAATACGTGAAAGGGAAAGACAACCAAGTACCCGACAGTTTATCTCAAATAGAAATTCATTACAGCGAAAATGTAAACGACAACTGCAAGGATAATAACAATACAGCAATAGATGCACAGTCCAAGATCGCTAGTGTCCACAGTGCAAATGAAGACATCAGTAGACATATTTCTATTGTATACTCTCCTGTAAAATTGTGCAAAACACAATACATTTTAAACACTACGAACGCAATCAACAACCATAAATTATATAATGACTTCGGAAAGAGAAGAATTGTGATCGAATTAAAAAATTTCAAAGAAGAATTCATTTTAGATCTTATGAAAAGATTTTTTCCTGCTAAAGGAATAGTAGGTGTATATTCAGTACATGATCACCTTTTTGCTAAATTCGAAGACGTATACATTGAATCCTTAAGTAGGAATAAGCTCTTTAAAGTAATAAAATGCAGTAAATTTCTAGGCGACTTGACAGACATGGAAAAATTAGCAGAAGTTATCATCAAAACACATAAGTTATTAAATCATCGAGACATAAAAGAAACCTATGCCGAGATTAAAGATGTTTATTGCGCCCCAAAGTTAAAAGATCATATTCAAAAGTTCATTAATAACTGCGAGATCTGTAACAAATCTAAATACGAAAGGCAAGCAAACAAAATACCTCTTAAAATATCTGAAACACCAAATCAACCGAACCAATAGACTTTAGAAATGGGAACATTAGCAATGAAAAATTTTCAAAAATTGCCGAACTTGTTACTAAGGATAAGGAGAAATATATAAATAAACACAGAGAAGATAGGAAAGTCATGGACTTCACAAAAGAAAACTACAGAATACCTAGAAATTACCTAAAGAACAGGACGAACAATAAACTTAAGCCAACACATAAGAAATCCAACATCGAAATTAAAGATTAATCTGCTAACTCACAAAGACTGGACATACAAAACTTAAACGACGGACAAGGGTACGTAACCATAAGGGACGAACAACTTCAAGTAATTACAGGATACACAAAAATTCTTCATAACGTAAACTTAAGCTTATGGACGGAAAACTTAGACATCATCGAACATAGCATAAACAAAATCAATTTGAAAAAAATCGATATCCAACCATGTTGCACAGTTTCAAGCTTTTAGCAGAATACAGCAACCAGCTCAAATCCAGTACGACGTGGAATTGCTAAAAGACCAATTAAGAAGAGTAAAAGAAAATCTTTTTGTAAGCCAATTAGGAGTCTTGGGAGGAAATATCCTGTCACCTAAAGATATCGAAACGTTTAATATAACAATAAATTAATTGCCTAACATAAAAAGTTCAGTTGTCGTTCATAATAACCAGAATAATCAGAAGTTAAGTTTTATAAAGTACTTATTGAACCAATTCCTAACAAAAACAATTGTGGACTATCGACATCTTACAATAATTGTATAACTGGCTTTGTAGTGAAAATATAGTTTTTCCTCGGCATTTTTGCTATAATGTGATTATTAAGAAAAATGTGGAGAAAAGTCTTCCGTTGTAGACGCACTGAAGACGATTTTGAATAAATGTTTACTCCTAACTTTTTAATTTCAAACAATAATAAGACTGCTTACATGCATTTAGAAACAACGTGGAGGGATATCAAGCGATTCATAAAAAAACGTTCTTGGAAATTCGATCTATGTACCTGCGCATGTTCTGTCACGGGCTCTTCCTCTGAGGATCGCAGTGAAGTACGGTTGTATCGGTTGTAGTTCGGTTGTATACTTTAAATATTGTTTTTTTTATAATCAAATAAAGATAAAAAAAGTATAAAACGCAGCTTAATGTTCATATTTTAAAGAAGTAAAGGAAAAATAATAAAGTGATTTTTTTATGCCCAACAGCGGGTATAGAGACATAATTCCGTCCTTCCCAACGTTCTCGCCATCGGGACAAGCTAGAATAATACTCAAAATCCGCAACCGATGGAAGTAAATATATTAGAAACTAGTGCAACTCAAAATGAAGAAATAAATAGTATATAGCGGAGGGATTTTCGGAATTAAGTCTTAAGACCAAGGTATTTTGTGACTTTCCTATAGGATATAGAAGTAGATACAGGCTAAACAGTTTAATCAAATCCTCAATGGTTGATTGTAATAGTTGCTCGGTTTTCGAAGAAAAATTTATCTATCTCAACACTGTTAATTACAGAACTAGAGAGAGTATCCAAATTATTGGAACAGATGTAGCTAAACAGTTTCGGATGGGTGCTCAGAGCAAACTGAAGTGCCACAAAATGTCATTAACTAATAAAAACTATGGTCTTCTGAATGGAATGGACATAATTCGGAAAAGCGTGACTCAGATTAATAAAAGAAACGGTTCACGAAGCTAATATGCACAGAGAAAACAAAAATGTATTATTTAATTTTAAATTGTTTCCTTATTTAATTTTATTTAATATTACATATATTACATTATTATATTACATTAGATTACAGAAGAATTGCAATCAATTGAATACATTGAGCTTACAAGTCCACATATGGATGAAATAAGTCTTTCTCATTATTATCACATATAAATTTAGAACAGTACCAAAGTCTAATTTACAAAGAAAGTGACAATTTTACCAACACAGATTCGACAATGCATCTCATCGACGAAATGGAGAGACAGGGTATTTTTCGAAAATCAAACAGTAGAAACTCCTCTCTCAATGTCGTGGTCCCGAAAAAGATCGGTAAATCAGAAGAACAAAAATGCAGACTTTGTATGGATGAAATGAAATCACTTTAGACGACAAATACCCTCTGCATAATATCGACATTATATTAGACAAGCTAGGGACAGTCCAGTATTTCAGTACTTTAGATTTAACTGAAGGATACTACGAAATCAAAATACATCCGAAGGAAACTCATAAAACTACATTTGTAACTCCAAATGATATATATGAGTTTACACCGATGGCTTTTGGCACTAAAAACGCCCCAGCCACGTTCCAAAGCTTATGGATGAAATATTAAGGGACCATATAAACAAGATCTGCATGTCTATCTTGACGATATCTTAATATTTTAAACCAGTTTTGAAGAACATCTCATTGGTCAGGCCATTGGCTAATGGTGAAATTCTATAAATGTTCCTTTCTTCAAAAGGATACAGAGTTTTTAGGCAACGTATTAAAACAGGTATGAAACCGAATCCAGAAAAGGTTAAATGTATCTCAAACTATAAACTACCATCATCAGAAAAAGAGTTAAAAGATTTTCTTGGCCTCACTGGTTTAATATAGAAAACTTGTTAAAAATTATTCTAAAAGCATATCCAATGATAAGGTTTCTAAAAAAATAACCGACAATTAATATTAACGACAACTATTCACCCACCGAAAAGACCAGCAACATACTTGCGGGGTAATAAATTTGAAATAATGACAGACCATCAACCCATTAAGTACATCAATAAGAAATACAATAAATGAATCAGAGATGGTTACTTAAGCTATCGGTATTCAACTATGAGATAGGTATTCAATCTCATAGTTGAATAGGGACAATATAGTGGCAGATTTTCTGAGTCGAATTTAGCTACAGTTCACTCAGCACCTGAGCATTCGATAAAGGTAGAGATTGTAAACAAATATAAAACCCAGCAAATTGTGTTTTGGTAGAAGAAGAACTTAGCCATGGAAGAATAATCATGATTGTAGATTTTACTAAAAATCAGTCATATTGGAATAATCTTTTCAAACGAACTTTCAATAAGGGAAAAGTTAGTATTTACACAGATTTATCTTATCGTGAATATAATAAAGTTTTTTTCGAGGTACTAATCACCTCCCACTCACTAAATGTACACTACGAGCCCTTGTAATAAGAACTCAGGAAGAAATATGTAAGCAATTTTTTAAAAGAGAGTTGCCATTCTCGTATTATAGAGGCTTATAAAACTTTAAAACATGATATATATTAGCCGGGACTAGTGAAGGAAATATCCAAAGTAATAGGGAACTTTAAGACATGCCAAGAAGGCGATATAGAAAACCTATTACACATAAATTTAAGACTACTGAAACAAACAAGGCAAATGAAATCTATATACATTTTTTGGATAAGCTTACGAAAACAGAACAAAATTATAATTTAACCAGAAAAAACTGGATTAATAAATTAGAATACATTGAGGAATAGAACATCACCAAACTGAACTCTCATACAGCTACTTGAAACTCTTTTAACTATGAAACCCAAAGATATTCCGACAAATAGTAAGATTCATAAATCTGTTCGAAACTGGTGTCACTCAACTTGAAACTTGGAATGAGCCCACATAGAGCAGGAGCAACATTTTTAATGAACATATTAAAAAACATAAAATCCGCATTTTAAACAAAATATATCCAAGCAGGGGAAGCCATAGGGAGGCAATAAGTGAAGAAATTATAAGCATTTGCTTCATAAGAACGAGCCTTACTACAGAAAACAGAAATTATTGACAACAACAATCAAAAGACCTAAACAAATTGCAGATTCTAACTTGGCTTACACTTTGGACTACGGTGGCAACAGCTGCGGCAGTACGTGTCCTCCTAATCACTCAAATCAAAACTGACCAAAGATGTACAGTTCTTAATTGATGTACAGTGGAACTAATCAATAAAACGCAAACAATTTGTACACGTCATAAACACACGAATTCTAGAGGCAGTTGGAGCGATTGAATAAAATTTGCTAAAACTTCAACATATAGTCCTCCACAATAGTCAATGAAATTGTAAATGCTAAAGAAAAAGTGAGAGCCATAGCACCCACCTTTCGATAAAAGAGAGGTTTAATAAACATTATTGGAGCCGGTCAAAAGTGGTTATTCGGAATAATGGATGACCATGATAGAGAAGATATTGTAGATCATGAGTTTTAGATACCAACGTCCCTATGCAATAGAAAATCTAAATAAACATAACATAATAATATAAATATAGAAGAGGATAGGAAACGTATATCGGAGGCCTACAATAATTTATTAGACCAGGAATGAAATTTGACTGTTAAACTTTTGAGAACCGACCTTTTTTTTAAAAAAATAAAAATCTTAGGACAAAATTGATAATATTCTCGATAATATAGCATCCGTATTCTGCATGCAAGTATTCTGACAGAAGAGGAAATAGTTTTATTGTGTTAAATACTACCAAAAATAAGTTTAAAGATAAAACTTTTTGTTTTAAGGACTTAGACAAAAATGGATAATTGTTTAATTGACGGCGTATGTAATTTCAAAATAAATAATAAGACAGAAATTGTAAGCATTGAAGAAAATCTGATTGTATGTAAAAATCTACACCAGGAAAGAATAATAAATGTAGGACTTAGACAAAATGGATAATTGTTTAATTGACGGCGTATGTAATTTCAAAATAAATAATAAGACAGAAATTGTAAGCATTGAAGAAAATATGATTGTATGTAAAAATCTACACCAGGAAAGAATAATAAATGGTTGTGACATATGGAACCTTTAATTTGGAATTTGTACACAAATTTTCTAACACGGAAAGTGAAAATGTTGCTATTAAAATATAAATACATGTCACAGTATCACGAAAAAATAACTACTATAATGGGAATATCCATAATTATTATAATAAGAATTATAATACATTTAATACAAAGAGAAAATAAAAAAAAACTTCAAGGTAGCTGTTAAGAAAATAGAACAAAAAATTGATACAAAAGAAAACAAAATATAGGAGAATTTTGAATCAAAGGGAATTGAATTTACACAAATGCAAGTCAGCAAACTTGCCGACAGCACATTTGTGCTACTTCGGTACCAACAATAAAGTGTTTCGTTGCCGATGGAACTTTTTAGTGTTCGAAGGACATCGGAAGCGATGAGTTGAGTTGTTGTTGAACTGCAGATTATCAATACGTCGAAAACGAAATGTCCGGTGGTCATTTTTTTTTCATTTTCAATTCATTTTTATTAACATTAATTCATACAATAACTTAAATACTAGACAAAAATGCTTAAAACTAGTTGAACGAACAGTGTTACTACTTCTAACTTACTGGCCCTAGGCGGGCACTCTAAGCTAAACTTAATCTTAAACTATGTCTTTCGACTTAACCTAACAATGCATATATTAAACTTATATAATTGACTGTACAATTTGAAATCAAGAAAAATTAAAAAAAAAACTTAATAACAGAACTATTTTATTTTTAAAACCTATATGCTAACTTACATACTACCTTAAAATAACTTAAGCTACCTTAAACTAAACATACATACATATATACGTGTATATATACTACTATACGCACATATATATATATATGTACTTAACTATTTACAAGTGTATACACATAAGTACACACATGTACAAATGTGTATACGTTCTTTTTTTTTTTTTTTTTTTTATATTTACAACTTACACACTACCTTAAAAACTACCTAAGATAAGTAGGTCGGCCATAGGTTGCAGTTGGACTAATTCGCTGCAAGACAGAGACCGACTGCGCCCCATAAGGGGATCTGTACTACCCTTTCCCTAACCAGGGTCTAAAGGGTTCGATGATGGAGTTCCCTCACTACACAGCCACCAGAATTTTCGGTGTTGCATTGCAACATCCCGAACATCTCGCCTTGATACCGCCGTACTGAACCGGAGGAGACCCTCCTCAGCTCGTTGTGCGACGGAACGGTCGTGGTTGAGTCGCCCATCCACAGTTGAACGGGCGATGTGAAAGAGAAGCGGTACCGCATTCTTGTCTTGTATCAGGCCGTGCTTATCGAAATGGAGGAATGCTTCTGGGGGGACGAAGCCATTATGACGTACCCTTTCATGGTACTGAGAATTGGGGTAGTAAGCTCCAGAGATCAGGTTATTGGCCGAGTTCATCGCTCTGGCAGTATGGCCTCGAATCAATTTCACCAGGAAATTGTCCACTCGTATCAGGTTCGCCCTGTTGTATAAAACCTCATTGGAGTAGAATTTTCTGTACTGGGACTCTGGTGTTCTGTAAAGGCGAAGGCAAGCCCTAAGACAAGCCCTCTCAAACACCCGAATCTTTTCCATCAAGCTTGCACTCACGTTGAACCACACGGGACAGCCATAGGTGAGCATTGGCCGGATGAGGGCCATGTAGCAGATCACCTTCACCCTCGCATCGAGTTGGCTGTTGTAAAACAGTCTCTTTGTAAGAGCGAAAGCGCCTCGGGCTCGGGCTAGAGCAGCATCTACATGTTTGTTAAAATATAGATATTGATCTAGCCAGATCCCCAGGTATCTGACTACAGTCCTTTGCGCCAGTGGTTGCCCGTGACGCCCAACAATTGAGAACTTTCGCCAATTCTTTTTTGTATCCGCCGAAGCCTTATACAACGGAGTCCTGAACAGTATGGTTTCCGACTTCTGAAAGTTGATATTCAACTTCCAATCATCGCAATTTCTCATGAATGAGTCGAAGTCACCCTGCGCGAGAGTAGTGATGTCCTCGATCTTTTTACCTGATCTGTACACAATCAAGTCGTCGGCGTACGCAATTACGTGAGGAAGAGAACTTATCAGATCGCTCAAGAAAATGTTGAACAGGATCGGCGAATTAACGGCACCCTGTTGGAGACCATTTTTAACTTCAAAAATACCTGCAGAGGTCACATTGCCATTCTTGACGACGAACCTTCTACCAGTAAGCATGTTACACAGTAGGTACAGCAGTGGTTTACTAATGCCTAGCCCATTGAGCTTGTAAAAAAGTCCTTCTAACCACACGGTGTCGAAGGCCTTCTCCAGGTCAATCAGGCAGGCACCCGTACATTGTTTCTGGCTCTTGTTCCATTGGATATCCGACACCAGTTTCGACGCGGCATGAATAGTGTCATGCCCCGCTTTGAAACCGAATTGGTTATCCGGAATTATATGTTTGTCCTCTGTCCAGTTGGTCAGAGCTCTATTTATCACCTTCTCGAATACCTTGCTGATGTTCGGAAGGAGACTAATTGACCTGAGGTTGCACGGATTCGAAGAGTCTTTACCTCGCTTGGATATGGGTTGCACAATCGCAGTTTTCCAATGTTCCGGATAATGTGCATTATTCAGAGCATTGTTAAACAGGATAGTGTACATATTAACCACATCTAGGGGGAGATATCTTAGCACAATGTTCGAGATCCCGTCGATTCCAACTGACTTTTTCTTCTTAAGTGATTCGAAGACCGCTTGGAGCTCTGTCTTCGCTATGAACGGGGGAAGAACCCCTTCGTCGGCGATGACATTATCTGCCATGTTATCTTCATTGAACACGACAAAGCCGAAGTTCTCAGATCGCCATTGTTGCATGTCTTCTCGAAGTTGCGAGTTGCTAGATTGTACGCAGTTCTCCAGGTCGTGGTTTGGGCGAACACTCACATTCGCCTTATACACTTCCTGAAAGACCGCGCCAAGTACCTCCATTTTTTCTTGCAGGTCTTCGACCACAAAGAAGTTATCGTCGAGTACGGCGTTATCTGGATCAATACCTGCTGTAGTCAGTATTTGTTCATTGTCCGTCGTTCTGTGGAGCTTAAGACACGGAAGATCGCTATGCTTACTACGAAAAATTTTATTTATCTGCGGAAACATGCTCGGGTTGTTGGATTTTACAGCCCGAATCTTATGGTTCCAATGCATGTTAACAGAAAGTCTGTAGTTCTGAACAATTAATGTTTGAATGTTTTTGATGAGCGATTTCAGTGTCCTAATTTCCTCATCTCGTCTGTCAGTAAACCGTCTGTACAAGGTTTTTAATCTTGACAGGAGTCTACTTTTCCGTTGATGTAGTGCGTCAATAGTCGCATTGCGGTACAAGTTTTCGTTATTTGTTCGTGTATACCGTGGTATCGTACTGTCCATTGTTCGTTTTATTGTCTCGTCCAATTGTATAAGATACATGTCAATCTCCTCGTTTGACAAGTTTCTATTGGACGGTATGTGGAGCGCATTCGAGGAAACTGCTCTCGTCATTTGTCTGGAGAAGCGTGTCCAGCGTGTCCTACTGTAATTGTAGGGATACGTTTGAACAAACTCTCCTAATTCCGCAATATCGTTGGGGATCTTGAATTCGGCACTGAGTCCGCAATGGTCACTGAGATACACGAAAGTGTTCAAACAGTTTACCGTTTGTGAGTTTGTGTCTGTCAGCTGCAGTCTTGCGTCAAACAGCAGGATATCCAAGTAAGAACCGCTTCTGGGAAATGACGAGATCTCTGTTGCTTTCAAATCGAGTCTATACTCGACACTGTGTAAGCAATACCAGTTGTAAAGCTGGTCCCCTCTATAATTGGAAACTATGTTTCCCCAATATCCATGTCGGGCATTTAAGTCCCCGGCCAAAATAAAATAGTTCTCCTCCGAGTCCAGTCTTAGACATCGAAAGAGTGAATCGAGCTCTGATATAGTCGTTCTGGAACTAGGGCAGCCGGAGGAGTAGACCGACACCGCATACAGCTTCTTTCCACTGCGGAGAGAAATGCACACGATGCAGGCCTCCAACTCCTGAAACCGTCGTACTTCACTGCTATACACTACTTTGTGTTTAATGTTATTTTTAATGAAGATCGCAACACCGCCTCCACCATTGGAGTTGGGCCGGTCTCTCCTAATAACATTATAATTACTGTGCTCCAATGTGCCTCTCTGAGTTAGCTTAGTTTCGCTAATCAGAAATAGCTCTGGGCTTTGATCGTCCAACAATCTATAGAGCTCGTTTTTTCGCGGGATCCCTATCAATGAATTTGCATTCACTGCAAGGATCTTATATGTGCTCTCCGTCTGCGCAGCCATTAAGACTGGTGACGTGCTTGGTTCTGCAGGAGCGCCAGAATTTGGCCTACCTGCTCCTCTAACCGATCCATACGCCTTTCAATGGAGGATTTCCAATCGGGCGTTGGATCGTGTGCTCTTGGCACTGAAGGTTGCTGCACTACCTTCGGCAGCTGCTGCTCTCCCGTACTCCTCTGACCAGACGCCATTTGGGCATAGGTCACTTGAGGGGTGACGGTTATGGCTGCCCCGAGTGGATTTTTCACTGGGGGCTGCTTCTGCAGAACCATCTTTGTTTTCCGCTCTTGAAACTTAGGGCAACCCCGATAGTTAGCGGTGTGCCCCGCGTTCCCGCAGAGTACGCACTTGAGCTGACTTTTGTCAGCTGCTCCCTCTTTCCCCAGTGGGCAGTCCTCCGCCTTGTGGTTATTACTGCACTTCACGCATCGGGGCTGCATTCGGCAGTTCGACGCGGCGTGCCCAAACCTTTGGCAGCGTACGCATTGGAGAATGCCGTCGCGCCTTCTAATAATTTCCCATACGCAATCATAGTCAGCTAATGTTTTTATATCATTAAGCTTATCTACTTTGCTATTGGGTGACAGCTGTACGATGAAGAACGGTAATTTCCGTCCCTCTCTTTTTGCCTTGACTGTGATGAAGGGCTTGACCCCGACGAACTCGAGACCATCACACACTTGCTCTCTGAGCAGTTGGAAGATCTCCTCCGCTTCGAGCGGTGCGGCGATCTTTAATAATCTCGACTGGAGTTTTTCTCCTTTTGGTGTGAAGGAAAAGAACTCCATCATCGAACGATTTAGACATGTTTTAAGAGCCTCATGATGCTCTACTGTCTTGCAGCTAATAGAGTACTTTTCGAATCCTCTGTTTTTTTTAATTGTAAAATTACCACTACCTATGGCTCTCCTACATACCTTTGCAGTTTTTATCACGTCCGCCTTGTACAGGTTAATTGGTGGTACTTTTTGTTTCTTCTGTTTCTCTGGCTGTTGCTGGTGTACTGCTGGATGCTGTTGTTGCTGAGTCGCTGTATGTTGCTGCTGCTGCTCTTGTTGCTGGGCTGTCTTCTTCTGCTTCTGCTGATGTTGCTGAGCTGCTGGTTTTTGTTGCTTCTTTTGCTGATGTTGCTGAGCTGCTGGCTGTTGGTTCAGCTTTTTTTGATTTGCTTGACGTTGTTGTTGCTGCATCTGCTTTTGCAGCTGACTCGTTTCGGGCAACTTTTGTTGCTGTTGCCCGAGTTGTAGCACTGCTTGCTCCTCCTCCTTCCTTCTCCTTTCGAGAGTTATTCTGCGGAGCTCTCTGATCTCATGAAGAAGTTTGTTAGTCTCCTCTCTCAGATTAGAGACTTCCGATTGCTTGGCGCGGATTATGGCCTTCACTTCTTCTTCTTCTGTATCGGAGGGCATTGATTCATAGCTGTTGCTACTGATTGCAAATCTTCCCTCCCTCCCCTCTGATATGTATGAGAATACATCATCATCATCGGCTTCGGCTGTTGTCTCGTTAGATGACGTAGCCGCTGCACTTTCTTCCTCCTGCCGCTTTTGCGAAGAGTCATCAGTATTGCGTCTTTTCGCGCTTTTGGAGAGCCGTTTCTTTCTCCTTCTCTTAGCTGTGCCTTCTTGGGACACAGTTGTTTGTTGTCGTGACGTTTGAGCCACCGGTTGAACCACTTCTCCGTCCACTTCTAGGCGATCGGACTGCCCGTTCGCCTCCATTGTTGGGTTTCACTCAGTAACGATTTATACAGTGGGGGAAAAAAAAAGGAAAAATGTTCGCCCCCACTGGGTTTCGAACCCGGCCTCCTTTGAGTCACAAGCGTTGGCTCTACTTGTTCGGCCACGTTCTTACTGCGGAACCCGATGTCAGTTGCACTACTTCACTTTACTATTTGTTGATGTTTGGATTTTATGAAGTCGAAACACGTGTGAACTGTTCAACGGTCTGTGAACGACGAATGTCCGGTGGTTTTCATTCGATCATGCATAAATAAGGTAGTCCCTCGATAATGTGAATTTCTCGAAAATTTCAATCGCCAAAACCTTACATTGTCATCTCTATAATGTGAATTTCCGAAATTTTCAACCTCTGAAATGTTAATTTGTTTGTAATTTTTTTACATTTCTCTTGTTCCTCTTGCTCGTTTTTCATGCGATATTAGGGACTAAATAACTGTTATTTGTCTTTTAGTTGTAAATGCAGCTGCAAGCTATAGAGATACAACAACTGCCATTTGTGTAGGTATGGATGTTATATGATCAGTTCGAGGTTATATTTTGTTAGTCAGTTGTGTCTAGTGTGTCTAAACAAAAATTGCATCATTTTTTGTCGATTTTATGTCATCAGTTAATAATATATGGGTACAACCCGTAGAGGGCCAGGGTCTCAGTCAACAAAGTCAACAATTACTGGAATAAAATTAAGTGGCACAAAGAGATAACCACGTTCTAGTTTCAACCGTTTTAATGGATGTTGAGCAGAGATACACCTCTGTACGGGAGAGTCGCGATCTTAAAGCTCAAGCTTGGCTCTGGTGCAGGTGTATGCACCGAATTTAGAGTTAGAGTACGCGGCTTTCCTCGATGAAGTTGATGCTGCCCTTGATAGGATAGCGGAGATGGATTCCTATATCCTGATGGGTGATTTCAATGCTCATGTGGGTGTGGACGTAACGACCTGGGGGAGTGTGATTGGGAGGAACGGTGATACTCATCAGAACGCGAACGGAGAGAAGTTGTTGGACTTTTGCTGTGCAAATGGCATGTCCATAATGAACACCTTCTTTCCACACAAAGGCATCCATAAATACACGTGGTACCATCAGAGTCTTCAACAGAAATCGTTGATAGATCTCTTTGTGGTACCATCGTGTGTGAAACGGTTGGTTTGTGACGTTCGTGTGATAAGAGGGGCTGAACTGTCAACTGATCATCACCTTTTGTTGTGTACGCTGTACCTCATTGATAAAGTACCTTTTCTGCCAAGGCGGAAACCAAGAGTGGTTACACGCATACGGTGGGAGAAACTACAGAACAGTGAGTTGCAGCTAAATTTTGCGCGGCACATGTCTGAGAGGTTTGAGCGACTTCCAACTGTTCCATCGCATGTAGAGGAAGAATGGCGACTGTTTTCAAGAGCAGTCATTGCCTCTGCACGGGATTTTTGTGAAGTGAAGCGGCTTGGAGTGTCGGCTGGTGGTGAGAAAAGAACTGCGTGGTTTAAAACACCCGGAGTTTAAGAAGCCATCAGAGAGAATAAGAAGACCTACAGAGACTGGATTCTCTTGGGGGACACACACTGCTTCTCGGGACTGGTACACTGAGGCGCTAAGAACTTGCAAATTAGCTGTGCGAGCAGCTAAAGAGCAGTATTTAAAGGAGTTCGGCGAGAAGCTGGAAAGCGACCATAGATCTGCGAAAAAGGTGTTCTGGCAAACCATTAGCACACAGAGGAAGAAAATTCAACATCATCGAAGGAGTCAAATCCAAAGATGGGGTGTTGCTTTCCAATGAGGCGGACATCTTGGGCAGATGGAGCGATCACTTTTCAGAGCTGCTCAATCCCGAACAGGGCACTGAGGATGGCAGACCCGTAGTCTTGAGTGAGGCTGAGAATAGTCCAAAGGTGGAAGAACTCATTTTGGCGATTGAATCGCTAAAAATTGGCAAATCCGCCAGTGTGGATGAAATCCGGCCAGAAATGCTTAAAGAGCAATGGGTAAAGAGGGAGTTTTATGGCTCTCTCGTGTCATTAAAATGGCCTGGGAATGCGGTGAGACACCTGGCGATTGGCAAACTGTGGTGATTGTCTCACTTTTCAAGAAGGGGGACTAAAGACATTGCTCCAACTACAGGGGCATATCTCTTTTAAGTATCCCCGGGAAAGTCTATGCTAAGGTGTTGGAAGCGCGTTCTAGAGCTATGGTCGAGCCCAGGATGGGGGATGAACAGTGCGGCTTTCGTCCCGGCAGAAGTACAACCGACCAGCTTTTCACTCTAAGAATGGTACTTGAGAAGGCTTGGGTGTATGCCAAACCCATCTACAGTTGTTTTGTAGATTTGGAAAAGGCATATGACCGAGTCACTCGAGGTAAACTCTGAAGTGTCCTGCAGGAGTATGGGATTGATGGTCCTCTGCTGAGGGCCATTCAGTCTCTATACACAAACTGTAGCAGCTGTGTTCGGGTAAACGGTGCTAAATCAACACCTTTCACCGTGGGCGTTGGTGTGTCTATATATGAACTGGATGTTGCAGCGCAGTAGAGGTGAGGAATGTTTCACATTGGGAGAGTTGAGGGTAAGTCATCTTCTTTTTCAAGTTGTCAAGGTTTTAATCATACACAATCGCACTGTCAAGAGAAACCGAAATTTGTGAAATGTGCTGGAAACCATTTATCCGGAAAACGCGATCTAAGAAAAGAAGTTTCGGCGACATGTGCAGATTGTAAAGGCAAGCATCCGGCAAACTATCGTGGTTGTGAAGTTGAAAAGGAACTCCAAAAAACGTGACGCTTTACATCAAACGGTATCAGTGTCCAAAACAAAGGAAAACAAAAAACCTTCCGGTACCAAATCGTATGCCCAAGCCGTAAGCGAACTACACGTATACAAAAAGTGCTTCTACGACGCACCCAGTTTCGCAAGTATTCTCTATAGTATTCGGAAGTACTATAGAAAACTTGAAGAACAAAATAAAATTAATAATATAATTTTTGGTAAACTAACTAAGCTTAAGTTATGACCTAGTATAAAACAAAATTAATATAGTCGATCAACATTTTAACATGGAACGTAAATGGTAAACTTACAAGCATCGAGCTTATAGATCTCTTAGACTCACTTCGAAGGAGTTTTATCATTGGCGGCGATCTTAATGCTGAACATACGTTCTGGGGTTCGAAAACAATCTCAACGAAAGGTAGACAATAGTAAACAGCCGGTATGGACTTCGTAGTAGATTTCCATTCGACAAGAAAACCGACGTACTGGCTCTCCGGCGTAGTAGTAGACGACCTAGTAGACTTTTTCGCTACAAAGGAGTATATTCCAATTTTATGAAAATAGAGGAAAGTTTTGACCTCTCCTCTGACCATGCACAAATAGTTTTGACAACAAGCGATAGACTAATGAAAGTAGAAGGACAAACTAGACTAGCTAATAATAGAATATACTGGGGCAGTTTCACATATGATTGCGAAACCAACATTATGTTAAATGTCTCACTGAAAACACCACGTGAGTTGAAGTAGAACTCGAAAATTTTATATCGACTATCCAGTACGCCGCATGGAAAAAACACTCCAAGAAAAAAAGTTACCAAAGAAGAAGAAACTAATTACCCGCCGAAATCAAAAGATCTCATTTGTGAAAAGAGGAGAGCGCGCAGGGTATGGCAATAATCTACCCCCAAGATAAAATTTGTTATGCAATAAACTTATTACTCACTTTGGAAGGCAGTGAAAAATATAAAAAGGTCTCAATCGCACTCGGCACCAATTCGGAAAAACAGTGAAGATTGGGTAAAGAGTGACAAAGAAAAGGCAGACCTCTTTGCCTAACAACTAGAACAAACGTTTAAGCCGTTTGATGGACAAATGTTGACAAACGATCCAACCGATATGCCTCCGACATCCGATAATTTCAGAATAAAACGTGTATCGTTAACTCTACCAGGCTTTGATTTAATCACCGGACAAATACTCAACAAATTACTAAAATAGACGTTTAGTTTGCTATACGTTCCAGATTCATAAAAAGTCACAGAAGTGATAATGGTCTCGAAACCGGAACTGTTACTGAAACGGATCCAATCAATTATACAAGTAAGACGCCTTATACCTGATCATCAATTTGGATTCAGAAGGAATCATTCCACTATTGACCAAGTATTTGGAACAACCAACGAAATCGAAAAAGCACTAGAGGAACAAAAGGTTTGCTCCATCGTTTTACTTGACGTGTCTCAGGCCCTTGACAAGTTTTGGCACGACGCACAGTGTGTTATTTTGCGAATCTAGCGGATCTTAAAGTCGTCCGAATGACGAAAGTTTGGTATCAAATGACAGGTATAAACAAAGGTATTAATGTTTCCCAAAAAACATTTCAAGGAAAGGGTATTTACCGTTGTGTGACATCGCAAACAGCAATCATATTTGAGCAAGGGACATGTAAAACATTAGTTGCATTATGTGACTCAAATTCATCGTGTTTGTGTGAAATAAGTAGCAACGCTATCTTTCTAATTTTTTTCCAATTTCTTGCCTGTTATCTAAGGAATTTTCTAATGAAATTTTTGGAAAGTTTGAACCTTGTACGGCTTCAGTAAATGGTAGTAATTACTGATTTGCTTGAAGGCCTTTGAATGATCCGTTTTTTTTTATATTCTTCCTTTGTGTAGAGTTTTCAAAATGTATCCGCGTGCAGCAGCCTCGAGATGTTATTTATTACCTTCTCCGGACTATATACTTCCAGAATCCGCTGAGACATTTTGCGCTCAGCTGCGCACACATAATATCGCTCATATAATAACCTATTATTTATCTATGTACCAATACAACTCTGCTGATCTAAAGAAGACTACACACTACCAGTTGTTTAATTACATTCCTGGAATATCATCATTCCCAAGAAAGGATTCATTTGAGAATTCTTATCTTATTTCCCTAAGATAAAGGATAAGGCGTTATCTGTTATCTGCAACGGTGCAGTCTTCATACAAATTAGCTTAGGTTTTCTGTAAGCTAAGTCGAATTTAAAAGTTCAGTTTTGAGTTGTACGTCACAGATTATATATCCCCCATAATTTTGTTAAGCAAAGTTTAAAGCTTAAAAATAAAATCGTTCACGCTAATTTAACTCAGACAATTTATTATAATGAACATCAGTGAACTTTTTAATGTGTGGACAAATTCTAAGCTTCAGGACCGAAATAGGCGAATTTCGGTTCACTTAATGAAAAGTTTCGGCATTTTAGATACCAAAGAAATTCCTAGAGTGCTATAATACATATGTAAGCTCTATGAGTTCCAAGATACATGTAAGGTGGGAAAGAAGAAATCGGAAAATACAAAAGTTTCAGAACGATAATGCGAAATGGTTGGATCAGGAAATTGTATTTAAGGTAGATTTTTATGATCTAGTCCCAACATCAATCACGACATCGAATCCTGGACGACCTTCGAAAACATTTAACGAATGTACATCCAAAGTACAAAAACAGCATTTTAGACGGAAATACTCCAGAAAAAATACGAATAGAGATGTATTAACAAGAATTTCAATATCATCAGATCCATATCTATCGAGTCGTAGTATAGCGCCCCATAGAATGTATTGCCCTGTCGAAGGCTTCCGAAGTACGAGTAGCACCACCTAGTAGCAGTTCCGATGAAGACGATGATGAGAGCGACTAACTTCAAGTCAAAAAAAATGGACTATAATGTGTTAGTTTCATCAAAATATCTTGGAATTTATTTGAGATAATGGGTTAGAGTAAAATAAGTGATTTTTCTACTATCTATTCTGAAAACATTGGTGAAATCGGTTCAGTGGTATTGTAGTTAGAGACGTTTGTATCCATGAGGTTTATGGAGGATGGATAGCGTGGGCTATATGCCAATATCGGTGACCACATATAGCTATTTGTTTTAAAAACTTGATAGAATTACTTTTTTTCCTTCGCCGAATAGGAAAACCCATAGTTTAACTATACAAAGCGAAAATAACACACTGTGCGACGGCTTGAAATACAAACTGAGTAGAATCATTCCGAAAAATGTATATAGCATTTTAGAATCCTACCTAAAAAATAGGATATTTAGACTCAAGCACGGAACGGAATGGCGCATTGCTCTCAATGAAACCAAATCCATGCATATTAATTTTGCATACAACAACATTGACAATATATCCGTCTTCATTAACTCGGTATAGATACCGTACGCAAACGAAGCCAAGCATTTCGGGATGCCGTTAGATGCTAAGCTCAAGTGGAAGCCGAAAGTAAAGAAAAAAAAACGTGATGAACTTGAGAATAGATACAGAGAGATGTACTGTAATCGGACGACATTCCAAGTTAAGCACATATAACAAAGTGTTTATATATAAGCAAGTTCTAAAGCCTGTATAGACTTATGGTATACAACTCTGGGGTTGCATTAAAGCAAGTAATAGAAAATTCATACAATCATTCATCAATGCTCCCTGGTATCTCTATAATGATATACAAAGAGATTTAGGGGGCGCAACCGTAGCCGAAGAAATAAGAAAGTTTGCTAGGAAGTTAAGAACGTCATTGTAACCATGCCATACTCCAAACACTGGATATGAGAAACCTCGTGCGCTGACTCCAACGAACGAAACCGTTCGAATAAGCGCAATGAGTAAAAATCGCGATTGATGGTTCCAGCTGGTGATTTTACTGAAAATCTACCAGCCTCAAGCGAAAACATTTTGAAATTAAAACTACCGGATAGGGATACCTAGTTGTAGGAAAGAACAAAAAATCCAAAGGGGAAGGGTGTATTTAGTCAGTAAAAATCTGACACTACTATGAGTACACGGGTATCATAGTGTCCTATAGAAGATTCACAACAACACAAAAAAAGACTAGGCTCTTGTCAGCGAAAATACTTAAAACCGCAAAGGATGAGTTTCGGTACTTGATGGAGTTCGGTATTTACACCCGGTGAAAGAGGAGCTTTTTGCGGGATGCAGCCCAAATATTCAAGAGATATATGCTTGAAGTCTTACGGGACCCCGATTGTGCTTTTTCCACATATTGACGACATATTTATGGCTTCAGATAACACCAAACAACACCAGCGTACAGTTTTCGAGCATTTGCGATCCCACGGACTAGTCCTAAGTTTCAAAAGCCCAAAACCGTTCCAGAACTAAAGCAATTCTTGGCGAGCAGCTTTACAGTGCATATGACAAGAAACTCCTCGCAATGCGTGAAGTGGTAAAACATTTCAGTCAAACTCTGGAAGGAAGAACGTTTTACATTTTGACGGAGCATAAACCCCTGACGTTGCCGGATGAACAGTGTGCTGCTAAACTTCGACGAATTACTTAAATAGTGTAAAAGAAAAGACAGAGTTGGGTGAATAGCGTAGCTTAGAGGAGTGCTCGGTTCCAGAAAAAAAGGGAACTCACAGTCCTGGGTTCAAAAACAAAAATTGCAAATATATCCTTGCCTTTTTTCATTTTTTTTCGATTGTTTCTAAAAATTTAGCCGCAGCAGAATAACCAGCTGCAGAACCCAACAGCACGCAAATAAAAATCTTGGAAGACCCCTCGATGACATCGAGTACGAGTCAGCGGAGGGTGAGGGTGGATTCTCCTACGGTGGTAGAGAAAACCTCTTTAGAAACTTAACATCACCTGGTTCGGATGACGAAGAGAAAGACGAAAGAGAAGGGCTGGTGAAGTGCCAAAGAGAAGGGGGAGCTGGACGCCCATATCTGTTATAAGCTGTTAAAGAAGCTGCTACACAAAACTACAGCCGAAGCAACACGAACAACTCTAACAGTCGCACCAGTTGCCAAAAGCACATGGGCAATCAGTTGCAAATTAACAGTAGCAGCAACAACAACATAAGCAACAGCAGCAGCAACAATAACAGCAACAGCACCAACAAATACAACAGCAGCAGAAGCAACAACAACAGCAGTCGCAGAAACTACAGCAGATCCAACAACAGCGGAAACACCAAAAGGAAGGAAAATGTCCACCAATATCTTCGGAATGGGGAATAACATAAAAACCTAATTTTTTATTAAGTATAATGTTTCCTTAAGGCTGTCTGTCCACTTATCGGTGGCAGAGTTTTTCTTGTACACACCAAAAAGGGAAAAAAGTGACCATGCTCCTTAAGGGAGTGGATGCTGCTACTGATTCCGAGGAGATCCTCGCTGTGCTACGACAGGTGCAGAGCGACAATTTCAACTTCGTTAGGGTTAAGCCCTTCACCATTGCGGTAAAGAGCAGGTAGACCAGGTAACTTCCGTTCTTCGTTACTCAAGACACCCCAGACAGTAAAATAGAATGAATCAGGCGGCATTTCTGTGATTTGGGAGGCATTAAAAAAGTCGAAGCGCATACTCCAATGTGCTCGCTGTCAGCGGCTTGGGCATGCCGCGGCGAACTGCAACACGGAGTCTCGCTCCGTCAAATGCGAAGAAACCCACATTCAAGGGAAATGTGCCTTAAGGAAGGAAAAGGTCGAAAACAGGGCTATGCTCACATGCCTATTCTGCAAGATCAACGGGCACCCTGCCAACTATCGTGGATACCTTAAGGTCCAAGAAAACAGGAAGATTAAAGACGCCCATAGGAGAATACAAACCCTAGATACGAGGCTACTGCCCAGTGATCCAACTCCAACACTGTTACATCGACAGTCTCCTACGCCGAAATGGCATCTGGAAGACGGCCGGTAAAACAGATAGCTAGTTTAGTTTTAGTTTAGTTTAGTTGACTATTTATTTCACACAAAAGAATGGATTTTAACAATACAAAAAATTAATCTATATGGTTTGGCTAAGGGCCGTCTACCTGATTAACATTTAAAGTATGTGTTTCTAATATACATATCCCCTCCATAATACATTTCCAAAAGCGCAGTGCGTTTATTGCATACTTGTACAATACATCCCAACCTCGGTCACCGTTTAAGATGTTTATCGCTTCTTGAAGCGCGAGTACCTGTGCTCCAAAGAAGCGGCAGCGGAATTCTTTAAGAATGGGACATATATCATACAGTGGAATTACGTCCTCTCGTTCCTGAAGTTTGCAAAGGCTACACAACAGATGGAGTTCTGGGCGATGCGGTATAAAGTTTGAACTTATTAGTTCACCTCTTATTTTTAAAGATGTTGCTTATCATATCAGTTTTGAAACTTGCCTTGAAATATGTTATGTCTTGTAAATTGTGGTTCAATTTGCTGTAATATGTCCTGTATTGCGACGACTTGGCTTCATCTACAAATTGGTTGAAGATTCTATGTCGTGTTTTCTCCAACAGTGTGTAGAACTTATGCCTTAGATGAATTTGCTGTTCGTCTAAGTATTCCCATTTTCGGACACATTTTCCACTGTTAACCAGCATTTGTGTAAGCACTATATTCGGAATTATTTCTTGATTCATTTCCATGACTCTTACCAAATAGTCGAAGTGGAGTTTGAGGGTTTCCAAAAATAGGGGCGCTACTCCAGTTTCCAGGTGAAGCATGTAGTTGGGTGAGCCACTTGGCAATATAAAAACTCGCTTGATGAAATAGCGTAGAAATTTTTCAACTGCTTCAAATGAACGATATCCCCATACTTGCACAGCGTAAAAGAGGATGGACACTGCAGTGGCACGAAATATTTTCTGTTTCGAGAAGTGGCTGATGTTTTTATTGTTGATACAACTACCCCAAACGGAACAAATAGCTCTTTTCGCTTCAGTTAATTTGGTTTTCAGGTGCTTATTCATATTTAAATTAGGCGTAATCAAACACCAAGATACTTGTATTCCCAAGCAGCGCGAAAGTCGATGAAAAGGGCATGTAACTTTTTATGTATATTTCCGCTATGTTCACAAGTGCGAATATTTGATCTATAGTTGAACAGTTCTTCTGGAAATCAGCCTGGAATTCGCGTAGGCTGTAGGCTGTTTTCAACCCACTGAGTAATTCTATTAAATAGGACACCAGCAAACAACTTGGTTGATGTATTTAAAAATGATATACCACGGTAGTTAGCTGGATTGTTGTAGTCTGCTTTTTTGTGCAAGGGAAATATTATCGAGTCTTATAAACATTGTAGAACATCAGCAGTTTCAAATATTCGGATAAAATCCTGAGTAAGTACTGAAAGGAATTCAGGCGCGCAATTTTTATAAAATTCGAAAGAAATCCGGTCGGTTCCAGGGGCTTTATTTTTCTTGGAGTTCACTATGACCTTTTTTTATTTTAGCTTCGGTGAAAGCCGTATCTAGAAATTCATCAACGTACATAGGGGCTGCATACTGGAAAGGTGGTGAGATTTGCGGTGCATTTAGAAGTGATTCAAAGTGTTCTTTTAACTGTTCTGCTTGAAGTCCTGGCGCGATTGAATTTCTTTTCCCGTTTATTACTTTAGCGGCTTTCCGCTTTAGCTGCTGAGTAAAGAACCTTGAAGGAATTGTTGTCGATCCGTAATAGTCTAAGAAAAGCAAACGACATGTCTCTAGCCCGCATACATTCATTGTCGAACGATTTTTGCTTGCTCATTTTGTAGCTTGGTCTGGATGGCGGATTCCACGGGGCGGCTTCTTAACTATCATTGCTAGGTTGTCCATTCGTGGCGACATAGCAGCTTCTCTTAAATTTGCGAGTTCTATGTTAAGTTTTGCTTTATATAGGTCCTGCAGTTCATCTTTCCATCTCAGCTGGGGTAGTAGTTCGAGTGGGGTGGTATTTGCTGCATTCACGTTACCGTTTACCTTAAACGAGACTTCTAAGGGCATGTGGTCTGAAAACGTTTTCATTCCTACTCGAAATTCCCAAAGGTAAGCGTTCCAATCTCCCGATATGAAACCGTAATCTATGACTGAGCATGCAGCTCCCCGCAAATAATAACGATCTCCTTCGCAGCTTTTATTTAAAACTCTGCAGTCCCACGCATCTGCTAGTTCCAGAAGTTGAATGCCTTTGGCATCGCATATTGTATCTTTGGAGTTACCTTTAATATGTACAGAAAACGAATTAGATGCATTCACAAAGTTATTTTGCGACAGACCTATTCTGGCATTAAAGTCACCGATAAGTAGTAAATCCGTTGCTGCTAGGTCATTTAGAACATCTCTTAATTTGTCAAAATCACGTAGATAGAAGTTACAATTTAAATATATCGGGAATATATAGAGGACTATATAAATGTATATCGCACGCATCGCTCTCCATGGTCAAAAGCTGTTGTATGTGATTGCTATTTGCGCACCTGACAAAGATCGCAAGAGTGATACTCTTTTCACTAGCCTTCGACTGAGCTCGGAGGAAAACTATTATATCAGTGTTGAAGATTTGAACACCAAGCATAGAGAATGGGGCAATAGAGTGCATAACGACAGGGGGACCCCACTGTATAACTGGTGGGCAGACCACAATATTGAGTTCACGCTAGATTTACTTGCAATTGAAAGGGCATCCTAGCCCAGATGCGAGTCCTGTCTGCATTTGTTGCTGATCGACAGACGATTGACTATACTTGTCGTGGAGAGACGCACGCGGAACTGTTTAACTGCGGTGGAGTACGCGAGTGATCACAGCGGCCTCCCTGAGGCTATTCAGCTCCCGAATGAGGTGGAAGAACTGGAGGAGTATGTACAGAAGAATCCTTATAATTGCAATAAGGCCCGCTGGCCTCGCTTCTCCAGGACTTTATCCACAGAATTACGTTTGATTGGGATCAATACTCCATCAATCCGAAACCTGACGAACGAGGAGGTTGACAGGTACATCATACAAATGGACGATGCAATTAGACGTACCATGGATAAGATCTTTCCGAAGGTAGTAGAAAATGATGACAGTAAACGTGCACAAAAGTAGACTGCTGTGAAGACTGAAACTCTTTCACAGGCCGTTTACAGCTCCACGAAAGGCGGAAGTCAGGTCATTGAATTCGGGGGTCACTAACCTCCATATATAAGAGCCTAATTCGGATATCGAAAAGTGTCTCTTATAGAGATTTCTGTGGAAAGATCGAAACACTCAGTGAAACAACTAGACTGGTAAAATTTCTCCAGAAAAGCAAACTAGTCAGACTTGACTACTCACTCGCCAAGAGCCTCAGACCTATAAGTTTAACCTCTTTTCCTGCGGTCTGACACAACTAGTACTAAAAGGTGTCACCATCCGCTTTTCCGAGGAAGGTGTTATCTGAATTTTCGGCAAGTCTTGGGGTCTATCATCAAAGAGATCCTTTTGGATCTACATCGGTCGCTTGGTGAAATAAACTCTCACTTAAATACGTAACTGTTGCTTTCACTAAGCTTCAACGAACGGTTTGTCTCGCCTTCCTAGCACTCCTGGCTCTGCTCTTGATTCACTTCTGCATCTCCCCTCCTTGATATCCACATCAAGGGGTGCGCTCTCAGCGCCATCTTCCGTTTAAAAATAAGTGGCACTGGAGTTTCGATTTCATTTGACCCCAGTCTCATGTATATGCCGTCTGACGCAAGGACACCAGCAATCCAGCTGCAAAGCACATATTCAGTAAAACTTATCTGTTTCCCGGGCCACCAAGGGATCACGGAAATGAGATCGCCGATGAACTTGGTGTCACGGATCATAACAAATACTGTTAGGACCTGAACCTGCGTTGGGACTACTTGCGTCCTCGGTTAGGGCTTCCATCGATGGCTGGGATTCACGAGAACACAACTGGATGTGGCATGACTGTCCAAGATGTGCACGCTCCAAACGTCTGTAAGAAATCCGCGGCATTCCTCTTATCGCTTAACAGAAAAGACTGCAGATGACTTACCGGCGTACAAACGGGCCACTACACCTTCGCCAATGTGCTTGGCCTAAGCGATGAAACCCACTGCGACGGCTGTGGAGAAGACGATGTTATCGCAGAGCACTTCCTCTGCCTTTGTTCGCAGGTGGCAGTTATTTGGTGCTGATGAGGTGAGAGCTGATGATGTAGGCTCCTCATCAAAGAAGCGCCTGCTGGTATTCCTCCGAAATACCATGAGATTTCATTGAATGTAGGTTGCTGCCTGGCAGTACAATGGACCATTTTTTGAGTCTGAGTGCTCCAGCGTAAAGCTTAAAAATCTCAGCCAAAAAATAAATTACCTCCAGCAGCTAGAACGTATTAAGTATAGCTTGGCCATACGCTCGCACGGGGCAATAACATCTAGGCTGTGTAAATTTTCTCGATACTGTTCAACAATGCACTGCGTAATGCTTATTACCCGGCACACTTTAAAACAGCTGTGGTGCAACCCATAACTAAACATGACAAAGGCAAATCTATCCCGCCAAATCTTAGGCGAAGCAGTCTTCTTCCATGCATAAGCAAGGTTTTTGAAAAGATAGTCATTCGAGTTCTGAAATCTTTTGTTACCATTGGTAAGAGGCTTCGAATCCCAGTGCAATCAACGCTTTTATCCGGTTTTCAAATCTGGTCCGGTCACCATTTGCCGCACTCAACCAACTGCTCCATCAACTACGTCTCTAGTTCCAGACACTGAAGCAATTATTTTTTGCTACGTTTCGAGTAAGAATGTTCGTCCGTGGGTACCCAAGTCTCTCGCATTTTCATCAGTTAACGCATCCTAGAGTTCAAGCTACTTTATCACTGATCGCGGCAAGATTTGTTTAGACCAACATGAAAAGAAATGTTTCAACGTTCAGTGTATAATATCGCAAGGGCATAACCGCACGCCATTAGGTCATTATATCCACGCAATGAACATCTCCAATATATACATCGTAGCACCATTGCCACCATCCCAAGACTATTTTGCATCGATCGATTCACCAGATGGTCAGAGGCTATCCCAATGGCAGACATTACGGCTGAAACTCTCTTTCATTCCTTTGTCGGCGGATGGATCTCACGATATGGCCTACCTGCAAAGGCCACCATGGACATGGGGCGATAGTTTACCCCCAGCGCCTTCAGAGAATTGCGGGAGACCTTCGGTTTCAAGCACATAACGACAATCACCCACAGGCAAACGGGATCATCGAAATGTTTGACCGGGCCTGTAAAGCGGCACTAAAGTGCCTGGAAACGATGAATTGGCCTGACAGTTTGCTTATCACGATGCTTGGTTTAAGGTCAGTATTGAAGCCGGACATCAAAGCTACCCCTTCGGATGTGGTTTTTGGCACAACCCTACCATTACCTGGCGGCACTAAAGTGCCTGGAAACGATGAATTGGCCTGACAGTTTGCTTATCACCATGCTTGGTTTAAGGTCAGTATTGAAGCCGGACATCAAAGCTACCCCTTCGGATGTGGTTTTTGGCACAACCCTACCATTACCTGGACAACTATTTGACCAAGTCGAGCAAATTATTGCGAGCACAAGAAAGAGTTACGGCGGATGATGGAGAAACTTGCATCGAAACCAGCTTCATCCCACAGCCTGTCACATGTGCTCATTCAACCCAAATTTAAGGACTGTACTCATGTAAGAAACCAACTTATGAAGGTCCATTCAAAGTTTTAAAAAAAAAGTATTTTACCATTCAAAGCACCAACAAACATTTTTACCGACAGACTTAAGCAGCCTTTATGACGGATGGTCGTCATAATGGAACGATTTGGAATAACTAAAAAATCAGATGTTACTTACACACGATAAGACTTTGTTCTTTTCTTCTTGATCCGATTAGGTCGAGAAGTTTCCTTAAATTCATTTTTAAAATCAATAAATTACATATTTCATTATATTATAAGTTTACATTTCCTGTGAAATAAAATTTGGAAGTTGAAAAAGATATCTTTTATTTCAGCAGTTCCATTTTGATCCCAGGAGTAGCTGAATAAATTATGGTCGGCCACGCCAGAGTCTCGCATTAGCGCGGTAAGGCCATTAACACCCCAAGGTGGTCCAGTTTTGGAGAGTTTCAGTTAGGACACAGCCAGTATTACTCCCTGACTGCAAACTATTCAATAGGCACGGATCACTTGACACTCTGGATTAGGGGGATGATAGACATAGTTTGCCGAACCCCCTATCCTTCTGATTGGAGCACCTATGTCCAAAGCTGTACATTTACCCCAACAGCAGGCTTGCGGGTCGTCTTCAGCCCCCGTACCACGCAAAGGTGCTGATTTCCGCAGTTTATTAATTGGCTTGCTTGCAAAGATATTTGTCAAGTTAAGATTGATATCTCTTACTTACAGATGAAAAATTGAGAATTAACGATATAAGCATGAACATTTAGACAATGAATTAAGAAGAAACTTTTTTATTGACACAAATTTTAATTGTAGTAAAAATGTGTACTATTTCGTAAATTTCTCGTGCTCGATGTGCAGTTGATGTTCCGTAGCTCTTGGGGGATCCTTTTTTCACCATTAACTAATTAAATTGCAAATAAAATAAGATAACAGTAAAGGTAACCCTACCCAATATAACTTTTTGTTAAATTGCTTGATATGAAATTGAATTCACAATACATTTTTTTAAACTAATGCTACTCATGGCATGTTAGTTTAATTTTAATTCTAATTGAATTACCTACCAACAAATACCTTGGCAACTTATTCAATCAGATCAGGCAAACAAATGTTTGCTTAACTCAGAGAATAACCATTTGACGCAAATCCCTTCATTTTCTTATCTGTGAACAGATCCAGAAAAACACACTATGTATACCAATATTACAACGGCTAGGATATATATCTAAAAATGAAATAAATGAACATAATATTTAATGTGTCCTAGATACACCTTACACTTAACTTTATTTACGCACCAACAAAGCTCTTTCAGCTAGACACAAAACGCCTTTCAATGATAGACTATGTATGTTCACACAGATGTTTCTTTCGATGGGGGCGTACCACAGGCTTTTTATCCGAAACTTCGATGTCCCCACATCGAACGAAAGATCCGTGTGAACAGTCATACATGATGCACTTATATTATTAAAACCTTTTTTCCTCTGTCCCAATATTTGTCTACATATATATATACATTGTATGTATCTCTATGAATCTATTACACAACTATGACGGCATAATTATCAATACAACAATCTGTTTTGACAGTTCGTGTAATATATCCAGTAAGTCGTATCTATTCTACAATTAGTTTGTTCATGCTATTTTTATCGGCTGAAACGAGGGTGATCAGAAACAGGCCACTCCAACAAATAGTTAAGTAATGCCGCGACAACAGCACGATATCCCGGTAAAATATATACATATGAATATACGACGCTTCTTCGATGTCTATATTTAACAACAATACATGTATTTACGTCACTGCCACTTTTGACACGGGTTCCCCAGGAATAATTGCCATGAAAAAATTCAGATATTTAAAACAAAATTCAAACAGTAAAAAGGGATGGTAATCTCATTCCATGTTGCTATTTAGTATATTGTATCATACTCTTCATTCTAACTACCACTCGGTTACACACGTTTCATATGGTGTTTGCAATGCATACCACTATACATTCTGTCGTACTTTCATTCATAAAAGCGAAATCCTTTCGATAATAATAATAATAGGAAAAAATGTATAAAGCAGTTATGTATCCATTCTTCGGATATTTATATAATATACATGTATATACACTTCTGTATATGTATATTCATTTTCGATTACTATAACCACACCTTTATCCCACCCCGACATGAAAACAGACGATTATTCGCGTCAACAACATGGGGAAGTGAGCGAGAATAACAAACTATCTACCCACCTGTTGTAAAGAGTGAAATTACAAATTATATGCTCCTTGTGTCAGTACATTTTTCCACGAAATAGGAACTGTTAAAAATACCGTCTCATTCATAAAATAACGTTTTTGTCTTTTATTTGTATGGGATTCCTACCCCTATTCTGTTAAGTTCATGAATGAATTTCGTACTAGGGAGGGGTTGCTTTCGTGGAATAAAAACATTGCTATGAGAGGAGCACCATTTGTTGGACCTCAATCGATTTTCGTGCAGATTTTCATGGGTACACATTGGAGAGTATAACAGGAGAAAGCGAAAACATGTGTTGGTAAGCTTTAATTTGTATAAGTTGAGTACGTCACTCACAGGCTGGTGTTAACGGATGGGCCTTGGGTCGATATGTTGTTTCAATTGAAATTGGTCATGAACTTGAATTCACGCATTAAAGTTTCCAGGGAGTTAGTTTGTTCAGATGCTGAATTTTGTATTGCGTTTTATTTTTTAGTTTTATTTGGCGTATAAAATATCATGCAGATAATGGCAATTGTCTTGTATGTGTCGATAGCAAAATGCATATATTTTTGTACATGAGTATGAGTTTATTTATGTAAAAAACTCACAGTCGACATGGCTTCCTTTTTTAACGTTTGATTAATATTTTCCAATGAAAATCAGAAAATGTTTGCCCCAAAGACGAAAAAAGCTTAATTTAATTTAGGTTTTAAAGATGCAAGAATCAATGCATGCACATAAACACATCTTCTTCTTAACTATAAAGCAGAAAGTTTGTGTGTCTGACCGACAAATGCTCCGAAACTACAGGTCGCAGAGCTCAAAAATCATTCTATAATTTATACGGTTCGGAAGTTACGAGCACTTTTTAAACGGGAATAAAATTCTCAAAATAAGGGTGGTTGCATCAATCCGGTATGAAACCATTTCAAGTTGCGTAGTCGTGGATATCAACCAACCCCCAGTGTAACTTCCATGTATACACACACATTCTTAATATTTTTCTTTCGTGCAACAATTCATCTTTTTCTACGTTTCAATCGAACATATACGAACGACTGCCTGAGTCACCAAACGAAATGGAAATAATAAACATTTTCGCACTTTTCTTATTTTGTCATAACCAAACTATCTATGCATGTACAAGTTAATTATTTAAACACGACCTCTTCCTTTGGAGGCTAAACAACAAGTGAAGCTCCGTTTATTAAAAATATATTTCTACCTTACATCTAGCATAAAATATATTTCTACCTTACATCTAGCATAAAATATGTTTCTACCTTACATCTAGCATACAATTACCTTAAATGTAACTTAACCCTATGTGCTGCCCAGACGCTGCATCAGCATTACTTCCACGTTCGGTTCGCACACCGGTGTTGACTGCATTCTGCTGACGCTATGTCGGTTCGCTACTGTGAGAACATTTAATTCCCACAGAACCGAACGTATTTGGGGAACTAGTGTTAACTGCCCCCCACCTTAAATATGAACGTCCGCGTTCATAGTATTTTCAATAGTTTATTTTAGCTTATTTCAATTAAGTATCTGCATCTTCGTTGAAGGAATAATTGGTTGTATGTTCAGATGTCTTAGTTGTAATTTAATGCATAGTATTATTGTTATGACAATAATAAGTGCAGCACATATCCCGTACCATAGCCAGTTATTGGTTTGAGTGAAACTTTTAAGTTCTTCGATTTCTTCGATATTTCTTAATGTAGTTTATGAAGAAACGGCAACGATAACTTTTCGTTAAATTTAGTTTCTCTCAAAGAAGTTTTCTTTGGTGCTGGTAGTTGAGTTATGTCGTATGGTTCGGATGTAGAATACTTTTTCCCATTAATGGTGACGTTGCTTTTAAATGTAACAAGAAATGTTCCATTAATAGACACTTGTTGATTATTTTCCGTCACATTATTTTCTTCGCCGTGCACTACTATTACTACTTCTCTTATGGTCTGGATGTTGTCGATATGAAATGCTGATGTGGTCGGACAGTTAGCTGTATGATGATTTAAAAGTTGAAACAAAAATGTTTCTTCTGAATCTATAATGCAATAATTGTAAAGCCAAGACTTTTTACATTCTCTTAAGGCTAAATTATTTCCATTACAATCTGCGCTTACATTGTTTTTCATATCTATGACTTTATTATTATGAATTACAGGTGCAACTAAGAAAAGATTACATATTTTCTTAACATAAAGCATTTTCATTAAATATACAAAAGAGTTCTCATAATAATATATTTTTACATCTGGTATATTTAACAAATCATTTATTGGAGTAAGCATTTTTTCATTAAGTAATATAAAATCGATTTCGTTCATGTTAAGCATAAGTGGATTTACAATATTTCTCTGTGCTAAAACGATTGCGTTGACAACGTTATAAAGATTTTGAATAACAATTCGGTTTCTATTTGACATTAACATTGTAAAGAATTCATAATTAATGTTTGCATGGTTACTTAATGTATTTATTCTATCTGTTAGTTCGTTAAATTTGAGTTCTATATCTTTATTGATTTCTACTTGCTTATTGTTTGTTTTTATTAGTTCGCTCTCTCTAATTTTGAATATTTCGAAATCATGATGATCTGGTGTACCCGCTATAAGTTTTAAGGCAGATCCAAGGAAATCGATTGCTCTTTTTGTTTTATTTGGAGGCTTTAGGATTCTTGACAATCGTGTAACCTCTTGTATTTATATCGTTTTCAAGTATCTCCTTGCCTTGTCCGTCTCTGAGCACATTAATAAGATTATAAATTTTGTTACATGTTTTAAATATAAATACTCTTGGTAGACAGCTTCTTCACCGTTTGGTATTGGAATAATTTGAATATTATTTGAATAATCCGTAATTCTGCCAATTGCGGATGAAAATAGAGATATCCTGAAAATGAGGAAAAAATTTACCTCAGGTTATTTTTATGAACCTCTCTGCCATCAATTATGACAGCACTTCCTAAGTCTGCTTGTATGGCTTTCAAGCTGTAAAGATTTGATAATTTGTTGCCTAGTCTTTTATTTCTTTTCAAATAGACTTTGTCTCCACGATTATACTGCTTTTGGGTAGTACCTTTGCTGTGATAAATCATGTCTTTTTTCTATTTTGATACTAGTTTTTGTACTATTTCCTATTCCTATTTTCCTGTTACAGCAATGGAACACTTCAGAAGGTTTAGATCCAGTGACACTGTGAATGGTATTATTATATTTATAGACAGCTAACAGAAATAATTCAACTATATCAGTAGTGGTCTTGCTTTTTCTGCAACAGTAGAGTGCAGGCTTTCCACTTGACCGTCTCGTTATGAAGAGCAGGGACAGTGTACCATGATATGTTGAACCAATTCTTGACAAAAGTTTGTATTGAGTTTGATATGAAAGCACCTTCATTATCAGAAATGATCAGCCTTGGCTGATAGAAATGTGATATAATTTCTGTAAGAGGATTTTTTATATCCGTTGCATTTCTGGAGCTAATATGTTGTATAATCGCAAATTTAGAGAATTTGTCTAGACATGTTATAAAGTATTTTTTTCCCGTATTATAAATATCGATGTGAAGAATTTCACCGGGATATTTAGGAATTGGTGTGGGACATATCGGATGCTTAATCGGCTTTCGCTGGTCTTTATTTTCCTGACAAATCTTGCAATTTGTTATAAGATTTTTTAATAACTTTTTAATATGAAGAAAAAAATAATCTGATATAATCTGTTTACAGTTTTCTGCTTGTCCTCTGTGTGCTCTGTTATGCTCAGTTGTTATAATATCCATTTGGTCATCACTTTGTTTTGTATTTTACCTAGAACCTCAAGTGTGCAAAATATACCATTGTTTACATCAGAATTGATTTGCTTCATAGATTCAATAAGTTTCTTAAGGAAGAAAATTTAACATAATGCCTCAACTGTTTTCGAAATAAGATTTTCGTTTCTCTGCTATCTTCAGAGCCTTGCTCTATGAAGATTTGGTTCTTGAAAGTATTTATCGGTTGCGGGACCGATGTTATTACTTTTGATAATGACTCTTCGCTATGGATTGTAGAACCTCAGGTACTAACCTCATTTATGTGCTGCCGTGATAACGCATCAGCGACCTTGTTATCTTTTCCGGGTTTATAGTATAAAGATGGTGAGTATGAGTTTAGTATTTGGTATCTTTTCAGACATGGCGAATGTTAGCGGTTGATGGTCAGTGAAAATGTTAATTTTGGGAGCCCCGTATAAATAGTTTCTTAGATTTTGCAAAGCCCATACTATCGCGAGCATTTCACGCTCATTGGTTGCATAATTTTGTTCCGCCTTGCTCAGAGTTCTGGATATCATTGTTATAGGGAGTCCGTTTTGTGAAAGCACGGCACCTATAGCGTCGGACGAAGCATCTGTTGTCAAGTCAAAGGGCTTTTTGAAATCTGGGTACAAAAGGAGAACATCATCCGATGCCAAGATGGTTTTAATTTTTTCAAATGCTTCCAATGCTTCTGCATCCAAGACGATTTTAATATCTTTTGACTTGTGAGAGCTTATATGTCCATTATCACCGCTTAAGAATTTCGTTAGTGGCTTGGTAATGAGAGCATAGTCTTTCACTAATTTGCGGTAATACCCAGAAAGTCCAAGGAAGGCTCGCAGTGCTCTTAAGGACTTGGGAACTTCGAAACCTAAAATATCACGAACTTTTTGAGGACATGTTCTAATACCATTGCATGAAACGTTAAATCCTAAGAATTCGACTTCTTTTTTGAAGAATTTTCATTTTTCCGAAGCTATCCTCATATTAGCTTCGTAAAGTTTAGAAAATATTCTGTCCAAATCTTTCAAATGATCTTATGCGGTCTTAGTAAAAATGATCACATCATCTACATAGACATGACAGCTTCTCTAAGTACATCATCAATTGTCCGTTGGAATATACTCGGAGCGTTTCGAAGACCGAATGGCAGCCTACAGAATTCGTACTTTCCGTGATTTATTGAGAAAGCTGTCTTCTCTCTATCTTTTTCATCCAATAATATTTGGTGAAAACCAGCTATTAGGTCTATTATTGAATAAAAGTTCGCTTGACCCAGATTTGAGAGTATAACAGATATTTCTGGAATCGGATATCGGTCGGCTACCGTTTTTCATTTAGTTTTCTGTAATCGAATACCAATCTTAATTTCTTTGTATTATCCGCGTTCATACCCTTTTTATTAACGACCAGTATATGTGCATTATAGGGAGAACGGGACGGTTGGAAAATACCATCCTTTAGCAGTCGTTCAATTTGACGAACTCAATATATGCCACAGGATATGGTCGGGGTCTGGAATAAATGGGTTCTGAACTTGTTGTTCTGATCGATGCTTTAACAGAAGTGTTAAATGGTAATTTTTGTTCGGTCTTAGCAAAGACTTTTACATGTTTCTTGATCATATGGTCGGGGTCTGGAATAAATGGGTTCTGAACTTGTTGTTCTGATCGATGCTTTAACCGAAGTGTTAAATGGTAATTTTTGTTCGGTCTTAGCAAAGACTTTTACATGTTTCTTGATCAGTTCTTTGAACTGATTTTTTAAACCGGATGGGACAGATTTGCAATCGATATCGATAGCATTAACGTTTTCACAATTTAACAACTAGAAAGGTTCTTCGATTCTTCGATTATAGCATCAAATGTACTTAGTTGCGGAAGTAACTAAAAATCGGTTAAGTAACCGAATAAATTCATTTTACACTTTTCTGTGATTTTATTTTCTCCATTAAGGGTTTTAGCGATGAAGCTATTGTTGTTTGAAATGACTTCCTTATATAATTTTTTGCAGTACCTGTATCAATAAGAATTCTTAATTCAAGGCAATTATTAAGTTTCTTTTTGATAAAAGGTAAAAAATAACCTGGTTTATAAGGTTATCATTCTGGTTAGTTTTTAAGTATGTGATTCACGTGCTGAAATTTTGGTAAAGTAGATCTATCAGATTCATGTCTGCGATGTCTTTTCCCAAATTGGTTAGAAGACGTTGGATCTATATCCATTGCATTGTCTTCTTGTCTTATAACCATGTTATTTTGTGGTTCTGTTGTTCTCCTGAAATGTGGATTACTCCGATAAACAATGTTATTCGTTTGCCGGGAGTCAAAAGCTCTTGCAAACTCATATCTGTATTGGTTAGCTTCCAACTCTTGTGCTTTGGCAAGAGCTGTGGGAATATCTAAACAACCAGACGAAAAAAGGATATTACAAAAAGGTATATTTAGCCCTGAAATGAATACTCGTAAAGCGTCAGAACGGTATTTGTTTGACAATGAACTTATCAGTTCGCTGTTGCCGGAATAGTCCATTGTTATTTTGTTCATTATGAGCGTGAGATTTTTTTCGATTTAACAATATTAAATCCTTACAATAATATCCACATTGTTTGAAATACTGCTCTCATCTGCGAGGGTTTCCAGGATTCGTTGTTCGATTCGTCGTATTTCGTTGATGATTATGTTGAATATGCCGGAACTAAAAAAAACTCTATTTACCTTTAACAAGGAATTTCGGAGTTCAAATTTTACTATTTTATTTCGCTTTTCCTAGTACTAGGAATTATGGAAAGACCGGGTAGTTGGACGCCAGTTAATTATTTAAACACGACCTCTTCTTTTGGAGGCTAAACAACAAGTGAAGCTCCGTTTATTGAAAATATATTTCTACCTTACATCTAGCATGCAATTACCTTAAATGTAACTTAACCCTATGTGCTGCCCAGACGCTGCATCAGCATTACTTCTACGTTCGGTTCGCACACCGGTGTTGACTGCATTCTGCTGACGCTATGTCGGTGCGCTACTGTGAGAACATTTAGTTCAGACAGAACCGAACGTATTTGGGGCACTCGTGTTAACTTTCATATACACAGCTACACACAAATCATTAAATTTTGCTGAAATTGTGAATATTGAACTTCTGAACGGATTAGCCGATTTAGATAAAATTTCAGAGCTAGACTAATTACATAATGTGTTACAAGATAGGCTAATTTTTTCATGGTTCATGAAGTTTGACTTCAATTTGCACAACAAGTTAACATCGCGCGCAGGTTTATAGATGGGATTTGCAAGAACTTTTTTTGTTATGAATCTCTTGATATCCCTCCACGTTGTTTGTAAATGGTTGAGAAAAAATCGTAATTTCCGTCCGTTTTGCTGCAGCACACATTGATAATTCAAACTTCAACATGTATGCACACAGTCAACGAATTGTACTCATTATGAGTAGGGATGTGAATAAGAGATTGGGATAGGCATCAATGACAAAAGAAAATTCAAATTCTTCTCTGAGTTCTGGTTCTAGCAGTCTTATTATTGTTTTAAATTAAAAAGTAAGGAGTAAACATTTATTCAAAATCGTCTTCAGTGCATCTACAACGGAACACTTTTCTCCACATTTTTCTTAATAAACAATCGCAAAAATGCCGAGGAAAAACTATATTTTCACTAAAGGTAAAGTACCGGTTGAAGAAACAAACCCGGGCAACCGGGTACGAAATCTAGTAATTATACAAAAGTATTAAATACAATACTGATGTGCATTTGAGAGATAAATTTATTTATTTATTAATTAATGATAAAGGATAGTCGAAGGTCTTTTGAAGTGATTGGGAACATTTTGAACAGTTTAAATTTACTTTTAAATCCATTTACATGTCCGGACAAGTACGCGAGATTATTGTGTTTGACTTTTAACTTAAAATTTAAATCGTCGTAAGACCATCACTTTGTTATGTATCTCTTATCCATGGTTCCTGAGTTAGGGTCTCAGCGTCAGGTTTTCGGAGGCGATTTTAATTGATAAATGAGCCCCCTCCGTCTTGGTCGCCTCTTCTTTCTTGGAAAACTCGTTTGACCACTGATCCTTACAATCAAGGATTGTGAGTCACTTTAGCCAGTTTACTTTATCTCGGAGCTTAATGTTCAGTATCGAATGTGGTCGAAGGTCGATTTAGCCAGAGCATATCTCCGCCATTCAAAGGAATATTACACATTGGGTTTTCCGAAATCTATTACTCTGAGTTGTAGAGGGTTCCGAGATACCTCGCTGAAGGTCGTCCTCGGTTTTTTACTTGGCTCTGGAATCCTACCTAACCTACCTTTCAATCCTTGTCAGTTGGAGTTTCGCACTGGAATCTCCTTCGCTCTTTGCATTGTCCCTTGTTCGCTACAACTAACACCTAAACTCACTGCTCAGTGCATATTATGTAATTATTCTTATTTTGAAGTTCGGTTAATAAAGTTTATAATTATAACTGATACATTATTAGCGATGAGTTGTTTTTGTTTTTTTTATAAGATTTTGTGCATAGATGTTCGTTAGTACACGCGAATTATAAGATAGAAACGAGGCTTAAGTAAAAAAATCTACTTTGACTCATTATTTATGTCGCCTAACATTTGTAAAGATGATCGGTCGCTGAAAGTTCAGCAGACGATAAGACAATTTTGTGTCGATCACCTATCACCCAAGTACAAATCGAATTACTTTCGGGCCTGCCTTCGTTTAGGTCAATTGTTGACAATGCACCTGGCTGCTGTTGTTGTTGCTGGCTATTGTGGTGAAGTTCTTGTAACTCCTCCCCCTAGGAGAAAATCTTTGCTTAGAGATGACTGCAAGAAAAGATTTTCTCCTAGGGCTTCGAGATGACTGGGCTCAAGGTGCTTTTGCAGTAGCATCTTTTGTGTATGTTTAAAATTACAATGGTTAGGATTGCGAAATATATGATGGCCTTTTTGTTCCGTCTTCCAAGTAAAAGTTATTAAAGTTAAAGTTATTTCTTCTGATCATTAAGCTTTTTCAAATTAATTTTTTCTGCTTAATTTCTTAATTTCTTTACATGCGTTTGGTTAACGTTGATTAGTGGAATGTAGTTCTCCTCGGGTTGTATTATTGATGACGTTGTTTCGATATCGGCAATGGGACAGTTGGTAATCTTCATTTTGTTGCCGGTGCATGTGGATGCAGCCGTTGGTTTTTGATGATTAAATTTTCGGCAAATGAAAGTATTCTCTATTATATTTGAGTCAAGACATTGTATTTTAAATTCATTATATAATGTGAAAGGTTTTACAATTACTTTTTTGTCTTATTTATGCGAAGTAGGATTATGTGAAAGAGTTCTCTCTTTCAGTTTGCTTATTTGTTTGTTTAATCTACAAGTCACTTACGTGCTAACATATTTTAAGAGTGTAATAAGCTCTTATGATAAATGTACAGTTTTTTACAACAAAAAAGGAACATCTCAATAGGTAAATAGGCTTAATAAAGTATTTTTAAAGTGGGGTCTACTTTCAGAGAGATCCACATATTGCGACAGTTCATTGAAAACACGAATAATCCTCGTTAATGGTACGTTTTTCCCGTAGTCGGTTTTATGAAAATTTTCGAATAAATGATACCGAATTCTTAGTGATGTAGAAAACAAATAAAGTTGAATCATTGATAGAAGACAAGGACTCTGTATATGATTGCAAAGTATATCCCTGACAAAAAATAACATCATATATTGTGAGTCGATAGGGATTTAAGAACAAGCAACTGGCACTAAGTCTTATAGCTAGGCCGAAAATCAGTTTTGAAAAATATACCTGCTAAATCGCTTTTGTGCAAATTAAATTCGTTTAGCGAATTTTGTTTTAAAAAAAAAAACTTTATTGAAAAAAAATCAAAACATAAAATTATAACAAGGAAAATTAAACTTAAGCTAGAACACTCTTGCTCGTCGTACTGCTGCTTATCGATTGGGCTGCTGTGAGTGGTATATTCTTCTATGAGTGGTTACTATTGAGTTTAGTGTTAATGATGGGTGCTCATTTTGATTGTATGTTTATTTTGTTCATAATATCTCGGACTTGTAGGTATAAGTATTCGTCTCCAGTGATGAGGGGATGCCTTTGTTTCTTGAAATATACTATTATAAGTGTGGTTATGGTAATAAGTATAAATAGCATTGTTAGTCCGAATGTGGATACAATTGGGCTGTTTGTGATTTCTTGTTGAATGGTTTGTAATATGTTGATGTTTTCCATCTTGAGTCTTTCGTCCAAAGTTTCGAAATATACGACTGTCATATTCGTTGACTGTGTATGTTTTCAGGAACGTGTTGATTTGTCCCGTGGGGTTCTCATATATCTTTCCATCTATGGTGGTTGTATTTTGGAATGTGAGAAGGTATGTTCCCGTGATGCTTTGGTTATCTACTTGGTGATCTCCAGTGAGAAGAATTGATCCGGCTTTAATTACTTCCAAATCTAAATCTTTTTCTTTGGTCGTGTTACATAGAGCTCGCTTATTGTGTAATAATTTTATTAAACAAGTATTGTTATCTTTTTGTGTTTTACAATAGTTAAATCTTAAGTCAAATTTACATTTTTTAATATTTTCATAAGAATCGCCACATTTGGCAATTTCTTTATTGATTATTAATTTGCCGTCAGGCCGGCTTAATGCTCTTGCTTCGTAAAGCTTACATTTTTTATATAAAATTGGATATTCTATCATTATGGCTGTGACATTATTATTTTGAATAATCTTAAACTTGGATATATCAATGAGTTAATTTATATTTAATTCTGTATGTTCTTTTTTTATTATGTTGTACATTTCTTTATGATTAAGTATAGTTGGATTAAGTATTCCAAGTTTTGATAGGGTAAGTGTAGTTATTATGTTTTGCAGTTCTAAAATAATCAATTTACATTTTTCGGTCATAAAATCATTTTTAGTATTTCTTTTAACATTTTTCATAGCATCAAATATCTTGGAATTTATAATGAACTGTTTATTATTATTGATTAGTAAGTCATTTATCTTATTTTCTAGAATTACTTTATCATCGTGATCTGGTGAACCTGCGATCCATTTCCAAATTGTACCAATAGTTTCTATTGCTCTTTTTGGCCTTGAAACAGTTAATTGATCTAGATACGTTTGAATTATGTTTAGATTGTTGTCGTGTTTCGTGTCTAAGGAAGTGTCAACGTAATTATGAATGTCAAGGCCCTTCTCTAGTTAATTCCATGTCATGTCAACAAAATTTTGAATGTATGTGAGGTTTACTACGTGAATTATAGTTGATGTATTCTCGTATAGAAGTACGTCGTCTATTTCTATAAGTATATAGTTATCTCGAGTGTAATCAAATAATTCTGCTTGTGCTGCGGTGAAAACAGAAAGTAATAAAAAGATGTCCATTGTCTACAAATTAAAATTTAAGATTATCTTTGTGGATTATCTTGTTATTGTGCAGTTTGACTTTCTAACCATACGGTGTCGAAGGCCTTCTCCAGGTCAATCAGACAGGCACCCGTACATTCTCGACTCGGCATGAATAGTGTCATGGTCCGCTTTGAAACCGAATTGGTTATCCGGAATAATATGTTTGTCCTCTGTCCAGGTGATCAGAGATCTATTTATCACCTTCTCGAATGCCTTGCTGATGTTCGGAAGGAGACTAATTGACCGGAGGTTGCACGGATTCGAAGAATCTTTACCTCGCTTTGATATGGGTTGCACAATCGCAGTTTTCCAATGCTCCGGATAATGTGCATTATTCACAGCATTGTTAAATAGGATAGTGTACATATTAACCACATCTAGGGGGAGATGTATTAACACAATGTTCGAGATCCCATCGGTTCCAACTGACTTTTTCTTCTTTAGTGATTCGAAGACCGCTTGGAGCTCTGTCTTCGCTATGAACGGGGGGTGAACGCCTTCGTCGGCGATGACATTATCTGCCATGTTATCTTCATTGAACACGACAAAGCCGATGTTCTCAGATCGCCATTGTTGCATGTCTTCTCGAAGTTGCGAGTTGCTAGATTGTACGCGATTCTCCAGGTCGTGGTTTGGGCGAACACTCACATTCACCTTATACACTTCCTGAAAGACCGCGCCTAGTACCTCCATTTTTTCTTGCAGGTCTTCCACCACAAAGAAGTTATCGTCGAGTACCGCGTTGTCCGGATCAATACCTGCTGTATTTGTACCTCAGTATTTGTCCGTTGTCCGTCGTTCTGGGGAGCTTAAGACACGGAAGATCGCTACGCTTACTCCGAAAGAATTTGTTTATTTGCGGGAACATGCTCGGATTGTTGGATCTAACAGCCCGAATCTTATTGTTCCAATGCAAGTTAACAGAAACTCTGTAATTTTGGACAATTAGTGTTTGAATGTTCTTAATGAGCGATTTCAGTGTCCTAATTTCCTCATCTCGTCTGTCAGTAAACCGTCTATACAAGGTTTTAATCTTGACAGCAGTCTACTTTTTTGTTGGTGGAGTGCGTCAATTGTCGCATTGTTCGTGTATACCGTATTATAGTACTGTCCATTGTTAGTTTTATTGTCTCGTCCAATTATTTAAGATACATGTCAATCTCCTCACAACTTTCTATTGGACGGTATGTGGAGCGCATTCGAGGAGACTGCTCTCGTCATTTGTCTGGAGAATCGCGTCCAGCGTGTCCTACTGTAATTGTAGGGATACGTTTGAACAAACTCTCCTAATTCCGCAATATCGTTGGGGATCTTGAATTCGGCACTGAGTCCGCAATGGTCACTGAGATACACGAAAGTGTTCAAACAGTTTACCGTTTGTGAGTTTGTGTCTGTCAGCTGCAGTCTTACGTCAAACAGCAGGAGATCCAGATAAGAGCCGCTTCTGGGGAAGACGAGATCTCTGTTGCTTTCAAATCGAGTCTATACTCGACACTGTGCAAGCAATACCAGCTGTAAAGCTGGTCCCCTCTACTATTGGAAAGTATGTTTCCGCAATAACCGTGACGGGCATTTAGGTCCCCGGCCAAAATGAAATAGTTCTCCTCCGAGTCCAGTCTAAAACATCGAAAGAGTGAGGGGGCCGGAGGAGTAGACCGACACCGCATACAGCTTCTTTCCACTGCGGAGAGAAATGCACACGATGCAGGCCTCCAACTCCTGAAACCGTCGGACTTCACTGCTATAAACTACTTTGTGTTTAATGTTATTTTTAATGAAGATCGCAACACCGCCTCCACCATTGGAGTTGGGCCGGTCTCTTCTAATAACATTATAATTACTGTGCTCCAATGTGCCTCTCTGGGTTAACTTGGTTTCGCTAATCAGAAATCTATAGAGCTCGTTTTTTCGCGGGATCCCTATCAATGAATTTGCATTCACTGCAAGGATCTTATATGTGCTCTCCGTCTGCGCAGCCATTAAGACTGGTGACGTGCTTGGTTCTGCAGGAGCACCAGAATTTGGCCTACCTGCTCCTCTAACCGATCCATACGCCTTTCAATGGACGATTTCCAATCGGGCGTTGGATCGTGTGCTCTTGGCACTGAAGGCTGCTGCACTACCTTCGGCAGCTGCTGCTCTCCCGCGTTCCTCTGACCAGACGCCATTTGGGCATAGGTCACTTGAGTCACGGTTATGGCTGCCCCGAGTGGATTTTTCACTGGGGGCTGCTTCTGCGGATCCTTTTTTGCTTTGCGCTCCTGGAAATTAGGGCAACCTCGGTAGTTAGCGGTGTGCCCCGCGTTCCCGCAGAGTACGCATTTGAGCTGACTCTTGTCAGCTGCTCCCTCTTGCCCCAGAGAACAATTATCCGCACTGCGGTTTTCTCCGCACTTAACGCATCGAGGCTGCATTTGGCAGTTCGACGCCGCGTGCCCGAACCTTTGGCAGCGAAAGCAGTGGGCAATGCCATTGCGCCTTATTATACTTTCCCAAATACATTTGTGGTAATCTATTCAATTGAAAATTATGAATGTCAAGGTCCTTCTCTAGTTCCTTCCATGTCATGTCAACAAAATTTTGAATGTATGTGAGGTTTACTACGTGAATTATAGTTGATGTATTCTCGTATAGAAGTACGTCGTCTATTTCTATAAGTATATAGTTATCTCGAGTGTAATCAAATAATTCTGCTTGTGCTGCGGTGAAAACAGAAAGTAATAAAAAGATGTCCATTGTCTACAAATTAAAATTTAATATTATCTTTGTGGATTATCTTGTTATTGTGCAGTTTGACTTTCTAAGCATACGCTGTCGAAGGCCTTCTCCAGGTCAATCAGACAGGCACCCGTACATTCTCGACTCGGCATGAATAGTGTCATGCTCCGCTTTGAAACCGAATTGGTTATCCGGAATAATATGTTTGTCCTCTGTCCAGGTGATCAGAGATCTATTTATCACCTTCTCGAATGCCTTGCTGATGTTCGGAAGGAGACTAATTGACCGGAGGTTGCACGGATTCGAAGAATCTTTACCTCGCTTTGATATGGGTTGCACAATCGCAGTTTTCCAATGCTCCGGATAATGTGCATTATTCAGAGCATTGTTAAATAGGATAGTGTACATATTAACCACATCTAGGGGGAGATGTATTAGCACAATGTTCGAGATCCCGTCGGTTCCAACTGACTTTTTCTTCTTTAGTGATTCGAAGACCGCTTTGAGCTCTGTCTTTGCTATGAACGGGGGGTGAACGCCTTCGTCGGCGATGACATTATCTGCCATGTTATCTTCATTGAACACGACAAAGCCGATGTTCTCAGATCGCCATTGTTGCATGTCTTCTCGAAGTTGCGAGTTGCTAGATTGTACGCGATTCTCCAGGTCGTGGTTTGGGCGAACACTCACATTCACCTTATACACTTCCTGAAAGACCGCGCCTAGTACCTCCATTTTTTCTTGCAGGTCTTCCACCACAAAGAAGTTATCGTCGAGTACCGCGTTGTCCGGATCAATACCTGCTGTACCTCAGTATTTGTCCGTTGTCCGTCGTTCTGGGGAGCTTAAGACACGGAAGATCGCTACGCTTACTGCGAAAGAATTTGTTTATTTGCGGGAACATGCTCGGGTTGTTGGATCTTACAGCCCGAATCTTATTGTTCCAATGCAAGTTAACAGAAACTCTGTAATTTTAGGCAATTAGTGTCTGAATGTTCTTAATGAGCGATTTCAGTGTCCTAATTTCCTCATCTCGTCTGTCAGTAAACCGTCTATACAAGGTTTTTAATCTTGACAGCAGTCTACTTTTTTGTTGGTGGAGTGCGTCTATTGTCGCATTGCGGTAAAAGCTTTGGTTGTTTGTGCGTGTATACCTTGGTATCGTACTGTCCATTGTTCGTTTTATTGTCTCGTCCAATCGTATAAGATACATGTCAATCTCCTCGTTTGACAAGTTTCTATTGGACGGTATGTGGAGCGCATTCGAGGAGACTGCTCTCGTCATTTGTCTGGAGAAGCGTGTCCAGCGTGTCCTACTGTAATTGTAGGGATACGTTTGAACAAACTCTCCTAATTCCGCAATATCGTTGGGGATCTTGAATTCGGCACTGAGTCCGCAATGGTCACTGAGATACACGAAAGTGTTCAAACAGTTTACCGTTTGTGAGTTTGTGTCTGTCAGCTGCAGTCTTACGTCAAACAGCAGGAGATCCAGATAAGAGCCGCTTCTGGGGAAGACGAGATCTCTGTTGCTTTCAAATCGAGTCTATACTCGACACTGTGCAAGTAATACCAGCTGTAAAGCTGGTCCCATCTACTATTGGAAAGTATGTTTCCGCAATAACCGTGACGGGCATTTAGGTCCCCGGCCAAAATGAAATAGTTCTCCTCCGAGTCCAGTCTAAAACATCGAAAGAGTGAGGGGGGCCGGAGGAGTAGACCGACACCGCATACAGCTTCTTTCCACTGCGGAGAGAAATGCACACGATGCAGGCCTCCAACTCCTGAAACCGTCGGACTTCACTGCTATAAACTACTTTGTGTTTAATGTTATTTTTAATGAAGATCGCAACACCGCCTCCACCATTGGAGTTGGGCCGGTCTCTTCTAATAACATAATATTTATATAAAACATAATATCAATAATTACTGTGCTCCAATGTGCCTCTCTGGGTTAACTTGGTTTCGCTAATCAGAAATCTATAGAGCTCTTTTTTTCGCGGGATCCCTATCAATGAATTTGCATTCACTGCAAGGATCTTATATGTGCTCTCCGTCTGCGCAGCCATTAAGACTGGTGACGTGCTTGGTTCTGCAGGAGCACCAGAATTTGGCCTACCTGCTCCTCTAACCGATCCATACGCCTTTCAATGGACGATTTCCAATCGGGCGTTGGATCGTGTGCTCTTGGCACTGAAGGCTGCTGCACTACCTTCGGTAGCTGCTGCTCTCCCGCGTTCCTCTGACCAGACGCCATTTGGGCATAGGTCACTTGAGTCACGGTTATGGCTGCCCCGAGTGGATTTTTCACTGGGGGCTGCTTCTGCGGATCCTTTTTTGCTTTGCGCTCCTGGAAATTAGGGCAACCTCGGTAGTTAGCGGTGTGCCCCGCGTTCCCGCAGAGTACGCATTTGAGCTGACTCTTGTCAGCTGCTCCCTCTTGCCCCAGAGAACAATTATCCGCACTGCGGTTTTCTCCGCACTTAACGCATCGAGGCTGCATTTGGCAGTTCGACGCCGCGTGCCCGAACCTTTGGCAGCGAAAGCAGTGGGCAATGCCATTGCGCCTTATTATACTTTCCCAAATACATTTGTGGTAATCTATTCAATTTTCTTCAGATTATACACTTTGCTTGTGGGTGTTATCTGTACAATATAAAACGGCAATTTCCGCCCCTCTCTCTTTGCTTAGCTGTGGTGAAGGACTTGACCCCGACGAACTCAATGCCGTCACACACATGCTCTTTGAGCAGTTGGAGGACATTCTCCGCTTCGAGTGGCCAACTAAGCTTTAACAGCCGGGACTGGCATTTTTCGCTTTTTGGGGTGAAGGAAAAGAACTCCAGCGACGACATCCTTAGGTATTCTTTAACTTTATTGTCTTGCAGTGGATTGCGTGCTTTTCAGCACCTTTATTTTTACATATAAAAAAATTACCTGAACCTACGGCCTCCTTGCAGAACTTGGCAGTTTGCTCAATATCTGCCTTGTAGATGTTGATGGGTGGCACTTTGTCATTTTTCAGTGTCCGCTGCTGCTGCGGTTGAGTCCCTGGCTGCTGCTGTTGAGTAGCTGGGACTTGTCGCTTTTGTGTTGCGGGTCGCAGTTGTTGCTGAGAAGCTGGTTGCTGTTGTGGGTGTGTTGCTGGCAGTTTCTCTGTTTCCTGTGTTTATGAAGCACGGGGAAAAAAAAAGGTGGTTTGTGGTTGAGTTGAGTCCCCGAACTGGGGATCGAACCGGGACTAGTAGAGTCAAGACCAGCGACCCTACCCAACCGGCTGACTGCTGCTGTTGAAAACTTGCGTCACTTGCTGTACTAGACTACCGCGATTAAGGTTCTTTAATAGAAGCCGAATTACTCGCGAAATACCACTGCACAGTTCAGATGTCTGTGAACGACTGATCTCGCTATTTCCTGTAGTGTACGTCCAATGGACAGGTCGAACGAGCACACAGTTCGACCTGTCCATTGGACGTACTGCGATTTGTTGTAACATAATATAATGTTATGTTCGATATTTCCATAAGAGTCGTGAAGACTGCGGATGTGAATGCTAAATCTTGGTCGCACGTTATATGTTTTACAAGCTGGAAATATTTGCAACAGTTCTAAAACTATGTTTCACATTTCTTGTCTGTTTTCAATTTGCTTGATAATATGAAATTTTGAATATGCGTCTATGCATGTAAGAAATGTTTGTTTTTCAGCGAACATTACATCAATGTGTATTGATTCTCAATCTTTTGTTGGAATTGGTGCCTCACCAATAGGCTGTAAGTTTGGGTGTCTATCGTATTTGTTCTTATTACAGACATCACAGTTTTTTGCATACTGCAAGAATTCGTCTTGCATTGCTCTATGATTTGTTTTACGTTCTCTCGGGCGTGTGCTCGGTTATGAGTTTGTCTTATGATTTCTGGTTGGTCGTTTGTTATGTCATTGGCGAAATACTTTGATCTTATGAACTTGTTTTTGAAATGTTCTTTTAAGATATTTTTTAATTCGTAAATGACCTCAGGGGTTGTGTACAAGGCTACTATACCTTCTTGTAAATATTCTTTGAATATAGGGATTATGTCTTTGGGGTCTTTGTAGACAATTAAATGTCGTCTCCTATTGGGAAATGGAGTTAGTTGGTTGTGTATCGTTTCAACACCTTTATTTATAATAATTTGCTGGTTGAATTGGTTTACCGGTCTACCTATGATATCTATATCGTCTTCTTCGCTACTTTCAGCTGAATGTGACGTGTTAGATTCAGAAATTTGGTTTAACATTTGTCTTGACAAAGCGTCAGCGACAACATTTGTATGACCTGGTTTGTAAACCATTTTAGGTGCATGTTCTTCTATTAGAGCGTGCCATCTCTTCATCTTCCCGTTTGGGTTTCTTGGGGAAACCGCAAATGTCAGAGGTTGGTGATCCGTGTGGATCTCTAAGTTTGTGACACCATATAAATAATTCCATAAATTCTTTAGAGCGTAGACGATCGCAAAAAGCTCTTTTCCGTTTGCCGCAAAATTTCGTTCTGTTTTACTCAGACTTTTTGATATAAACGTTATGGGTTTATTGTCTTGTGACAAGACTGCCCCAACTGCGTCATCTGATGCGTCAGTAGTTATAGTATAAATTTCTTTGAGAAGTCCGGTTGTGTTAGTTCAACTTCGGTTAATAAGTGGTCTTTCAATGACTGAAAAGCAATTCTTGCTTCTTGGTCTAAGTCAATGACCGTCTTTTTGGCCATGTATGTTGAAATCTGTAGGTTCTGTAGGTATCTAGTAAGCGATTTCGCAATTTTTGCGTAGTTTTGGATAAATTTTCTATAGTATCCAAGCATTCCTAAAAATGATCTTATTTGTCTTAACGTTTTAGGTTCAGGGTAATCCTTTATGGTTTGTGTCTTATTAGGATTTGTTTTAATAACGTTGTGCCCGCTTCTTTCAATGTATTAATTATTGTATTTAGGTGTTCTGTATGTTCTTCTAGTGAATTTTAATATATAATTATATCATCTATGTAAACATGACAGAATTTTCCTATGTATGGTCGTAAAATATCGTCCATCGCTCTTTGGAAATTGAAGGCGCGTTCTTCAATCCAAAGGGTAATCGAACGTATTCATATTTACCATTGTTAACACTGAAGCTTGTCTTCTCAATGTCAGATTCTTTCATCTTACTTTGGTGGAACCCACTTTCAAGATCCAAAGTTGAAAATTACTTTGCTTTTCCTAAATTTGATAGGATGACATTGGTGTCCGGTATTGGGTATTTGTCTGAAATTGTTTGTTCGTTTAATTTCTTGTAATCGATGACTAAACGATTTTTGGGTGTGTCATCTTCGTTCGTTCCCTTTTTTGGAACAACCCATACTGGCGAGTTATAAGGACTTTTCGAAGGCCTTATTATATTCTTTTCCAATAGTTCTTTAATTTCATTATTTACGAATTTATTCGCACTCAGGAGATATGGATATTGTTTAGTCCAAATAGGACGGGCTGAACTTGTGCGGATTTCCGCTGTAACATCAGTCCTAAAAGGCAAAGCGGTATCGATGTTCGAATGGATACTTTTAATTTTCTCCATCATCTCTTCCACTTGTCTCGACATATCACTTCCCTGAATATGGTTACTCATATTTCCTATCAGAGCTTCGTATTCAAGATTTTTAACAACATAAAATCTTGTTTTATGAATAATTCCCCGTTTACGGTTCGGGCGCGTTTTAGTATCGGTAGAGTAATTGGGTCACTCAATATACCTGGTTGACAGTAGTTACTACTAGCACCGGTATCTATAAGTATTTTAATTATTTTATTATTTATTGTTCTTCGTAAGTGGTTTTCATTAAGATTATTTACTCTCTCGATCTTCACTGATTTGATTTCTCCTTTGGAAGCTTCGTATTCTCGAACTGCTGTCTGGTGATACTGCTTCTACTCGGTGTCTTGCTCTTTCTTCTATCTTGTAGAATATTTGGCGAATTAGTTTGTTTGGCAGGAACCACTAGCACTGATTTTACTCTATTTTTTTCAAATCTTTGTATGCTAAGGGATCCCGGTTGAGCCCCCAATTAAATTCGTTTATTTTGTTTAAAAAAAAAAACTTTATTGAAAAAAAATCAAAACATAAAATTATAACAAGGAAAATTAAACTTAAGCTAGAACACACTTGCTCGTCGTACTGCTGCTTATCGATTGGGCTGCTGTGCCGATTGACCGGGTATTTATTAATTCTTCTGCGAGTAGTATATTCTTCTATGAGTGGTTACTATTGAGTTTAGTGTTAATGATGGGTGCTCAGTTTTTGGGACGATGCACATGTATCGTATAGCATTCCGATACTCGAATTTCGGGTGATAAATTTGTGGGTTTATTGCTTGCAGATGTTGTGGTTGCTTTATGGATGCGTTTGAAGTCACGTACTCTTCTTTGCTGGTCATCTCAGGCAAGTGGAGTGAGGATTCAATGTGTTAACTTGCATTTTCTATACGACCCGAAAATGCAATTAAAGCGGGATTCCAAGTTTCAAGCATATTCAAGTTAAATTCTTGTGACAGGATAGGAATACGGATATTAAAGATTAATTTAGAGCAGTTGCAATTTTAGCAACTCGTAAACATGTTCGCTTGATTGCATTTCGATCCATCGGAAATGTCTCGTATGTCATTTATTATGTGGTTAAAGTAATGAATGTACACCAAAGCGTCAGTGTTTCCGCATTGAATTAGCTGTCCGTCCTTCGCACTTTGAATGTGGAATTGAATTTGAATTTAAATGCATCTTGTAAAAGTGTTTTTTTTTTTAATTCGTTTTTTTTATTAGTTCAGGATAATCTTACATACTAGACAAAAATGTTTAAAGCTAGTTGGACGAACAATTTTACTATTTCTAACTTACTGGCTCTTCACGAGCACTCTAAGCTGAACTTAACGTTAAACTATGTCTTTCGACTTAACCTAACAATGAATAAAATATATGCTAATATTTAAGGACAAATTTATATTATGAAAAATTTAAAAAAACATAATAACTTAACTTTTTTTTATTTAAAAACTACAAACTACCTTACATTCTACCTTAAAATAAACTTAAACAACTAACTTAAACTAATCTACATATATATGCATATACATATGGGTATACACATATACAAATATGTATACGCATATATCCCTATATACATAAATGCATACATGTATCTTCTTGTATACATTTGTATGCATCTTTTGTCAATTTTTTTTTTTTGTGTACGTATTTACATTTTAAATAACTTAAATACTACCTTAAACCTACCCTACGCTATGGAAGTCGGCCATAGGTTGCAGCTGATGGATTTTGAAGTTATCCACTGCAAGACAGTGACCGACTGCGCCCCATAAGGGGATATGCACTACCCTATCTACCCCGGGTCTAAAGGGTTCGACGCTGGAACTCCCTCGCTCCCCAGCCACAAGAACTTTCGATGTTACATAGCAACATCCCGCACATCCCGACTCGACACCACTGTACTGAACCGGAGGAGACCCTCCTCAGCTCGTTGTGCGACGGAACGGTCGTGGTTAAGTCGCCCATCCACAGTCGAACGGGCGATGTGAAAGATGAGCGGAACCGCATTTATGTCTTGTAACAGACCGTACATGTCTAAATGGAGAAAAGCTTCTGGGGGAACGAAGCCACTGTGACGTACCCTTTCATGGTACTGAGGATTGTGGTAGTAAGCCCCAGAGATCAAGTTATTGACTGAGTTCATCGCTCTGGCAGTATGGCCTCGAATCAATTTCAACAGGAAATTGTCCACTCGTATCAGGTTCGCCCCGTTGTATAGAACCTCATTGGAGTATTGGGACTCTGGTGTTCTGTAAAGGCGAAGGCAAGCCCTAAGACAAGCCCTCTCAAAACACCCGAATCTTTTCCATCAAGCTTGCACTCACGTTGAATCACACGGGACAGCCATAGGTGAGCATTGGCCGGATGAGGGCCATGTAGCAGATTACCTTCACCCTCGCATCGAGTTGGCTGTTGTAAAACAGTCTCTTTGTAAGAGCGAAAGCGCCTCGGGCTCGGGCTAGAGCAGCATCTACGTGTTTGTTAAAATATAGATAATGATCTAGCCAGATCCCCAGGTATCTGACCACAGTCCTTTGCGCCAGTGGTTGCCCGTGACGCCCAACAATTGAGAACTTTCGCCAATTCTTTTTTGTATCCGCCGAAGCCTTATACAACGAAATCCTGAACAGTATGGTTTCCGACTTCTGAAAGTTGATATTCAACTTCGAGTCATCGCAACTTCTCATGAATGAGTCGAAGTCACCTGCAGAGGTCACATTCCCATTCTTGATGACGAACCTTCTACCAGTAAGCATGTTACACAGTAGATACAGCAGTGGTTTACTAATGCCTAGCCCATTGAGCTTGTAAAAAAGTCCTTCTAACCATACGGTGTCGAAGGCCTTCTCCAGGTCAATCAGACAGGCACCCGTACATTGTTTCTGGCTCTTGTTCCATTGGATATCCGACACCAGTTCCGACGCGGCATGAATAGTGTCATGCCCCGCTTTGAAACCGGATTGGTTATCCGGAATAATATGCTTGTCCTCTGTCCAGTTGGTCAGAGCTCCATTTATCACCTTCTCAAATACCGTGCAGATGTTCGGAAGGAGACTAATTGGCGGAGGTTGCACAGCCGCGGTTATACAATGCTCCGGATAATGTGCATTATTCAGAACGTTGTTTAAACAGGATAGTGTACATATTAACCACACCTAGGGGGAGATGTCTTAGCACAATGTTCGAGATCCCATCGGTTTCAACTGATTTTTTTTTCTTTAGTGATTTGAAGACCGCTTGGAGCTCTGTCTTCGATATGAACGGGGGATAAACACCTTCGTCGGCGATGACATTATCTGCCATGTTATCTTCATTGAACACGACAAAGCCGATGTTCTCAGATCGCCATTGTTGCATGTCTTCTCGAAGTTGCGAGTTGCTAGATTGCACGCGATTCTCCAGGTCGTGGTTTGGGCGAACACTCACATTCACCTTATACACTTCCTGAAAGACCGCGCCTAGTACCTCCATTTTTTCTTGCAGGTCTTCCACCACAAAGAAGTTATCGTCGAGTACCGCGTTGTCCGGATCAATACCTGCTGTATTTGTACCTCAGTATTTGTCCGTTGTCCGTCGTTCTGGGGAGCTTAAGACACGGAAGATCGCTACGCTTACTCCGAAAGAATTTGTTTATTTGCGGGAACATGCTCGGATTGTTGGATCTAACAGCCCGAATCTTATTGTTCCAATGCAAGTTAACAGAAACTCTGTAATTTTGGACAATTAGTGTTTGAATGTTCTTAATGAGCGATTTCAGTGTCCTAATTTCCTCATCTCGTCTGTCAGTAAACCGTCTATACAAGGTTTTAATCTTGACAGCAGTCTACTTTTTTGTTGGTGGAGTGCGTCAATTGTCGCATTGTTCGTGTATACCGTATTATAGTACTGTCCATTGTTAGTTTTATTGTCTCGTCCAATTGTTTAAGATACATGTCAATCTCCTCACAACTTTCTATTGGACGGTATGTGGAGCGCATTCGAGGAGACTGCTCTCGTCATTTGTCTGGAGAAGCGCGTCCAGCGTGTTCTACTGTAATTGTAGGGATACGTTTGAACAAACTCTCCTAATTCCGCAATATCGTTGGGGATCTTGAATTCGGCACTGAGTCCGCAATGGTCACTGAGATACACAAAAGTGTTCAAACAGTTTACCGTTTGTGAGTTTGTGTCTGTCAGCTGCAGTCTTACGTCAAATAGCAGGAGATCCAGATAAGAGCCGCTTCTGGGGAAGACGAGATCTCTGTTGCTTTCAAATCGAGTCTATACTCGACACTGTGCAAGCAATATCAGCTGTAAAGCTGGTCCCCTCTACTATTGGAAACTATGTTTCCACAATAACCGTGACGGGCATTTAGGTCCCCGGCCAAAATGAAATAGTTCTCCTCCGAGTCCAGTCTAAAACATCGAAAGAGTGAATCAAGCTCTGATATAGTCGTTCTGGAACTAGGGGGGCCCGAGGGGTAGACCGACACCGCATACAGCTTCTTTCCACTGCGGAGAGAAATGCACACGATGCAGGACTCCAACTCCTGAAACCGTCGTACTTCACTGCTATACACTACTTTGTGTTTAATGTTATTTTTAATGAAGATCGCAACACCGCCTCCACCATTGGAGTTGGGCCGGTCTCTTCTAATAACATTATAATTACTGTGCTCCAATGTGCCTCTCTGGGTTAACTTGGTTTCGCTAATCAGAAATAGCTCTGGGCTTTGATCTTCCAACAATCAACAATCTATAGAGCTCGTTTTTTCGCGGGATCCCTATCAATGAATTTGCATTCACTGCAAGGATCTTATATGTGCTCTCCGTCTGCGCAGCCATTAAGACTGGTGACGTGCTTGGTTCTGCAGGAGCACCAGAATTTGGCCTACCTGCTCCTCTAACCGATCCATACGCCTTTCAATGGAGGATTTCCAATCGGGCGTAGGATCGTGTGCTCTTGGCACTGAAGGCTGCTGCACTACCTTCGGTAGCTGCTGCTCTCCCGCGTTCCTCTGACCAGACGCCATTTGGGCATAGGTCACTTGAGTCACGGTTATGGCTGCCCCGAGTGGATTTTTCACGGGGGGCTGCTTCTGCGGAACCTTTTTTGCTTTGCGCTATTGGAATTTAGCGCAACCTCGGTCGTTAGCGGTGTGCCCCGCGTTCCCGCAGAGTATGCATTTGAGCTGACTCTTGTCAGCTGCTCCCTCTTGCCCTAGAGAACAATTATCCGCACTGCGGTTTTCTCCGCACTTAACGCATCGAGGCTGCATTTGGCAGCTCGACGCCGCGTGCCCGAACCTTTGGCAGCGAAAGCAGTGGGCAATGCCATTGCGCCTTATTATACTTTCCCAAATGCATTTGTGGTAATCTAAGTATTCAATTTTCTGTAGATTATCCACTTTGCTTGTGGGTGTTATCAGTACAATATAAAAGTGCAATTTCCGCCCCTCCCTCTTTGCTTAGCTGTGGTGAAGGATTTGACCCCGACGAACTCAATGCCGTCACACACATGCTCTTTGAGCAGTTGGAGGACCTTCTCCGCTTCGAGCGGCCAACTAAGCTTTAACAGCCGGGACTGGCATTTTTCGCTTTTTGGGGTGAAGGAAAAGAACTCGAGCTCCGACATCTTCAGATATTCCTGCACCACATTGTAATCATCCACTGTCTTGCAGTGGATTGCGTGTTTATCCACGCCTTTATATTTACTAATGAGAAAGTTACCTGAACCTATGGCCTCCTTGCATAACTTGGCAGTCTGTTCAATATCCGCCTTGTAGATGTTGATTGGCGGAACCTTATTTTTCTTCTGTGTCTGCTGCTGATGAGTTGCTGGCTGCTGCTGTTGGTTTGCTGACGGCTGTCGCTGTTGCGTTGCTGAACGTTGTGTTGCTGAACGGTGTGTTGCTGAACGCTGTGTTGTTGCTGGTCGCTGTTGTTGGTGAACTGCTGGCAGTTGTTGTGGATGTGCTGCTGGCAGTTTCTTTGTCTCTGGCCGCTGTTGCTGTTGCGTAGCTGGCCTTTGGTGTTGCTGAGATGCTAGCAGCTGCTGTTGGAGTTCAGCTGGTGGTGGTTGTTGTTGCTGCACTGTAGCCCTCTTCTGTTGCTGCGGCTTCTTTGCCACTTGTTGTTGTTGCTGCTTCTGCTGATCCAGCATTCTCCTCGCAATGGTTCTTGCTTTCAGCTCTCTGATTTCATGCAAGAGTCGCTGAACTTTCTCCTGCATATCTTCAGCAAGCGTTTGCTTTATATGAAGTACGCGCTCGATTTCATCTTCTGTGTCAGAGGGAATCATAGCTGTTGCTGCTGACAGCGAACAGGCCTTCCCCTCCATCGGAGACTTACTGCACCGTCTCTTCTCCTTCTTCCCCTGACTCAGCTGCTGATGTACTCAACGGCGCCGCCTTACTCGCTCTTCCCCCTGCAGCCCTTCCGGTGAGGCACTGGTATTGCGGCGTTTTGCAATTTTGAGTGGCGCTTTGATCCTCCTCCTTTTCACTGCGCCTTTTGTGGGCACCGTTGACTGGTGGTCTGGTTCTGCCACCGGTTTTTGCTGGTCATTGACCGCTTCTACGCGGGCGGACCGCTCGTGGTCATTCATTTTCCGCACTCACACTTATGTTAGTGTGTGAGCCACGGAAAACAAAAGAAAATATCTGGTTGTATCTGCTTTTAAAATACTCGCGGTACATGCACTACTTGATTGTTGCTGTTAAAAGCCGACACACTCGAAACTCACACTTCACTGTTCAGAGGTCTGTGAACGACTGATTGTAAAAGTGTGTGTTGGTGATTATAAATGGTTTTCAGTCTTACAATGAATTCTCTGTTTAATTTTGATCTTGATGCTCTTTCGTTCAGCAGGTAATTGGCGTTCTCTGTAAGGTTTCTATCTGTTTGTTAATACTTGCTGCGTCCAAGTTGTCTGCTATAATTTTGGTAGCCTTTCCGATTCCTTTAAGGATTTCTCCATTCACAGGAAATACAGGTCTGGACACGCTCTACCCACAGTAATATAATGTGCAAGAGCAAGTATGTGCCTGCACGCCCTCTATCGAAATTGTAATTAGATATTTGTAAGAAATATGTTTCAGTAAAACAGTCTTGATTATACCATCAAACGTAATATATGGCGACCGTGACTCCGCGCGAATTATACTCTCGTCGATCGGACGACACCTCTTGTCTCAATTACAAGAACGTTTTTTTTTACACAACAACACAGTTTTCGTTTAATTTAACTATCCTACGCTTCGATTTAAAAGTGAATCAAATCAAACAAATGGCGGGTACACAGTGAGTGGAGAAAATTCCTTGTGCAAAAAACAGTTAATAAATTTAAAGATCGAAGTAAACCAGAAAAAATGATTTCAAACGGGAGCAATAATGGGTGGAACACAAACGAAAGAAACTAATATGGGAGTGATCAATAACAGCATAAAGATTACCTACTCGGTGCAAGTACATAATGACGAAATCGCACTAGTGCTAACGGTTTTACTGTAGCTACATATACAAAGCATAACGATATCACTAGAAAAATAAAATACAAGGAGAATTTCGTATACAAATCAATTATGGGATTCCGAGCATGCAATTCACATCTAAACCTTGAAAAATGTTTTACAAACAATAACCGTATAAACTGCATAAGCAATAAAGTGCGTAGACAAGTGGAACGACGAAGACGAAAAAAACCGTACGTTTTATTAGAAGTTTGTACAAGAGGTGTAAAGAATTGGTTCGGTAGTGACATTGCATTTGTTCGTGCAAAACTATTAGATGTTAGGAGAAAATTAGCTCGCTATTTCGGTAGAATCGGATTCAAAGTTTGGATTCCTAAGGATGGTGCAAATTTCCTTATAGATAGATACAAATTATCCGAAAGCAAGTATAAATTCGAGTTATTAGATAACAAAGAGGAAACAAAAATAATAACTCCTTCTCAAGAAAACGTTCCTTGCATAAGCAAGGTTTTTGAAAAGATAGTCATTCGAGTTCTGAAACAATGGGTTGAGGAAAATAAAATCATACCGGACAACCAGTTCGGATTCAGGTCGGGGCGTGAAACCACACATGCCGCGTCCAGACTGGTATCCGACATTCAGTGGAACAAAGACAAAAAGCAATGCACGGGTGCCTGCCTGATTGACTTGGAGAAAGCGTTTGACGCCGTTTGGTAAGAGGGCCTTTTCCTCAAGCTGGTCAGGCTCGGCATAAGCAAATCATTGCTATACACGATCTATGACATGATAATAGGCAGAAAGTTCGTCGTGAAAAGTGGCGACGTAACTTCTACAAAGACATCCAAAATGGTCTGCAACAGGAAGCTATTGGTTCGCTGATCTTGTTCTCAATATTCACTGCAGTTCTTATAGGTTCCATGCCGCACTTAATTGCGTATGCCGACGATCTAGTAGCACACAGATCAGGTCCGAAGGTTGAAGTAATAAATAACTTGTTGCAATGTGACTTCGAACAAATTCAGCGATTTTCCGACGACTGGCAGTTGAGTATCAACTTCCTGAAGTGTAAAACTATCTTTTTCAGGACCCCGCTGTACATGTCATCACCACCTACCTGCTCCTCTAACCGATCCATACGCCTTTCAATGGAGGATTTCCAATCGGGCGTAGGATCGTGTGCTCTTGGCACTGAAGGCTGCTGCACTACCTTCGGTAGCTGCTGCTCTCCCGCGTTCCTCTGACCAGACGCCATTTGGGCATAGGTCACTTGAGTCACGGTTATGGCTGCCCCGAGTGGATTTTTCACGGGGGGCTGCTTCTGCGGAACCTTTTTTGCTTTGCGCTATTGGAATTTAGCGCAACCTCGGTCGTTAGCGGTGTGCCCCGCGTTCCCGCAGAGTATGCATTTGAGCTGACTCTTGTCAGCTGCTCCCTCTTGCCCTAGAGAACAATTATCCGCACTGCGGTTTTCTCCGCACTTAACGCATCGAGGCTGCATTTGGCAGCTCGACGCCGCGTGCCCGAACCTTTGGCAGCGAAAGCAGTGGGCAATGCCATTGCGCCTTATTATACTTTCCCAAATGCATTTGTGGTAATCTAAGTATTCAATTTTCTTTAGATTATCCACTTTGCTTGTGGGTGTTATCAGTACAATATAAAAGTGCAATTTCCGCCCCTCCCTCTTTGCTTAGCTGTGGTGAAGGATTTGACCCCGACGAACTCAATGCCGTCACACACATGCTCTTTGAGCAGTTGGAGGACCTTCTCCGCTTCGAGCGGCCAACTAAGCTTTAACAGCCGGGACTGGCATTTTTCGCTTTTTGGGGTGAAGGAAAAGAACTCGAGCTCCGACATCTTCAGATATTCCTGCACCACATTGTAATCATCCACTGTCTTGCAGTGGATTGCGTGTTTATCCACGCCTTTATATTTACTAATGAGAAAGTTACCTGAACCTATGGCCTCCTTGCATAACTTGGCAGTCTGTTCAATATCCGCCTTGTAGATGTTGATTGGCGGAACCTTATTTTTCTTCTGTGTCTGCTGCTGATGAGTTGCTGGCTGCTGCTGTTGGTTTGCTGACGGCTGTCGCTGTTGCGTTGCTGAACGTTGTGTTGCTGAACGGTGTGTTGCTGAACGCTGTGTTGTTGCTGGTCGCTGTTGTTGGTGAACTGCTGGCAGTTGTTGTGGATGTGCTGCTGGCAGTTTCTTTGTTTCTGGCCGCTGTTGCTGTTGCGTAGCTGGCCTTTGGTGTTGCTGAGATGCTAGCAGCTGCTGTTGGAGTTCAGCTGGTGGTGGTTGTTGTTGCTGCACTGTAGCCCTCTTCTGTTGCTGCGGCTTCTTTGCCACTTGTTGTTGTTGCTGCTTCTGCTGATCCAGCATTCTCCTCGCAATGGTTCTTGCTTTTAGCTCTCTGATTTCATGCAAGAGTCGCTGAACTTTCTCCTGCATATCTTCAGCAAGCGTTTGCTTTATATGAAGTACGCGCTCGATTTCATCTTCTGTGTCAGAGGGAATCATAGCTGTTGCTGCTGACAGCGAACAGGCCTTCCCCTCCATCGGAGACTTACTGCACCGTCTCTTCTCCTTCTTCCCCTGACTCAGCTGCTGATGTACTCAACGGCGCCGCCTTACTCGCTCTTCCCCCTGCAGCCCTTCCGGTGAGGCACTGGTATTGCGGCGTTTTGCAATTTTGAGTGGCGCTTTGATCCTCCTCCTTTTCACTGCGCCTTTTGTGGGCACCGTTGACTGGTGGTCTGGTTCTGCCACCGGTTTTTGCTGGTCATTGACCGCTTCTACGCGGGCGGACCGCTCGTGGTCATTCATTTTCCGCACTCACACTTATGTTAGTGTGTGAGCCACGGAAAACAAAAGAAAATATCTGGTTGTATCTGCTTTTAAAATACTCGCGGTACATGCACTACTTGATTGTTGCTGTTAAAAGCCGACACACTCGAAACTCACACTTCACTGTTCAGAGGTCTGTGAACGACTGATTGTAAAAGTGTGTGTTGGTGATTATAAATGGTTTTCAGTCTTACAATGAATTCTCTGTTTAATTTTGATCTTGATGCTCTTTCGTTCAGCAGGTAATTGGCGTTCTCTGTAAGGTTTCTATCTGTTTGTTAATACTTGCTGCGTCCAAGTTGTCTGCTATAATTTTGGTAGCCTTTCCGATTCCTTTAAGGATTTCTCCATTCACAGGAAATACAGGTCTGGACACGCTCTACCCACAGTAATATAATGTGCAAGAGCAAGTATGTGCCTGCACGCCCTCTATCGAAATTGTAATTAGATATTTGTAAGAAATATGTTTCAGTAAAACAGTCTTGATTATACCATCAAACGTAATATATGGCGACCGTGACTCCGCGCGAATTATACTCTCGTCGATCGGACGACACCTCTTGTCTCAATTACAAGAACGTTTTTTTTTACACAACAACACAGTTTTCGTTTAATTTAACTATCCTACGCTTCGATTTAAAAGTGAATCAAATCAAACAAATGGCGGGTACACAGTGAGTGGAGAAAATTCCTTGTGCAAAAAACAGTTAATAAATTTAAAGATCGAAGTAAACCAGAAAAAATGATTTCAAACGGGAGCAATAATGGGTGGAACACAAACGAAAGAAACTAATATGGGAGTGATCAATAACAGCATAAAGATTACCTACTCGGTGCAAGTACATAATGACGAAATCGCACTAGTGCTAACGGTTTTACTGTAGCTACATATACAAAGCATAACGATATCACTAGAAAAATAAAATACAAGGAGAATTTCGTATACAAATCAATTATGGGATTCCGAGCATGCAATTCACATCTAAACCTTGAAAAATGTTTTACAAACAATAACCGTATAAACTGCATAAGCAATAAAGTGCGTAGACAAGTGGAACGACGAAGACGAAAAAAACCGTACGTTTTATTAGAAGTTTGTACAAGAGGTGTAAAGAATTGGTTCGGTAGTGACATTGCATTTGTTCGTGCAAAACTATTAGATGTTAGGAGAAAATTAGCTCGCTATTTCGGTAGAATCGGATTCAAAGTTTGGATTCCTAAGGATGGTGCAAATTTCCTTATAGATAGATACAAATTATCCGAAAGCAAGTATAAATTCGAGTTATTAGATAACAAAGAGGAAACAAAAATAATAACTCCTTCTCAAGAAAACGTTCCTTGCATAAGCAAGGTTTTTGAAAAGATAGTCATTCGAGTTCTGAAACAATGGGTTGAGGAAAATAAAATCATACCGGACAACCAGTTCGGATTCAGGTCGGGGCGTGAAACCACACATGCCGCGTCCAGACTGGTATCCGACATTCAGTGGAACAAAGACAAAAAGCAATGCACGGGTGCCTGCCTGATTGACTTGGAGAAAGCGTTTGACGCCGTTTGGTAAGAGGGCCTTTTCCTCAAGCTGGTCAGGCTCGGCATAAGCAAATCATTGCTATACACGATCTATGACATGATAATAGGCAGAAAGTTCGTCGTGAAAAGTGGCGACGTAACTTCTACAAAGACATCCAAAATGGTCTGCAACAGGAAGCTATTGGTTCGCTGATCTTGTTCTCAATATTCACTGCAGTTCTTATAGGTTCCATGCCGCACTTAATTGCGTATGCCGACGATCTAGTAGCACACAGATCAGGTCCGAAGGTTGAAGTAATAAATAACTTGTTGCAATGTGACTTCGAACAAATTCAGCGATTTTCCGACGACTGGCAGTTGAGTATCAACTTCCTGAAGTGTAAAACTATCTTTTTCAGGACCCCGCTGTACATGTCATCATGTTATGGTCTACGGTTGTCCACTGTGGTTCAATGTGAGTCCAAATGTGGAAAGTCGAGGTTGTTCGAGAGACAGTGTCTTCGCACTTGTCTCCCGTTATATCGTACACCCGAGTCTGAGTACAAGAGGTTCTATCCTAACGAGTTCCTGTACAACGAGGCAAACTTGAACAGGATAGAACGGGATGGCGCTCGCAGTCACGAGGCTCTCCTCCGGTTCAGTAGAGCTATCTCTGCTCGAGACAGGAGAGAGTCTGCCAAAGAACGGAAATTTTATTGGTTGTTACACCAAAACCAGCCTCACCGCCACTGGATTTAGAAATAAAATGATGCGGTAGTTGACCATAGGGACCAACTTACATAGATTTTAGGGTAGGGTGGTTAGGGTGGCCGTACTGTTACGTACATAGTTAAGTTAGCTTATAAGTTTTTTTTTTAGGTTAAGTAAGTTTAAGATAGGTTAACATAGATAAATAAAGCCAAGTTTTTTTACCAGTTTTTTTGGCCAAAAAAATCAGAAAGTCCATTCAGACAAAATAAGATAAAAATAAAAAAAAAACATTGTATAAGCCTAAAGGCACGATTAAATTTAGATTAGAATAGCTTAGAGTACCCGTATAGGGTCAGTAGATTAGTTGTAAGAACGATTGTTAAGTTAGTTAAGCTAGTTTTAGTTATTTGCATGTCTAGCATGTAAGAAAAATAAAGTATAAAATAAAACAAAAAATAAACAAAAAAGGTCTACTAAGAAAAGAATGAAGATCGATAACCGAATGACCAACCTGGATAAATAATATTGCCACTCTGTACGACGCAATGCGGTAACATGTAAATGCACGCGCATACGAGTACATGGGGAAGTTGAAACGAAGTGAAAGAATTTAGTCTTAACAAAGGATCAGTAAAGAGCATAACTCGTGAAAGATCAAGTGGGTTGTTTTTCAATTACAATTAAATAAAAGGATTTGATTAAAACTAGCGCATTCGGTAAGAAGTCCGCAAGCATCCATAAATATATAGGGCAGTGCGTTTCAACGTTTAATCGGGCATCCCTGTGAAAATCAAGAACAGCATTTATTTAAGATCATGTCACAAAAGCCAAGAAGTAGAAAAAGAATATCTACCTACATAATTTGTGAATAATAATAATAACATTGTGTAAACAGCACAAACAAACATTTACAGAGAATCAGAGTCCCAGTACAAAAAATTCTACTCCAATGACGTATTATACAACAGGACGAACCCGATACGAGTGGACAATTTTCTGGTGAAGCTGATTCGAGGTCATACTGCTAGAGCGATGAACTCGGTCAATAACCTAACCGGGGGAGGGCTTACCACAAAAGGGTACGTCACAGTGGCTTCGTCCCCCCAGAAGCATTCCTCCATTTTGATAAGCACGGTCTGATTCAAGACAAAAATTCGACAAGTTCTGTTAATTACCTTATTTAATTTGTTCTTATTTCATTTTAGCATTCATTTTAGCATCTAATAATTTGCTATTAAAAATAAATGTTGATAGGTAAAGTCGAAAGATATAGTTTATAGTTATAGAATCAGTTTAGCTTTATTTTAAAATAAAACAAAAACGAATAAAAAAAAGAAAGAGGCTAGGCTCAATTCGCTGAGTGTTCGTCCATTCGTGTATCCGGTCTTGCCCCAGAGAACAATTATCCGCACTGCGGTTTTCTCCGCATTTAACGCATCGAGGCTGCATTTGGCAGCTCGACGCCGCGTGCCCGAACCTTTGGCAGCGAAAGCAGTGGGCAATGCCATTGCGCCTTATTATACTTTCCCAAATGCATTTGTGGTAATCTAAGTATTCAATTTTCTTTAGATTATCCACTTTGCTTGTGGGTGTTATCAGTACAATATAAAAGTGCAATTTCCGCCCCTCCCTCTTTGCTTAGCTGTGGTGAAGGATTTGACCCCGACGAACTCAATGCCGTCACACACATGCTCTTTGAGCAGTTGGAGGACCTTCTCCGCTTCGAGCGGCCAACTAAGCTTTAACAGCCGGGACTGGCATTTTTCGCTTTTTGGGGTGAAGGAAAAGAACTCGAGCTCCGACATCTTCAGATATTCCTGCACCACATTGTAATCATCCACTGTCTTGCAGTGGATTGCGTGTTTATCCACGCCTTTATATTTACTAATGAGAAAGTTACCTGAACCTATGGCCTCCTTGCATAACTTGGCAGTCTGTTCAATATCCGCCTTGTAGATGTTGATTGGCGGAACCTTATTTTTCTTCTGTGTCTGCTGCTGATGAGTTGCTGGCTGCTGCTGTTGGTTTGCTGACGGCTGTCGCTGTTGCGTTGCTGAACGTTGTGTTGCTGAACGGTGTGTTGCTGAACGCTGTGTTGTTGCTGGTCGCTGTTGTTGGTGAACTGCTGGCAGTTGTTGTGGATGTGCTGCTGGCAGTTTCTTTGTTTCTGGCCGCTGTTGCTGTTGCGTAGCTGGCCTTTGGTGTTGCTGAGATGCTAGCAGCTGCTGTTGGAGTTCAGCTGGTGGTGGTTGTTGTTGCTGCACTGTAGCCCTCTTCTGTTGCTGCGGCTTCTTTGCCACTTGTTGTTGTTGCTGCTTCTGCTGATCCAGCATTCTCCTCGCAATGGTTCTTGCTTTCAGCTCTCTGATTTCATGCAAGAGTCGCTGAACTTTCTCCTGCATATCTTCAGCAAGCGTTTGCTTTATATGAAGTACGCGCTCGATTTCATCTTCTGTGTCAGAGGGAATCATAGCTGTTGCTGCTGACAGCGAACAGGCCTTCCCCTCCATCGGAGACTTACTGCACCGTCTCTTCTCCTTCTTCCCCTGACTCAGCTGCTGATGTACTCAACGGCGCCGCCTTACTCGCTCTTCCCCCTGCAGCCATTCCGGTGAGGCACTGGTATTGCGGCGTTTTGCAATTTTGAGTGGCGCTTTGATCCTCCTCCTTTTCACTGCGCCTTTTGTGGGCACCGTTGACTGGTGGTCTGGTTCTGCCACCGGTTTTTGCTGGTCATTGACCGCTTCTACGCGGGCGGACCGCTCGTGGTCATTCATTTTCCGCACTCACACTTATGTTAGTGTGTGAGCCACGGAAAACAAAAGAAAATATCTGGTTGTATCTGCTTTTAAAATACTCGCGGTACATGCACTACTTGATTGTTGCTGTTAAAAGCCGACACACTCGAAACTCACACTTCACTGTTCAGAGGTCTGTGAACGACTGATTGTAAAAGTGTGTGTTGGTGATTATAAATGGTTTTCAGTCTTACAATGAATTCTCTGTTTAATTTTGATCTTGATGCTCTTTCGTTCAGCAGGTAATTGGCGTTCTCTGTAAGGTTTCTATCTGTTTGTTAATACTTGCTGCGTCCAAGTTGTCTGCTATAATTTTGGTAGCCTTTCCGATTCCTTTAAGGATTTCTCCATTCACAGGAAATACAGGTCTGGACACGCTCTACCCACAGTAATATAATGTGCAAGAGCAAGTATGTGCCTGCACGCCCTCTATCGAAATTGTAATTAGATATTTGTAAGAAATATGTTTCAGTAAAACAGTCTTGATTATACCATCAAACGTAATATATGGCGACCGTGACTCCGCGCGAATTATACTCTCGTCGATCGGACGACACCTCTTGTCTCAATTACAAGAACGTTTTTTTTTACACAACAACACAGTTTTCATTTAATTTAACTATCCTACGCTTCGATTTAAAAGTGAATCAAATCAAACAAATGGCGGGTACACAGTGAGTGGAGAAAATTCCTTGTGCAAAAAACAGTTAATAAATTTAAAGATCGAAGTAAACCAGACAAAATGATTTCAAACGGGAGCAATAATGGGTGGAACACAAACGAAAGAAACTAATATGGGAGTGATCAATAACAGCATAAAGATTACCTACTCGGTGCAAGTACATAATGACGAAATCGCACTAGTGCTAACGGTTTTACTGTAGCTACATATACAAAGCATAACGATATCACTAGAAAAATAAAATACAAGGAGAATTTCGTATACAAATCAATTATGGGATTCCGAGCATGCAATTCACATCTAAACCTTGAAAAATGTTTTACAAACAATAACCGTATAAACTGCATAAGCAATAAAGTGCGTAGACAAGTGGAACGACGAAGACGAAAAAAACCGTACGTTTTATTAGAAGTTTGTACAAGAGGTGTAAAGAATTGGTTCGGTAGTGACATTGCATTTGTTCGTGCAAAACTATTAGATGTTAGGAGAAAATTAGCTCGCTATTTCGGTAGAATCGGATTCAAAGTTTGGATTCCTAAGGATGGTGCAAATTTCCTTATAGATAGATAAAAATTATCCGAAAGCAAGTATAAATTCGAGTTATTAGATAACAAAGAGGAAGCACAAATAACAACTCCTTCTCAAGAAAACGTAAATTAAAAAAAAGCTCCCGAACTAGGTGGAAGAACTGGCAGAGTATGTCCATTATAATTATAATAAAGCCCAATGGCCATGCTTCTCCAGAACTTTATTCGCAGCACTACCTTCGAGTGGAATCAATCCTCCAACAAACAGAAACCTTACGAACGAAGAGGTTGACAGGCACCTCATACAAATGGACGCCGTAATTAAAGGTACCATGGACAAGACCATTCCGAAGGTAATTCAAATTGATGACAGCGATATATATCAAAATGCTACTATCGATGCACTTCACGTGCACAAAGTTAGTAGGCCAAATCACGACCTGGAGCATAGAGCCTCGCTAAACCACTTCGATCTCCGAAACGAGATCAGTCAATGGCGATCAGAGAATCATGGTTTCACCAGGTTCAGTGACGAGAATATGGCAAATAATGGCGTCGCCAATGATGGAAATCACATCTTGATTTCTCAAGAAGATCTTCAGAGTATCTTTAACTCGCTGAAGAAGAAAAAGTCAGTGGGAATCGATGGTATACCAAATATTGTGCTTCGCTATATTCCCCCAGATGCAGTGCAGATTTACACATCACTGTTCAACAATGCGCTGAGTAATGCTTATTACTCGGCACACTGGAAAACAGCTGTGGTGCAACCAATCCCTAAACGGGACATAGAATCTAGCCCAACAAATCTTCGGTCGACCTGTCTTCTTCCTTGCATAAGCAAGGTTTTTGAAAAGATAGTCATTCGAGTTCTGAAACAATGGGTTGAGGAAAATAAAATCATACCGGACAACCAGTTCGGATTCAGGTCGGGGCATGAAACCACACATGCCGCGTCCAGACTGGTATCCGACATTCAGTGGAACAAAGACAAAAAGCAATGCACGGGTGCCTGCCTGATTGACTTGGAGAAAGCGTTTGACGCCGTTTGGTAAGAGGGCCTTTTCCTCAAGCTGGTCAGGCTCGGCATAAGCAAATCATTGCTATACACGATCTATGACATGATAATAGGCAGAAAGTTCGTCGTGAAAAGTGGCGACGTAACTTCTACAAAGACATCAAAAATGGTCTGCAACAGGAAGCTATTGGTTCGCTGATCTTGTTCTCAATATTCACTGCAGTTCTTATAGGTTCCATGCCGCACTTAATTGCGTATGCCGACGATCTAGTAGCACACAGATCAGGTCCGAAGGTTGAAGTAATAAATAACTTGTTGCAATGTGACTTCGAACAAATTCAGCGATTTTCCGACGACTGGCAGTTGAGTATCAACTTCCTGAAGTGTAAAACTATCTTTTTCAGGACCCCGCTGTACATGTCATCATGTTATGGTCTACGGTTGTCCACTGTGGTTCAATGTGAGTCCAAATGTGGAAAGTCGAGGTTGATCGAGAGACAGTGTCTTCGCACTTGTCTCCCGTTATATCGTACACGCGAGTCTGAGTACAAGAAGTTCTATCCTAACGAGTTCCTGTACAACGAGGCAAACTTGAACAGGATAGAACGGAATGGCGCTCGCAGTCACGAGGCTCTCCTCCGGTTCAGTAGAGCTATCTCTGCTCGAGACAGGAGAGAGTCTGCCAAAGAACGGAAATTTTATTGGTTGTTACACCAAAACCAGCCTCGCCGCCACTGGATTTAGAAATAAAATGATGCGGTAGTTGACCATAGGGACCAACTTACATAGATTTTAGGGTAGTTTAGAAAAAGCAAAAAAAAGAAAAATTTGATAAATAAAAAAAAGGAACACCGCGGCGTATAAATTTTATATGTTAGACATATACATCACATATACGCCCTGGTGCACGTGGCCGTACTGTTACGTACATAGTTAAGTTAGCTTATAAGTTTTTTTTTTAGGTTAAGTAAGTTTAAGATAGGTTAACATAGATAAATAAAGCCAAGTTTTTTTACCAGTTTTTTTGACCAAAAGACATTGTATAAGCCTAAAGGCACGATTAAATTTAGATTAGAATAGCTTAGAGTACCCGTATAGGGTCAGTAGATTAGTTGTAAGAACGATTGTTAAGTTAGTTAAGCTAGTTTTAGTTATTTGCATGTCTAGTATGTAAGAAAAATAAAGTATAAAATAAAACAAAAAATAAACAAAAAAGGTCTACTAAGAAAAGAATGAAGATCGATAACCGAATGACCAACCTGGATAAATAATATTGCCACTCTGTACGACGCAATGCGGTAACATGTAAATGCACGCGCATACGAGTACATGGGGAAGTTGAAACGAAGTGAAAGAATTTAGTCTTAACAAAGGATCAGTAAAGAGCATAACTCGTGAAAGATCAAGTGGGTTGTTTTTCAATTACAATTAAATAAAAGGATTTGATTAAAACTAGCGCATTCGGTAAGAAGTCCGCAAGCATCCATAAAGATATAGGGCAGTGCGTTTCAACGTTTAATCGGGCATCCCTGTGAAAATCAAGAACAGCATTTATTTAAGATCATGTCACAAAAGCCAAGAAGTAGAAAAAGAATATCTACCTACATAATTTGTGAATAATAATAATAACATTGTGTAAACAGCACAAACAAACATTTACAGAGAATCAGAGTCCCAGTACAAAAAATTCTACTCCAATGACGTATTATACAACAGGACGAACCCGATACGAGTGGACAATTTTCTGGTGAAGCTGATTCGAGGTCATACTGCTAGAGCGATGAACTCGGTCAATAACCTAACCGGGGGAGGGCTTACCACAAAAGGGTACATCACAGTGGCTTCGTCCCCCCAGAAGCATTCCTCCATTTTGATAAGCACGGTCTGATTCAAGACAAAAATTCGACAAGTTCTGTTAATTACCTTATTTAATTTGTTCTTATTTCATTTTAGCATTCATTTTAGCATCTAATAATTTGCTATTAAAAATAAATGTTGATAGGTAAAGTCGAAAGATATAGTTTATAGTTATAGAATCAGTTTAGCTTTATTTTAAAATAAAACAAAAACGAATAAAAAAAAGAAAGAGGCTAGGCTCAATTCGCTGAGTGTTCGTCCATTCGTGTATCCGGTCTTGCCCCAGAGAACAATTATCCGCACTGCGGTTTTCTCCGCATTTAACGCATCGAGGCTGCATTTGGCAGCTCGACGCCGCGTGCCCGAACCTTTGGCAGCGAAAGCAGTGGGCAATGCCATTGCGCCTTATTATACTTTCCCAAATGCATTTGTGGTAATCTAAGTATTAAATTTTCTTTAGATTATCCACTTTGCTTGTGGGTGTTATCAGTACAATATAAAAGTGCAATTTCCGCCCCTCCCTCTTTGCTTAGCTGTGGTGAAGGATTTGACCCCGACGAACTCAATGCCGTCACACACATGCTCTTTGAGCAGTTGGAGGACCTTCTCCGCTTCGAGCGGCCAACTAAGCTTTAACAGCCGGGACTGGCATTTTTCGCTTTCCTCACCACATTGTAATCATCCACTGTCTTGCAGTGGATTGCGTGTTTATCCACGCCTTTATATTTACTAATGAGAAAGTTACCTGAACCTATGGCCTCCTTGCATAACTTGGCAGTTTGTTCAATATCCGCCTTGTAGATGTTGATTGGCGGAACCTTATTTTTCTTCTGTGTCTGCTGCTGATGAGTTGCTGGCTGCTGCTGTTGGTTTGCTGACGGCTGTCGCTGTTGCGTTGCTGAACGTTGTGTTGCTGAACGGTGTGTTGCTGAACGCTGTGTTGTTGCTGGTCGCTGTTGTTGGTGAACTGCTGGCAGTTGTTGTGGATGTGCTGCTGGCAGTTTCTTTGTTTCTGGCCGCTGTTGCTGTTGCGTAGCTGGCCTTTGGTGTTGCTGAGATGCTAGCAGCTGCTGTTGGAGTTCAGCTGGTGGTGGTTGTTGTTGCTGCACTGTAGCCCTCTTCTGTTGCTGCGGCTTCTTTGCCACTTGTTGTTGTTGCTGCTTCTGCTGATCCAGCATTCTCCTCGCAATGGTTCTTGCTTTCAGCTCTCTGATTTCATGCAAGAGTCGCTGAACTTTCTCCTGCATATCTTCAGCAAGCGTTTGCTTCATATGAAGTACGCGCTCGATTTCATCTTCTGTGTCAGAGGGAATCATAGCTGTTGCTGCTGACAGCGAACAGGCCTTCCCCTCCATCGGAGACTTACTGCACCGTCTCTTCTCCTTCTTCCCCTGACTCAGCTGCTGATGTACTCAACGGCGCCGCCTTACTCGCTCTTCCCCCTGCAGCCATTCCGGTGAGGCACTGGTATTGCGGCGTTTTGCAATTTTGAGTGGCGCTTTGATCCTCCTCCTTTTCACTGCGCCTTTTGTGGGCACCGTTGACTGGTGGTCTGGTTCTGCCACCGGTTTTTGCTGGTCATTGACCGCTTCTACGCGGGCGGACCGCTCGTGGTCATTCATTTTCCGCACTCACACTTATGTTAGTGTGTGAGCCACGGAAAACAAAAGAAAATATCTGGTTGTATCTGCTTTTAAAATACTCGCGGTACATGCACTACTTGATTGTTGCTGTTAAAAGCCGACACACTCGAAACTCACACTTCACTGTTCAGAGGTCTGTGAACGACTGATTGTAAAAGTGTGTGTTGGTGATTATAAATGGTTTTCAGTCTTACAATGAATTCTCTGTTTAATTTTGATCTTGATGCTCTTTCGTTCAGCAGGTAATTGGCGTTCTCTGTAAGGTTTCTATCTGTTTGTTAATACTTGCTGCGTCCAAGTTGTCTGCTATAATTTTGGTAGCCTTTCCGATTCCTTTAAGGATTTCTCCATTCACAGGAAATACAGGTCTGGACACGCTCTACCCACAGTAATATAATGTGCAAGAGCAAGTATGTGCCTGCACGCCCTCTATCGAAATTGTAATTAGATATTTGTAAGAAATATGTTTCAGTAAAACAGTCTTGATTAGACCATCAAACGTAAAATATGGCGACCGTGACTCCGCGCGAATTATACTCTCGTCGATCGGACGACACCTCTTGTCTCAATTACAAGAACGTTTTTTTTTACACAACAACACAGTTTTCATTTAATTTAACTATCCTACGCTTCGATTTAAAAGTGAATCAAATCAAACAAATGGCGGGTACACAGTGAGTGGAGAAAATTCCTTGTGCAAAAAACAGTTAATAAATTTAAAGATCGAAGTAAACCAGACAAAATGATTTCAAACGGGAGCAATAATGGGTGGAACACAAACGAAAGAAACTAATATGGGAGTGATCAATAACAGCATAAAGATTACCTACTCGGTGCAAGTACATAATGACGAAATCGCACTAGTGCTAACGGTTTTACTGTAGCTACATATACAAAGCATAACGATATCACTAGAAAAATAAAATACAAGGAGAATTTCGTATACAAATCAATTATGGGATTCCGAGCATGCAATTCACATCTAAACCTTGAAAAATGTTTTACAAACAATAACCGTATAAACTGCATAAGCAATAAAGTGCGTAGACAAGTGGAACGACGAAGACGAAAAAAACCGTACGTTTTATTAGAAGTTTGTACAAGAGGTGTAAAGAATTGGTTCGGTAGTGACATTGCATTTGTTCGTGCAAAACTATTAGATGTTAGGAGAAAATTAGCTCGCTATTTCGGTAGAATCGGATTCAAAGTTTGGATTCCTAAGGATGGTGCAAATTTCCTTATAGATAGATAAAAATTATCCGAAAGCAAGTATAAATTCGAGTTATTAGATAACAAAGAGGAAACACAAATAACAACTCCTTCTCAAGAAAACGTAAATTAAAAAAAAGCTCCCGAACTAGGTGGAAGAACTGGCAGAGTATGTCCATTATAATTATAATAAAGCCCAATGGCCATGCTTCTCCAGAACTTTATTCGCAGCACTACCTTCGAGTGGAATCAATCCTCCAACAAACAGAAACCTTACGAACGAAGAGGTTGACAGGCACCTCATACAAATGGACGCCGTAATTAAAGGTACCATGGACAAGACCATTCCGAAGGTAATTCAAATTGATGACAGCGATATATATCAAAATGCTACTATCGATGCACTTCACGTGCACAAAGTTAGTAGGCCAAATCACGACCTGGAGCATAGAGCCTCGCTAAACCACTTCGATCTCCGAAACGAGATCAGTCAATGGCGATCAGAGAATCATGGTTTCACCAGGTTCAGTGACGAGAATATGGCAAATAATGGCGTCGCCAATGATGGAAATCACATCTTGATTTCTCAAGAAGATCTTCAGAGTATCTTTAACTCGCTGAAGAAGAAAAAGTCAGTGGGAATCGATGGTATACCAAATATTGTGCTTCGCTATATTCCCCCAGATGCAGTGCAGATTTACACATCACTGTTCAACAATGCGCTGAGTAATGCTTATTACTCGGCACACTGGAAAACAGCTGTGGTGCAACCAATCCCTAAACGGGACATAGAATCTAGCCCAACAAATCTTCGGTCGACCTGTCTTCTTCCTTGCATAAGCAAGGTTTTTGAAAAGATAGTCATTCGAGTTCTGAAACAATGGGTTGAGGAAAATAAAATCATACCGGACAACCAGTTCGGATTCAGGTCGGGGCATGAAACCACACATGCCGCGTCCAGACTGGTATCCGACATTCAGTGGAACAAAGACAAAAAGCAATGCACGGGTGCCTGCCTGATTGACTTGGAGAAAGCGTTTGACGCCGTTTGGTAAGAGGGCCTTTTCCTCAAGCTGGTCAGGCTCGGCATAAGCAAATCATTGCTATACACGATCTATGACATGATAATTGGCAGAAAGTTCGTCGTGAAAAGTGGCGACGTAACTTCTACAAAGACATCAAAAATGGTCTGCAACAGGAAGCTATTGGTTCGCTGATCTTGTTCTCAATATTCACTGCAGTTCTTATAGGTTCCATGCCGCACTTAATTGCGTATGCCGACGATCTAGTAGCACACAGATCAGGTCCGAAGGTTGAAGTAATAAATAACTTGTTGCAATGTGACTTCGAACAAATTCAGCGATTTTCCGACGACTGGCAGTTGAGTATCAACTTCCTGAAGTGTAAAACTATCTTTTTCAGGACCCCGCTGTACATGTCATCATGTTATGGTCTACGGTTGTCCACTGTGGTTCAATGTGAGTCCAAATGTGGAAAGTCGAGGTTGATCGAGAGACAGTGTCTTCGCACTTGTCTCCCGTTATATCGTACACGCGAGTCTGAGTACAAGAAGTTCTATCCTAACGAGTTCCTGTACAACGAGGCAAACTTGAACAGGATAGAACGGAATGGCGCTCGCAGTCACGAGGCTCTCCTCCGGTTCAGTAGAGCTATCTCTGCTCGAGACAGGAGAGAGTCTGCCAAAGAACGGAAATTTTATTGGTTGTTACACCAAAACCAGCCTCGCCGCCACTGGATTTAGAAATAAAATGATGCGGTAGTTGACCATAGGGACCAACTTACATAGATTTTAGGGTAGTTTAGAAAAAGAAAAAAAAGAAAAATTTGATAAATAAAAAAAAGGAACACCGCGGCGTATAAATTTTATATGTTAGACATATACATCACATATACGCCCTGGTGCACGTGGCCGTACTGTTACGTACATAGTTAAGTTAGCTTATAAGTTTTTTTTTAGGTTAAGTAAGTTTAAGATAGGTTAACATAGATAAATAAAGCCAAGTTTTTTTACCAGTTTTTTTGGCCAAAAAAATCAGAAAGTCCATTCAGACAAAATAAGATAAAAATAAAAAAAAAACATTGTATAAGCCTAAAGGCACGATTAAATTTAGATTAGAATAGCTTAGAGTACCCGTATAGGGTCAGTAGATTAGATGTAAGAACGATTGTTAAGTTAGTTAAGCTAGTTTTAGTTATTTGCATGTCTAGCATGTAAGAAAAATAAAGTATAAAATAAAACAAAAAATAAACAAAAAAGGTCTACTAAGAAAAGAATGAAGATCGATAACCGAATGACCAACCTGGATAAATAATATTGCCACTCTGTACGACGCAATGCGGTAACATGTAAATGCACGCGCATACGAGTACATGGGGAAGTTGAAACGAAGTGAAAGAATTTAGTCTTAACAAAGGATCAGTAAAGAGCATAACTCGTGAAATATCAAGTGGGTTGATTTTCAATTACAATTAAATAAAAGGATTTGATTAAAACTAGCGCATTCGGTAAGAAGTCCGCAAGCATCCATAAAGATATAGGGCAGTGCGTTTCAACGTTTAATCGGGCATCCCTGTGAAAATCAAGAACAGCATTTATTTAAGATCATGTCACAAAAGCCAAGAAGTAGAAAAAGAATATCTACCTACATAATTTGTGAATAATAATAATAACATTGTGTAAACAGCACAAACAAACATTTACAGAGAATCAGAGTCCCAGTACAAAAATTCTACTCCAATGACGTATTATACAACAGGACGAACCCGATACGAGTGGACAATTTTCTGGTGAAGCTGATTCGAGGTCATACTGCTAGAGCGATGAACTCGGTCAATAACCTAACCGGGGGAGGGCTTACCACAAAAGGGTACGTCACAGTGGCTTCGTCCCCCCAGAAGCATTCCTCCATTTTGATAAGCACGGTCTGATTCAAGACAAAAATTCGACAAGTTCTGTTAATTACCTTATTTAATTTGTTCTTATTTCATTTTAGCATTCATTTTAGCATCTAATAATTTGCTATTAAAAATAAATGTTGATAGGTAAAGTCGAAAGATATAGTTTATAGTTATAGAATCAGTTTAGCTTTATTTTAAAATAAAACAAAAACGAATAAAAAAAAGAAAGAGGCTAGGCTCAATTCGCTGAGTGTTCGTCCATTCGTGTATCTGGTCTAAAACGGGATATCGCTGCTGTAAAGTAAGTAAAGGGTGGTGACCCGTGGCGTTTAGGGTATTTGCGTAGGTTCCTACTCACTTGGAACTACCTATCTGGGTTCGATTCCTGGTACGACAAAAAATACTTTTCACGCCCCACCTCTTTCGAGTCACTGACAATGCTCAAAGAGTATAACTGTCTAGAAAATGCTTATCAAACTTGGCCGTTCGGAGTCGGCATAAAACTGTAGGCCCCTTCCATTCGTGATAGAACAATAGCACGCACAACACGAGTGGTTGCTGAGAAGCTAGGCCCTGGCCCTCTACGGGCTGTAGCGCCAGCCATTGGGTTTGTTGGGGCTTACCCGATTTCGGGACCATTATTATTTCCGCTCCTTTTCACTGTCTAGGGACATGTTCCAATCTAAAGGCGGCGTTAATAAAGTAGAGAAAGATAAGAACCGCTTTTTGAGCTAATTCTTTCAGAACTTCTACTGTGATTATGTCATAACCAGTAGCTTTCTTGGGTTTGAGTTTTTTCAATTCTTCCTTAAGTTTTAGCATTTCTATAGAAAAAATTTCAATAATTGTGTCTGAATCGCAGGAGTTTACAGGAAGTGTTTGTCCATCGCGTGATTTAAACGTTGCCTCCAAATGATCAGCGAAGATATCCGCTTTCTTCTTATCTTCTTTTGCACACTCGTATAGATTTTTCCGAATTCGGGCCACATGTGGTTGGGGTTTTCTTAAACCGTTGACTGCTTTCCAGAGTGAGTAGTTCTTATCCTTTTTCGCTGGCAATCCTATTAAATAGGTATTTAGATTTTTAATTTTCGCCTTCAGAAGGTTAGACAGTTGGTTGAGGCAAGTTTTATGCTGCGGCGTACGGGTCTGATGCCGTTTCTTACGAGCTTTACGTTTCTCACTTATTAATTCTCGTATTTCCGGTGGATATCGCAATACATGTTTTATCGTCGTTTTTCTAGCGAGAGGTGTATTGCTCCACGCAGCGCACTGAATTACTTCTATAAATTTATCGAGTTCTATTTCTAAATAAAATGGGATTCTCAGTGGTACTTTGAGTTCGATGTTATCTCGTAAGTGATTTCTAAATGCTTGCCAATTCGTACGTTTATTAGTTAACGTAGGTGGGACTTCCTTTTGTACAAGGGTATCGTTTATACATAATACAATAGGAGAATGATACGAACTAAGATCAAAGCTTTCTTCAATTCGTAAATAGTTTCGAGAAATACCTTTTATGACAAAGAAATCAACAACGTCAGGTATTTTTGTGACATCCGAAGGCCAGTAGGTCGGTTTTCCTGTCGAGTAAAAATCACAGTTTAGTTTCATACCAGCTCTGTATAATTTGCTTTTTGTGAGATTAATCTTGATCCCCAAAAAGTGTTTCGAATTAAAATCTCAAATTTTTTCGAGCTCGTTTTCATCAATTTTAATACTACGCGGAGGGCAGTAAATGAACACGACGTTAAATGAATAATGTTTGTTTTTTACACGAACCGTACTTAATTGTATATAATATATACTTCTTTCTACTGTTCGGACGGGTGGCAGGGGAATTACCAGACCAGACGACCCACAAAAATGATCATTACAACAAGAAATGAGTTTTCGAACTGAAATCTTTATTTTTGCCGTCTATTTTACTGAACTGAATATACATAAATGTATGCATCAGCAGAGTTGCACGATCTGTCCAGACGGGATCAGATGACATGGCGACTCTGCGATGCGTATTCTCAGTAACGTCAACCCAACACTTCTAATGTTTAGAATTGTGGAAGTGCTGCCGTTACTCCTCCCTCCTCAAGTTTCATGCTCTCTGAGCTTGAATATTTTCTTTCTATGTGTTGCTTTAGATTGTCGTATCTTTTTATGAAAAATCTAACAAATGTACATATAATTATAAGAACAATAATAATAATTACGACAATTATAACAAAACTTATTGTATGTACTTGCTTTTGAAATCTTAATTCTGTAATTTTATTAGTGTTTTCGTATTGAAGTAGCTGTAATTCTTCCAAAGACAGTGTTACATTTGTTTTTGATATATTTAAATAATTGGGGACTGTTATGTATTGTTCAAAGATCTTAGCATTATTTTCCAGTTCCAAATTATTTAATTTTACATTACAATCATAAAATTTTATCAAGTAATTTCCATTTAGTAAATATGTTTGATTATTGCATGAATTATTTAATTGTACATTCTTGTTGTTTTTGAGTAAATATACTCCTGTACCTGGTTTTATTATTGTATTTTTAACATTTTTTCTTTTGTTACATTGTTTTTGTTCTTCAAATAAACTGTATATACAATTTCTACAACTTTTAGATTTTTTACAATGGTTTGTGTGTTTATGTCTAACTCTTCATAGGAATTATCTGTTAATGCAGTTACAATGTACTTGCTTATATTTTTAACGGTTTAAGGAATCTTTACTACAAACGCTAATGTGTCTTTGAATTTTCCAAGCTATAATTTTATATTTCCTAGCTTTATTAAATCTATGTCGTATTTGTCGATCACTTCGTTCGTAAGTATATTGCATGTCATGTGTCCTGTTCTAATGTTAAATATATTGTTTTGTATTTTATCTAGCTCATCCCTTAATATTCTTATCCTGATCAATTGTTGGTTCATATAGATGTCCTTAATGTAGGTTTTACGTTGCTTTCTTATGTCATTTAGTATTCCTAAAATACGTCATCTATCTTCTACTATTGAAATTTTTAGGTTTTCTATGTTTGGGTTAGTAATGTTATTGATCTGTACTTGTTTATTAGAGTTCTCAATTAAGTTGTGATTGTTAGTGTCTATAATATGGAGATGTTCTTCTATTATATTTCTATCCTCACTATCCTGGTGCCGTAAAGCCACTTAATGATAGTACCCCTTATGTTAATTAAACCTCTTTTGTATCTATGCGGTATCAATGTACAATAAGTATGTTTTAAGTCATTAAGTTCTTTAGCTAATATTTTTAATCTTTCATCATTTTCAAATGTTGTTGCTATATCTAATTCTATTTGGTATATTAAATTCTGTACTTCCTTTAGGTTAATAGTATGTAAAATAGTATCGAAGCTTTCTATAATCTGTATGTCTTCAAGTTTAATTGTCAGGTATCCACTTTGTCCATCCAACTTCTCTATCTGGATTTCCGCTTTAGCATCATAGCTTTAGCTTTAGCTATCATTAGGGTGGTTTTGATCTGAAAAATATTTGTATTTTCTTTTCATATTTATAGGATGTACATTCTCATTGACGTTGTGTTTATACTTTGGTTCATGTTCATGTCTCAGCGCTTTGTATTTTTTTATTAATAGCTTTTCTTCTTCCCTGCTTGGTTCAGTTTGCCTATCAATATTAAGTCTATTTATTCTTTTATGTTTTTCCATTTCTAATCTTTCTTTTACTCTTTGCTTATCAGATTTAAGATTACCCAGAATGAAGTCAATTGGTCTTTCTTTTGTTACTGAGTGAAATGATTTGTTATATTTAGAATTCGACTGCTTTAAAGCATTTATCTTTCATATTCATTTCCTTAAAGTTGGGGCATACTCCCATAATTCTAATTTGTTCATTTAATGTGCTGTGAAGTTTCTCGAAATCCGCGTTGCCAGCGTGGCTGTTGGGTTCAGTAAGGTGAATTTCAATTGGTGCTTATTAAACAATTCTTTTAAAATTAGTCCATCGAATTCATTGTCGCCTACATACTTTTTTGGCTTCAATAAATTTAGCTAGCCTGTTTTTTAAAGCTTCTCTAATTGTTATTAAATTTCTATAGTTTAAATCAAATATAGCAGCATGTTTAGAAAATCGATCTACACTGGTTAAGAACCTTTGCCCTTTTATTGTCCATGTATCTATATTTACAATTTCATTTTGATCACCAGAAGTGTGTGTTATTTTAAATTTAACCCGTATAGGGTTCCTGTCATATTTGGATATAGTTGTTTTTGAATTAGTGGTTTTATTTTTGGATAATATACTTTGTCTTTCAGAAACTCATAATTCTCATTGATTCCCCTATGATTCGACTTTTTTTCATGAATGTTTTTTACATATCTTATGGCTTCTGCTTCACCTTGCAACTCTTCTGCAAGATAAGTGCGCCTCTTAAATTTTATATTTTTATCATTACTGACCAATTCTATTAACTTTAACTGTGCCTGATTGTATAGGTGATAATTTAATACGGTGTGTATTCCTATAGTTCCTTTTGTTATGAATCTGCGCAAAATGTCATTCAATTTATTTTCCTCAATGTCTTGTTTTGAAATATCGATTTTCTTGCTTTTATTAATAGTTTCCACTTCCTTAGTTTTTGATTCTACCAGTATGATTTGTGTTTTTAATTTGTTAACTACTGTTTCCACAATAGGTATATGATCACTTTGATTTCCCTCCTGGCTGTGTATTGTTTCCACATCTACACTTCCTACCTCACTTATTTCAGGATGGTTTTCCATTTTAATTTGACCGATTTCGTTTCTATCGACATTAATTCTGCTTAAAAAATCATCTACATTATTTTGTTTCCTCTTGATGTATTCTAACTTGAACGTATATTCACCTAATCTCAATACCCATCTTTGAAATCTAGGATCTAAGTCTCTACACTCTTTTTTCGAATGTAGCCATTTGATTGGTTGATGATCGGTAAAAACGTCAAACTCGACACCATAAAGATAGGGTCTGAAATAATGTGTTGCCCAGACAATCGCTGCTTATTTAATGCCCTACTTGCATAAGCTATAGCCTGGTTATTCTGAATTAGTACTGCGCCGATTGCATAATTGCTCGCATCGGTCGTCAACTGAAATTTCATCTTGAAATTAGGGTAATGTAATACAGGTGGGTTGGTGATCAATACTTTCAGTTTGTCAAATGCATTTACATATTGAATGTGAGAGGTATTCATTTTCATGTCTTTCGTTATTGGTTGAACCAATCTGGCGTAATCTCGGGCAAATTTTCGATAATAGCCGGTTAAGCCTAAAAAGCTTTTAATTTGCTTTGGAGTGGTCGGCATTTTAAGTTTTTTATGACTTCTATTTTCGAAGGATTGGGCTTAATTCCTTTATCTGTTAAAAGATGACCTAAATTCTCTGTTCGTTTAGTGAAAAAATTGCATTTATCGACCTGGATCTTTAGGTTATGTTCCTTCAGCCTACCAAATATTTTATTTAAATTTGCTATGTGTGCATCGAGACTAGTACTAAATATGAGAATATCGTCAAGGTATATTTTATTAATTATAACTCTGAGCACTGGTTCATCATCCGTTGGAACGTGGCAGAAGCATTTTTCAGGACAAAGGGCACTGAATGCCCTTGAGGTGTAGAAAAAGCAGTTTTCGCTTGATCTTTCTCATCAACAAGAATTTTATGGACCCCCTTTTCGAGATCTATGATGGTGAAATATTGAGCTCTTCCCAATGTGTCGAATATATCGTCTATATTCGGAATTGGGAACTTGTCGCTCACTGTGATCTTATTCACCTTCCTATAGTCGATAACCAGGTGTCAATTTTGCTGATGAGAGTTATCTATTTTTTTAGGAACCATCCACATGGGGCTATTATAAGGAGAATTACTTTCCCTTATTATTCCTTGATTTAGCATCTCGCTAATCTGCTTTTCTACCTCTCTTTCGTTAATAGGTTTAAATCGATAAGTTCTTAAATAAATTGGTTCATTAGATGTAGTAGTAATTTGGTGTTTACTGCGTTAACACTTGTTAATTGTTGCCCTTCATTTATTCCTATAATCGCGTCGAATTTCTTGTTAGTAAGATCCAGCAATTTCTACGATATTGTAGCATTGATATTAACTTCATCTGGAATTTTTGTAATTTTTTAAAAATGTATGAATGTTTGTCCGGTAACAGTATTAATCGGTGTTGGTGTAATTTTATTATTTACAATTTGGGGAAGAATGGACTGATCAAGAATTGAAATAGATGATCCTGTATCTATTAAACAGTCGATATTACGTCCTTGAACAATTAATTCAACAATTGGAAATGCCTTGAATCCGAGGCCTCTACATGAAAATTGTCTGCCATTTCTTCAGCTTCCCGATGATTTCTATATTGCCCTGAGTTATTGTTTCTAATCTGCCTTGAATTACTTTGGTTCTGGACATTGTTATTATAGTTATACCTGTTATCGTTATGATGATAGTTATTTTGATTTTGTTCTACTATGTTGCTATAAGCATTTCTGTTGTAACTATTTCTAAACTGTCCTGAGTTTTGTCGGTGTTGGTAGTTTGTCTGATTATTATTTCCACTGCTGTTACTATTTCTAAACTGTCCTGAATTTTGCCGCTGTTGGTAATTTGTCTGATAATTATTTCTATTGTTATGTTGATAGGTGTTTCTAGTAACATTACTCTGCCGATTTCTAACTTATGGATAGCTATTATCTTCTACTTTTTCTTTTATCCCTGTTGCTAGTAAAGCATAATAAGCTTCCACTAAACTGCTAACACCTTTAGCCCTAAGATACATCTCCTCCTGCCTAGGTATCTTGAACAAAAACTTAAATAGTATACTTTCTTCATTATTCTCTCTCTGTAGTCTAACGGTGGGTTTGTTTCTAGTCTATATTTTAAATTTAATTTATCTAAAATAATCTTAAGCTCGGAATAATATTGACTTACATTCATAAATTGAATGTTATCTGCGTTGTTTTTTTGTGTTGCAAATTCTTCTGATACGCCAAAGAACTTCTTTAGTTGCGTTTTGATATCCTCACAGCTGCTGTTCGGTGATAGTGATCGTATAGCTGACAATGCTTCGCCTTGAATCTTGGATATGATTATTCTTTTTACATACTCCTTTGCTGCTTCATCTTTTTTTTTTTTATAATTTGCGCGCGCTCAAGGAGTTGCTAATACCCTTAAGTGTCCCGGGTCAAGACACAGCACGGGCCGAAGGTATAGAGGGAGAATGGGAGATTAGGTACCTGTGCACATTGGTCTTAAATATCTGTGGGTTGTAGTCTGTGGGAAATATAGGGCTGGGAAGAGCTTTCCAAATTCGCGTAGTACGGCTGAAGAACGAGTCTCTAAATTTAACTGTGCGGCCGAAAGTAGGCTTAAGGGTAAGCTGATGAGCATTCCTGGCGAGACGAGTATTGCGGCTGGAGAGGAGGAATGCAGGTGGCTAGCTCACTTGAGCATCGTTTGTTGAAATAGCGATAAAATACGGACAAAGAAGAAACGGTACGTCGATGTTCGAGCGAGTAAATGACTATCTAATGACGACATTGTTGTCTCCTATAAGTTTTGTCGCTCGCTTTTGGATTCTATCTAGTAGGTGCAGGGTGGTCTTTGGGGCACCAGACCAGATATGAGCGTTGTACTCATGCTTGGGGCGGATATACGCCTTATAAATGAAAGCCAAATCATAGGGGGTGAAATATATCTTGCATCAATTAAGGAAACCTAAACATTTCGCAGCATTTTTGGCGACCTCAAATATGTGATCGTTCCAACTAAGTGTTGTGTCGATACACATACCAAGGATGGAAAGCTTTCCGGCTTCATCGACACAAGCGCCATTCATGGATAATGGCTGATTAACAAAGGTTCGCTTGAGTGACAGCAGACATCATTGACTTTTTGAAGCATTGAATTCCACTCTGTTGTTGTTTCCCCAGTTAATTATGCTGTCAATATCGGAATTCAATGTTCTTAACATACGCTGCCCTTCCAATTCTACGGCCGAAGGGCAGGGTCGTGAGTCTCGGAACGAATATGAAAAGCTGAGGGTGCTGTCATCAGCGAAGGAATGGATTGGATTAGAAGTAGCAGACAAGAGATCATTAATAAAAATGAGAAAGAGTGTCGGAGACAGAACAGAGCCTTGGGGTACACCAGCATTTATTTGGTGGATATCAGACTTGAACCCATCCAAAACAAGTTGAATTGAACGGTTCGAAAGGTAATCTCTAATCCATAGAAGAAGAGATTCATCGATACCATATGCACGCATTTTCGACAAAAGAGCTTGATGCCAAACTCTGTCAAATGCCTTAGAAATATCAAGTGCAACGATCTTGTTTTCACCTGCATTATGCAAAGATGTGTTCCACTTTTCGGTGAGATAAGCTATTAAATCACCAGTGGACCTGTTACTACGGAAACCGCACTGCCGGTCATTAAGAAACTTCCGCGATTCAAGATATATCATAAGCTGACGATTTATCAGCGTCAATGAATGCAATCCAAGGAATGCAATCGTCCGTGATTTCAATGAAGTCATTGAAGTCATTTTGATGTCATTGAAGTCGTTGAAGTCATTTTGTAGTCATTGAAGTCATTGATGTCATTTTGTAGTCATTTTATCATTAATATCATTTCTTGTGGATTAAATATAAAAGAATTGAAATTAAGTTTATTTGACAGCCTTTTAATAATTTCATTACAAAAAACAAAACACGCACTACTCCGCAGTGACGATAGTTAGCCGGATGCCTTACTTTGCAGTTAATACAAGTAGTTGGTATGGTTTTACATTTGTTCCATTCTGCGGACTTTTTTTTCAACCGGCGCATTTCACACTTCGTTGATCTTTCTGACAATACTTCTGAGTATGGTTGAATCCCTGACAACGTTTGCATTGAGATATTGAGCTCGAGTTTTTGCTCTAGGCTTCTGTTCTAACAGTTATATCTAGAATTTCTTTTAATCCATATATTTTGGCTATGCTTTCACATTTGTCGAAGCTAATCATGAAGAGAGGTAACCCGACCCGTGTCACAGTTTCGCAGCCATCTGTATGTTGTTTCCTTTTTGATAATAAATTAGGCCTTTAAGTTTAAAGTCCTCAATTATATTCTCTTTTGGACAATACGCATGGAGTCCCCTAGCTACGACACGAATAGGTTTGTCGGATTTATTTTCGTATGTGTACCATTGAATTTTTTGCGCATTCAGTTTTTGGGTGTAGTAGTCTACAGCTGTCAGAATCTTTGACATTTATCTTCCACGCTTTGTTGTTGAGCGATGCTACTTCATACTCAGATCGTATTGTTGACTTTAAGATAGAGTGTAACTTATTGAATACTGATATTCCAAGTGCGTTAATTGGCGAGGTTGGCCGCTCTTTTGGTAACTTCGTTTATTTTATTACTAGTAAGACGTACACTTTCTGTATTTTTTATTAGCTCCGGTGAGAAACCGGCCTTGCGTTTTTTTTTAGTTAGTTAGTTTAGCTGACTATTTATTTTAAAAATAAAGAATGGATATTTACAATCAAAAAAAATTGTTTGGTCTATATGGTTTGGCTTAGGGCCGTCTACCAGGTTAACATTTAAAGTTCTGTTTCTAAAAGTTCTCCTCCATAATACCTCCATATACATTTTCTATAGTGCAGTGCGTGTATTGCATACTTGTACAATACATACCAACCTCGGTCACCGTTTAAGATGTTTATCGCTTCTTCAGTCGAGAGTACCTGTGCTCCAAAGAAGTGGCAGCGGAATTCTTAAAAATGGGACATACAGCGATTAAGTGGAATACGTCCTCTCGTTCCTGAAGGTTGCAAAGGGTGCACAACAGATGGAGTTCTGGGCGATGCGGTATAAAGTTTGAACTTATTAGTTCACCTCTTATTTTTAAAGATGTTGCTTATCATATCAGTTGTGAAACTTGCCTTGAAATATGTTATGTCTTGTAAATTGTGGTTCAATTTGCTGTAATATGTCCTGTATTGCGACGACTTGGCTTCATCTACAAATTGGTTGAAGATTCTATGTCGTGTTTTCTCCAACAGTGTGTAGAACTTATGCCTTAGATGAATTTGCTGTTCGTCTAAGTATTCCCATTCTCGGACACATTTTCCACTGTTAACCAGCATTTGTGTAAGCACTATATTCGGAATTATTTCTTGATTCATTTCCATGACTCTTACCAAATAGTCGAAGTGGAGTTTGAAGGTTTCCAAAAATAGGGGCGCTACTCCAGTTTCCAGGTGAAGCATGTAGTTGGGTGAGCCACTTGGCAATATAAAAACTCGCTTGATGAAATAGCGTAGAAATTTTTCAACTGCTTCAAATGAACGATATCCCCATACTTGCACAGCGTAAAAGAGGATGGACACTGCAGTGGCACGAAATATTTTCTGTTTCGAGAAGTGGCTGATGTTTTTATTGTTGATACAACTACCCCAAACGGAACAAATAGCTCTTTTCGCTTCAGTTAATTTGGTTTTCAGGTGCTTACTCATATTTAAATTAGGCGTAATCAAACACCAAGATACTTGTATTCCCAAGCAGCGCGAAAGTCGATGAAAAGGGCATGTAACTTTTTATGTATATTTCCGCTATGTTCACAAGTGCGAATATTTGATCTATAGTTGAACAGTTCTTCTGGAAATCAGCCTGGAATTCGCGTAGGCTGTAGGCTGTTTTCAACCCACTGAGTAATTCTATTAAATAGGACACCAGCAAACAACTTGGTTGATGTATTTAAAAATGATATACCACGGTAGTTAGCTGGATTGTTGTAGTCTGCTTTTTTGTGCAAGGGAAATATTATCGAGTCTTAAAAACATTGTAGAACATCAGCAGTTTCAAATATTCGGATAAAATCCTGAGTAAGTACTGAAAGGAATTCAGGCGCGCAATTTTTATAAAATTCGAAAGAAATCCGGTCGGTTCCAGGGGCTTTATTTTTCTTGGAGTTCACTATGACTTTTTTTATTTTAGCTTCGGTGAAAGCCGTATCTAGAAATTCATCAACGTACATAGGGGCTGCATACTGGAAAGGTGGTGAGATTTGCGGTGCATTTAGAAGTGATTCAAAGTGTTGTTTTAACTGTTCTGCTTGAAGTCCTGGCGCGATTGAATTTCTTTTCCCGTTTATTACTTTAGCGACTTTCCAAAAGTCACCTGATGTTCTCGCTGTGATTAGTAGTGCAATCTACTAAAAACGTTAGCTTTTTTGCACTGCAAAGTGTTTTAAAACTTTTATTTGCTGCTGAGTAAAGAACCTTGAAAGAATTGTTGTCGGTCATCCGTAATAGTCTAAGAAAAGCAAACGACATGTTTCTAGCCCGCATACATTCATTGTCGAATCATTTTTGCTTGCTCATTTTGTAGCTTGGTCTGGATGGCGGATTCGACGGGGCGGCTTCTTAACTATCATTGCTAGGTTGTCAAAAACTCTGCAGTCCCACGCATCTGCTAGTTTCAGAAGTTGAATTCCTTTGGCATCACATATTGTATCTTTGGAGTTACCTTTAATATGTACAGAAAACGAATTAGATGCATTCACAAAGTTATTTTGCGACAAACCTATTCTGGCATTAAAGTCACTGATGAGTAGTAAATCCGTTGCTGCTAGGTCATTTAGAACATCTCTTAATATGTCAAAATCACGTAGCCAGTGGTTACAATTTAAATATATCGGGACTATATAGAGAGAGTTCACATCCATTGTAAGTTTTTATACGCACGTTTCTTCAAACCTATTGAATTCAACGGATATTTCCGCAATTTTCTTCCGATATCCAAATATTTCACCACCACTCGCTCTTCCAAACACGCTTGATTTTACTGCAGGTACGCATTCCAACTGATAATCCTTAAAAAAAGTTCTTAAGTCTTAAGTTATCATAATTTATTACATGAGTTTCGAATAATATGTCAAATTCCTTTATATAATTAAAAAACTCGCTAAAAACTAGTTTACTATTTAATCCTGCTACAACTTAATATTTTTAATTCATGTAATTTGACGTTGCTCAGGCAGACGGGTAGCCCTCAATTCTACGTTTCATTTAAGCATATACTTGTGTGTGCACCCAAGTCTTGTACAGCAGCTGTTTTGTTTAGTAGGAGTAGTAGTAGTTTATTGATTTTTTTTTTATCACATGAATAGTTTACATTGTAGACAAACTTATATTACATAATTAGGTATATTTTGGCCGACTTGGAATTGGTCTGGCTATTCTAAGATTATTTATTTACTTCGATTTAAATTTAAATATCGATAAGACATCAAGGAATAATTGAGAATTTCTCCTCAAAATGTTGTGAATAGAAAGGCAGATGTATTTATGAAAACTTAACCTAACTTAACTTAACCTAAAAAAGAAACAACAAGAGATAACAAAATGGGAAAGAGGACACTGTTTTCCTCCCTACATTTTTAATTGTACGACTGAGGCGGGCATATACCCCGTTGGTCGAGAACCGAAAAATGTTCTCACTATCTGTCTCTATCGAGACGTTCACAACTATTTGGTTTCTTAATAAAAAGTAGTAGAATTATTCAGTCTTAGTGTTTGTTACAATTTTTACATTTTCAGGTACAATTTTTTAAGCTGTATATTCTTATTGCAAGTTCATGGATGGAATTGAATTAATATTATATTATGTTATATTATTTTATAAAGCAACATACTTAAAAGAATGTTTAATATAAAAAAGAAATGCAAGTAAGTATCTAATCAGCTTTCTTATAGTAAAAGTCAAACAATGTGTTTTTTACAAAACATAATTTTTACCTAAATTGTGATTTAGTTTAACATAGTAATTATTACAAAATAGTAATTATTAAATATAAGAAAAACATATATGCAAAAAAACAAAATTATGATTGTCAAAAAGAAATTGTATGTAATACATCAATGATACAAACCACAGTTCATTGGAAGTGTATATAAATACTAAGTTACACAGTCTTATAGGGTTATTAACCATATATGTATATCTATATATTTTTTGAGGAAGGAGTAGAAGTTATTAGCCTATATATGTATTTGGAGATTGTTTTTTGTAGAATGGAGCTGTTAACCAGTTGTCATCATTTTTAACAAAGAATAACGATTCAGATCCCTCATTGAATATGCCTATTGGTGATATGTAATACCTGTCATCTATCAACCAACTTACGTTGTCATCAAAAACTCCTCTAATAAGTGGGTTCTCATGAAATTGTAAACTATGTATTCTTTTCTTGCCTACACTTGTACACAAGATACTCAAATAGACGAGTTATTCTAGATTCTCTATAAATGCTTTGGTTGCTGAACCATTTACCACCTGCTATCCTATATTTCGATATACATTTTCTTATTATCATACGTTCAAACCTATGTATCTCCACAAGCACATTGGGAGTAATAGTGAACCAAATCGGAAAGCCGTAAGTTAGAATAGGACGAATTAAAGTTTTATATATTAGTAGTTTAGTTTTAGATTCAACGACTTTAGAATTTAATGATATTTTTAATTTAGATGCTGCAATTCTGGCTTTAGCTAGTGAATTTCTGGCATGAGGGTTCATTTTGAAACGTTCGTGAAACTTTTTTGAGTTTTTTTGAGGTATCTGGTTGCCCTGAATGGTCTAACCATTCAGGGCAACCAGATACCTCGACCAGATTGCGACTTTCACGCACTGGTGAATGATGTCCCCTGCCTGACGCGTTTCTGAAGCAAACAGAATTACATTTCCTAAAATTCAGATCAATTTCCCAAATTTGGAAAAATGGTACGACAGTATTAAGGTGTTCTTTGACCGCATTTAGAGCTAAATGTGGTCTTTCATGATGACTAAAAAGGAGGCTATCATCGGCATATAGAATTGATTTCGAATCATTGAATATTGTTGGAAAATCGGATAAAAAGAAATGAAAGAGGTGGGGACCAAGGATGTAACCTTGCGGTACGCCACTATGTATTGCAACCGAATTTGAAAAATTGTTTTAGAAAAATACAGACAGAATAGAAGGCTTTGGTAAGGTTTAAGGCGCATGTAACTGTGCACTGTTTAGCTCTAAGATTGTTTAAAATTTTATTTTGAAGGTATAGTATGGCAAGTTCTGTGGAGTGTCCTGACAATCTCAAACTGATTCGATTGAGAGAGTTCCAATTCATCTAAGGAAGCGTGAATTTTTAACAAAATAATTTTTTACAACATTTTGCCGAGATTATATATTATGGAAATTGGACGATAGTTCTCAACTGAATTTGTGCTAACACCTTTTTTTATTGGAATCAATTTAGCCTTTTTCCAAGATAAAGGAAAACAGCAATTATTAAGACAATTCTTAAGAATAGGTGTCTTGAATTTTGACAGAACTGATTTACACTTTCTAATAACGAAGTTTGATATATTGTCCATGCCAGAAGATTGATTATTATTAAGTGCAGAGATAATTAATTCCACCGTTTCCATGGAAATAAAATTGTTATTATTAGCCTCATTTGACTTATTAAGGGGTGAAAAATTTGTTAATATGAGATTTTGATTCCAAATATTAAATGATGTATTAAAATTTTCCACAACCATAGTGTTGCTAAAATTGTGCGTTGGGATTCTTAATGCGTATAGCATTGAAGTAATCACCAAAGGCTTCAACTTTTTCGGCTGCTGAAGAGACTTTATTATTATATCTCAAGCGTATATCTGGAATTGGACCTTTTTGAGCTTGCATCTTAGCTGTTCGTTAGCCTCAATTTTTATTCTGTCTTTGATTATTTCACTGAGGCATTTTATCCTTGCTGACAAGGAAGGTGAAAAAGGTAAAATCTGAATTTTTCACTCAATTGGGGTGCAAAGTTATATCTCTACTATGGGTTGAAATGCAATTGTTAATTTTGATAGTAATTGAATCAATTAGGCCACCAGTCTCGGAGTTCGAGAGATTTCTATCTAATGGAATGTTTAGGTTAGAGAGATCAGAATTTAACGATGTATTTCAATACATTGGGCCAGTTGGCGTGTTTTAAGCTGTACAAATTAATAGGTATATCTGGAAGGGTTGAAATAATTGGAATTTGAATGTAAATAATTACGGAACAATGATCAGACAATTGATCATCTGTAGCGCAGGCAATATAATTACCTGGAGTCAAGTAAGAAGAAATTAAGAAGTCTAAATGTGACTCAGAACTAGGTAAATTGTTTGAAAGACAAGTTTCTAGCACAAGACAAGCACTAAAAGAGCTGTAGGTTGCTTGTCCTTCAGTATAAGACCTAATTCAATTGTTTTCATTATTAAATATGGTTATGTTGGCATAAATAAACGATACATTTATGGGCAACTTTTCTTTTGCAAATGTTTTCAATTTTTGTATAATGTGGCCAAAAAATATCAATTCTTTCCATTAAACTTTCTTAAGAAACACCAAAAAGTTTTTCGGACTCAGAAAGAAGTCAACAAATTAACCTCCCTGGGGTACTGAAATAATGCTTCTCTGTACTATGCACCCTTGCATCAGCATAAGAGAGTACTTTCGTCTGAGGCATGCCGGTGTCTCTACCAACTGAATTGCTAATTGCAAGTCTTTTGTTGCGAGATGTTTCTTTTAGTTCATATTTCCTTTTCTGAAAACTTATCCAATTAGGGCAGCCCTTGTAGCTAGCTGGATGACCTTTCATGTTACAGTTGACACAAAAAACTTCTTCTTTAGGAACATTAGCAGGAAGTTCACATTTTCCAATATCACGTGCTTTATGGCATTTTACACATTAATGTGGTGTCGTACAAAAGCTGGAAATGTGGCCTATACCCTGACAACTATAACAGCGTTTCGCACCAGAGTTCCTTACATTTTCCCACGAAACCTGATGATTAATTAGGTACTCTCTTTGTCTTCTTCTACAGAACAAAACAATAGTTCAAGCTTAACCTTGTTCTTTCTAGAGAAATTTTAAGAAATTAATAAGCTCTTTCAATGATTGATCCAATTTTGTAATATCATCCGTCACGTCTTGTGCAGAATAAGATTTAGATATGCCCTTAAGACAGTGTGAAACTTCCTCAACTGCATAAATGAAGAAGCCTCACCTTTAGCTTCCGCAATAATATTAAGAAGTAGTCTATAAGCCCCAACATCCTTAACACAAATCTTAATTTTGTCTATTCCAGTTTAAATAAATTTGTAATTGCCCGATTTGTAGTTTATTTCACTGAGGTACTCACTCAACATTCTTATATTTGGGTTCCTAACAAAAATCGGTGGGCACCACATTGCCTTCTGGATTACTTGATCCGGTTGTGCATTCTTCACTGTCCTTCACTTGTCCTTATTGTTGTTGCTCTGTTGATTCTTCTGGTTCGGAAGTTTTCTCCTGTTGTTAATATCGTCCTGGTATGATTCTTCAGTCAAACCGATTGTTCTCGTCGAAAACTTTGCGTTTTTTATTCGCGTTCAATCCATCAATCCGTTTTTTTGCAGAAGCTGAGCTCTGATGATCCTCATGGATTATGTTTTTAATACTATTGTCCTTCAATGGACCAAAATTTCCACAAAACCTCTGTGAATGTTATTACTGCATTTCATATTACAGTCAGCCTGTACAAATTCTGCCGAATCTGGCGTATCAATATATGAATTGGGTTGTCCCACTCTATAAATGTTTGTAGAATTTCCTGGAACGGCGTCGTTTTGCCAATCAAGATTCGGATATATCTTGTCTTTATCCCTCCCGTTTAATAATTGCAATGGCAAAATTAAATTTTTTTTATTTCCTTATCTGGTGGAACCGAATGTTCCACTGAAGGAACATTTTTCTCCATATTGTAATACCTCTATTTTTATTATCAATTAAGCAAGAGATGGGTCCCGAATATCAAGATTTCTTCTTTACTTTTCTCTCTTTCGTCAATCTCGGTTGCCGGCTTTCAAAAAATGATCTGTCGCCATTTGTCTCCTTTTTTCATCATGGCCGACGATCCTTCCCTGTGAAGTTGGCTCCGCTCTGCGTTTACCAAAGCTCAAATGTAGAGGGCGCACCACTTACACCAACCGCACATTACATTAGATTTAAAGTACTACCCTTACAATATTACGGTCTAATTCTGATGAATAAATTAAAAATGGCTTTTTGTAATTGAAAAATTAATTTTTTTTATTTCACTTCGCTAGCTACTTCGCACACGTCTTTACTCAACGACTTCCCTATAGCTAATCCAGCTGTTGTTTATGGTTGCACGATTAGTGGGTTCATGTTTATTTGAACTGTCCAAACGACGATGACGTTTCGTACACATTGTTTTTATTTTGGACCCCATTCATCGGATTTAATAAATATGCCGCGATTTCACCACACAAATCTTTTAATTTCTTCGTTCCTCCGATAAATCCCAGGTGAAAATTTTCTCGGCTACGAATAGTTTGTCGTCTCGAAGTATAATATTAATATTCGGTTGTTTTGTGCGAAGAAATTTCACTAGGGGTATTTACTTGGCCTTTCGCTGGCGTACATTGTGCGGTTTATCTTTGTGTATTCTGATTTTTGTGTTTCTTAATTTGCTCGTATTCTTAAGTACCTCAATCGCAGAGCTTCTGGATTTAATTTTTACAATCAAAGTTGCAGCACTTTGACCTTGTTTGCTAATATCATATGCTGTTTCGACGTCGGGATCTGCATGGTCTTTGCGCAGCAGTTCTGAGCTAACGGACTTCGCTTTTTCTATTAAGTCTGGGTTTGAATCCGTTGGAAGGTGTACGACGACGTTGGCTTCGGTGCTTTTCTGCATTAGTTTGTAGACCTGTGCCTCAAGGAGTTTGTTACGATCTTCTAGGTACATAACTTTTTCGGAAATTTGGTTTAAGTTTGCTTTCAGCCCTGTTAGTTCGCAATACAGCAGATGAAAGTCCGACTTTCGTGGGTTCTCTGTTCTTTTCGTCCAGAATCTCTCTCAATATCTTTACACTGATGCCCGATGTATTCTCCGCAGTCATGTCACTTGTGTTTGTAGGTCACCTTTTCTTAAAATTAAATTGATCAGGGGGCAGTCTCTTGCAGTCCTCTTTTGTTCATTAATTGAGGTTAATTTTGACCTTTGTGAAAAGAACTATTAACTGCTAGGACTTTCTCGAGTTATACTTTTATTAAGCACACTAAACAGCACAATTTCGCAATTTTCTATTTTTTTAAACGCTAATTTACTATTTCTTCTGCACATATCTTCTAGTTGGATACCACATTGACAGATGCGAAATGTCAATAGTCTTACGACAGTCACGCAGGTATACTCTATCGCTTATATATAAATATGTATGTCATTAATTTACTTTCATACATTGACAATTTTATATATTACAACGTAGAAGACAGAATAAAGGGTCCGTTTTGATAAAACCGCCGAAACTGTCCTATGAACGGTGGAGTTTTTCTTATAATTGAAAATAATTTTTCGCAATATGTATCTCGCTATTATATTCAAATGAGTCATGCATCTGAAGTCACAAAAAAAATAGTTTTTCTGAATTAAAGAGTTCCGAAATAAAGAGCCTTTACTGTACTAAAAATTAATTACACTGTCCACGAAAAGGGTTCGATCACTAGATGGTGAGCAAATAATACCATAGACAAAACTAACTGTATGTTCTCGCTTTGCTGGGTCCTTTAATCATGAAGTACGTACATATGTATGTGCATACAGTCGAATAATATCCCCAGAACTAATAAGATTATTGTTTAAGAATAAGATTGTTTGCTTATTTATTTATATTTTTTTCTTTGTATTTACTCTCTCTCTCTCTCTGAAATTTCATCTCTCTCTCTTGGGATCCTTGACAGATGTAGTTGTGTAACGTAGAACAGTGTTAATGTAGTAATCTGATATAAGTAGTGTTCATATGTATGTGTTAAGTTAGGCAAGTTTGATTCAATAATAGGAAGATACCATTAAAGTATCAAAGGGACAGTGTGTTTCCCTCCAGTATGCATCAAATATGCACGTATACATATGTGTACAATGATTGCTTATGAGCGATTTTTCGTACATGAACATGTCAACGAAAGGTTTTAGGCAAGGCGACGCGCTGTCATGTGATTATTTTAACATCATACTTGAGAAGGTCGTGCAAAACTCACTTGCAAACACAAGAGGTACGATCATCCAAAAGCCCGTACAATTGCTAGCATATCCGGACAACATGGTGGTGATTGAAGACACACAACATCGACCACTCGGACAGAACGTCACGGTAGGCAGCTTTAACTTCGAGGTAGTTAAGGACTTTGTCTACCCAAAATCTTGAATTTTAAGCCTAAGTCTTTTAAACGACTGAAAACATAACGCAAATAAATCATTGGTTGGAAGGTCTTACCATGAAGGACCATATCAGTCAAGAAAGGAAGGCAGACGTCGAATGGTAGTCCCCTTAGCACATTCACTTCCTCTCAATTAAGAGAGACTAAATTTAAGCACTCACCATGCTCAAAAAGCTGCACAGGGGCTGGGTAGAGTCTCATAATGATTATCTACATTGGCGACTCGAACGAACACACTTCCATCTTTGTTTTTATTTATAGATTTCCCAGCTAATAGTCCCTTTACCAACTCATGTCGTATTAAGGAAACGACGACACAGTGGTCCCGAAGTGGAAAATTACTTGCAATTTCATGTACTTCTTCCCTTTATATGTCATTAGTAATAAATACTCTTTTACGGTTCTGAAGATATTTATTTAATTTCTGTCTACTAATTGGTTGAATTGCCTCCATAGTCTGGGTGAAAACGAAATGCTTAAGGGAACTTTTATTGTGTTATTCTACAAACACGAGTTGAAAGTTCCTAGTGGTGACTCGGTCGCAAACAACCGGCGAGGTCAGTGCGCCCTCGCGCACCGAAGCGTCCGCTTTGCAACATAATACGTCTGCGAACCGATCGAAGTCAAACAGTCCACGTTCTTTGAGTATTGTATCGGCTTCCACTAACATCACTCCGATCAAAACATCTACAGCCGCTTGCCTCGCCCCGCGGTAATAATTGGTAATAAAATCGGTTAGTGCTGATAAACAAAAAACAATAAGAGAAGCTAAGCAAACACCTAGGGTAAATTTGAAAATGAGTGCAAATAGTAATAATGTATGTACATGGATACAATAACAAATTGGTTTCATTTAATATAACAATATACAAAAATAATTAATAAACTGAGTCTCAAAAACAATTGGTTGCATCTATCAGCGTTCAAACCCTCTACGACCTGTCAGTCCATTCTTGCTGTTTTTGGAATTCTATGTGTCTTAAATTGCAGAAAAAAATTGTTTGTATCTTTTTGTTTCATATATTCCTTGAAATGCTGATAATGATAATGCAATGTATGTAACTCTGTATAGAAAGCCTTACTGATATTGATTGTAACTTATCTGGCATTAAATGGACTTTCTCTCAAAATGAAAACATTATTCTCCCATTTAATGTTTGCAAAGATAGAGAAATTTTAGTAATTTACAGTTTGTTTCCTGCCAATTTGCGCCAGTTACAATTTGCAGTGGCGGCTGTGATGTTGTGTGTCTGTGCGTCGACTCCTACGCACTTGAAACTCAGCGTCTGGGTTCGATTCGCAATACGACAAAAAAAATGTTCACGGCACCTCTTTCGAGTCACTGACAATGCTCAAAGAGTATAACTGCCTAGAAATAACTTGGCCGTTTGTAGTCGGCATAAAACTGTAGGTCCCTTCCACTCGTGAGAGAACAATAGCACGCACAAAACAAGTGGTTGCTGAGAAGCTAGGCCGATACGGAGAATTTAGACATGGCTTTTACTGCGATTGAGAGAATAATTAATGACACGATTTCTAGATTTGTACTAACTAAGCGAAATAAGCACTCTAATAAATCCACCAAACCACCTAATAAAAGTTGCACTTACTGCCTGACAAAAACATATTTTTAACTGCAGAGGGAAGCACTGAAATTAAAACGAAATGCTCTCTTAACGTCTGTCTTTACCAACTTATTTCATGCATTCTGTATATTCTTTCTTTTGTATCGGAAGGCCATTATTTCAGTTCTCTTCTTTAATTATCTCTCTTTCTTTACTCCCAACCTGATCAAAAATACTCTGTACTCGACATCTCGCTATGTTATTACATATAACCACAAACAACATAAATTACGAAAATTATGGCAGCATGAATGATAAAACAAATATACCAATAAATGTTTTATATAAATACCACGATGGTCTTCATGTAAGTCACATAAGCCCACAAAGCTTAGTGAACAAGTTCGACGAATTTAAACTAATCTTTGAAAGCATCGTGATCGATGTCATATGTGTTTCCGAGACATGGTTGGAACCTGGTGTGAAAGATCTGGCTTTCTCTCTTAAAGGATTTATTCTCTATCGTCTGATCACTGCCTTAGGCGTTGCTATATACATTCAGAACAGTATAAAATCGAAACACATATTAAGCTCCAATGAGACACACGCAAGTAAATTTTATTTCTTAGAAATCCTGTTGTTGGAACCGCCAGATGTTGCGAACCCCAATTATGTTTGTGATATTATTATGGCAAAGAAATAGCGGCTTTGACGAAATACCTGAAGATCCCTTAAGATTAAAAAATCGGTCCTTTAAACCAAGCTCTTGTGGACATCATCTTGAGACTTAGTGGGCGTCTACCTAAATCGACCTTTGGTATGTTAAGTAATCCTATTATATTACCAAAACAATCTGGTTTCAGTCAGCTGCTAATAATTGAGGCGCACGAAGTAACTCTACATGGAGGCATTAACGCAGTGCTGTCGCATATTTGCTAAAAGTACTGGATTATCCAAGGCCGGCAGCTAATTAAAACCATAGTTGGGCGCCGTGTTATGGTATTCCAGCTTGTATAGGTTTAAATATCAGATAGATAGTTTGATAAAATTGTGTAACGTTTTCTCGGGAGTAAATGTTGAAGCTTGTGTTTCAAGCCTTCGTCCCAAACATTGTCAAAGGCTTGCGAAACATCGAGAAATACAGCTTGCTTTTTTTCAAAAGATTTTGCTATAACATCAGTTATTCGATGAAGCTGGTCAATAGTTGAATGCCTGCTTCTAAAACCGATCTGGTGATTAGGAATAAGTCGTCTTTCTTCCATAACCGGGCTTAAACGTCTAAGAAATATTCGTTCGAACACTTTAGACATTGTCGGAAGAAGTGAAATCGGTCTATAAGACTTTTTGTCTGTTGAAGGCGGCGTTAATAAGGTAGAGAAAATAAGAAGCGCTTTTTGAGGTAATTCTTTCAGAACTTCTACTGTGATTATGTCATAACCAGTAGCTTTCTTGGGTTTGAGTTTTTTCAATTCTTCCTTAAGTTTTAGCATTTCTATAGAAAAAATTTCAATAATTGTGTCTGAATCGCAGGAGTTTACAGGAAGTGTTTGTCCATCGCGTGATTTAAACGTTGCCTCCAAATGATCAGCGAAGATATCCGCTTTCTTCTTATCTTCTTTTGCACACTCGTATTGATTTTTCCGAATTCGGGCCGCATGTGGTTGGGGTTTTCTTAAACCGTTGACTGCTTTCCAGAGTGAGTAGTTCTTATCCTTTTTCGCTGACAAGCCTGTATACAGGTAAATAGGTATTTAGATTTTTATTTTTAAACGACTTAATTTTCGCCTTCAGAAGGTTAGACAGTTGGTTGAGGCGAGTTTTATGCTGCGGCGTACGGGTCTGCTGCCATTTCTTACGAGCTTTAAGTTAGGGTGCAGGGTGACACGATATTTTAGTATATTTTTAGCTTTCGGTAATATATCAGATGCTTACAGCTCGGTCAGCCTGACCTTTAAATCGACCCCGATTTACTTCCATATACAAATTAAAAAACTTCTTGTTGTTTCGTAATAAAAAAAAATTTAAAAAAAAAATTTTAATAAAATTTTTAAATTTATTGTACCCCCGAATGGGCAGAGGTTTCCCTTACAATGATTAAACTTAAACTCAAACATATTCGACTTAGCACTACCTTCAATACTACGAGTACTGGTTGCTGGCATGGGTTCTCGGATGACCGATGCATTCCTCGCTGGCGTGTGTATTTGCCAGACGCTATGTCGACTCATTTTGCGCAACATTTCGGTCGTTAACTCCTCCCCTCTTAAATGCATACGCCCCCGTTTTCTCGGTATTATTAGAAGAGAGGTATTTTGCTGACTTGAAATATCCTGGACGATGAGAGATTGACAGACCGGGCTGTTAGGTTGAACACTACGTGGCATCACGTCCTCTGGTATTTAAAAAAAATTCCACTACTAAAGACTGACTAGCTTTATTGAGGGAAGTAGTACGTCTTTTGCTCAACCAGCGGTGCCAACTTGACTTTACCAACACATGCCGAGTGAAAAAAAATTACAATTACAAATTCAAAAAATACAAGCAAAGAGTGCTCATCGGACAAACCATAACATACGGATGATTACTCTACTCTTTTTCGAGCAATGACAGCTCTTTTCGGTGGCATTTCCAATAACTAAAATTTTTATTTTTTTATGTTGGACCGAAGTTTTAGATACAGTAAATTACGCTTATAAGAAAAACACTGATATAATGAAGTTTTTTTACAACACCGATTCTCATTTTTAATCTGAATTAGGATGTGTATAAGAAACTTTTTTATGACACAGAAAGTCCCATATAAATGATCCTTAAATGTGAACGAACATGTACATTTTCTTGTTATTTTTGTTCAAAAAATTTTAATATATTTTTTGTTGTATAAGACTGAACGTTTTTTTCTGAAAGAACATTTTTTATAAGAAACTTCTGTTTTTTTTTTTTTTGACCGTACTTGGGATTAGAAGTGTCATTTACTGTACAATTAATAGACATACAAAATTGTACAGCCAATGAAAAAACCTTCTTTGAAAAACTTTTTTCTGTCAAGCCCGTAATTTCTCTAAGCTTCATAATAGAAGTCTGCATGAATACATTTATTTGCGCTCCATGAATGAGTATAGTACTTAAGTGTACTCTATTCATTTCAATTTTACGAATGCGAATACTCAAAATGTGGGTAAATTAACTTGAGTATTCATAATTTCGGATACCCGATTTCAAAGCGAATACTCTATTTGTTTCATTTGTCATTTTCGGGTACTCGAAGAAAACAAAATGAGTTCACTACTTATAGTCAATAATATACTGAGTACATCGAGTGCATTAAATGAAACGAATGTATTTGTCGTCTACCGCCTATTCAGTGTAGGTGAATGAAAAATTTGCAAATTTCTGTTTCGAAATATATATTCAGACTGAATAGATTGGTTTTAAACAGGATATGGAGCTACATAATTACATTATTTAATTAATTCAATTAATAAGAAATTAAGAATTTAGTGGGATGTACAACATTTAATTGTGGTGGCCTTAGCGTTGTGTGTATGTGCGGAGAATACTAAGCACTTCAACCTACGGTGTCTAGTTTCGATTCCCGGTACGACAAACAATTTTCACAGCACCACCTCTTTCGAGGCACTAAACAATGCTTAAAGAGTTGATAACTGTCTAGGAAAACCTTCTCAAGCCTGCCCATTCTGAAACGACATAGAACTGTAGGTCCTTTCCACTTGTTAGTGAACAATAGTACGCACAACACGAGTGGTTGTTGTAGAACTTAGACCCTTAAGTATTAATTTTATTTAGAGTACTCGGTTTACTATACTATATTTTTATGAGTAGTATTTTTCGAATAAACTTTTCTTTATGAATACTATATTCATATGTTTTGTTGTAAATGGGTGAAACTCTCGGGAAACACATATTAGGTGATTCATTCGTTATGTTTTTCAAATTTCAAGTATAGTAACAAGTGTACTCGAAATAAAACGAATGTTTTGAAATTAATTTAGCTACAAACCTGCAAAGATTACTCCAGTAGCTAAAATATGTCTCTTATATGTCTTGTAAAAACTCGTAGCGAAACAGATTGTTGGTCATATCATCCGTAAGTCGCTTCTTCTCCGTATCTGTCTAATTTTAAGGCTTTTGAAAGGCTAAATCTTAATATTTTTTGCATGTAACTGGGTAATTACTTCGGCTTTAGAATTACAGATGTCCAGCTTATTAAACATTACGGTTGAAAACCAAACCAACGAGTTGTTATTGGCGAAAGTTATTCTTGCCTAAATTATCTTACGGAACGTGTCCCACAGATTCAATTCTTGGTCGTATACCTTTTTGTTTATTTATAAACAATCCTTGTGACACTAAAATTAAACAGGCAAGAACTTTACCTATGTCTATAATTATTTACGCAGAGGTAGTGTACTTTGAATTTGATTCAATAATAATATAATATGGGTGGCCCGTAGATGGCCAAGGCCTAGCTTCTCAGCAACCACTCGTGTTGTGCGTGCTATTGCTCTTCCACGAGTGGAAGGGACCTACAGTCTTATGCCGACTCCGAACGGCCAAGTTTGAGAAGCTTTTTCTAGACAGTTATTCTCTTTGAGTATTATCAGTGATTCGAAAGAGGTGGGGCCGTGAAAAGTATTTCTTGTCATACCAAGAATCGAACCTAGGTAGGTCCAAGGGCGTAGGAGTCGATCCACATACCCACAACGCCACGGGCCACCACATTAAATTTGATTCAATATCAGCTAAAATTACAGGTGACATTAATAATATAATTCGCTATTTTTTCAATCTTCGTGGATATGATCATGTTTCAGTTTATCAAATTTTAGTATTCTGGGCTTCTTCACTTGGACTGTACCAAAACAGCATTATATTTGTGTTTACTCTCTTTTATTGAATTTCTTCTCTTGCCAATGAATGCCAATATATAATAACTAATATTTTAATCAGCGTATTCATGAATTTAATCAGTACTGTTAGTTTTCCTATAAGATAATCTTTATCTTACTTGTGCTTAAACTGACAGGAAATAAAAAAACGGACAAGTCTTGCACTTGATCCAACCACTTCGTCCTGGGTTTGCATATCGTGAAAGAAGTTCTCTTGGAGACATTCATGTCGCGAGACCAAACCATCAAAGTGACCATAGCTCTTTTCATTCGAAGAATTCTTTGATAAACTTTAAGTTCCTCGAGCACTGCCGTGTTTCAGGGATGTCATAATAACTAAGTAATCCGCAAAAATGTGACTTACTTTCTCTCAATGTGAAACATTCCTCCCCACGACTGCGCTGCAACATCCAGTCGATATAAAGATAAATGATAGCAATGAAATGTGTTGATTTACCACCTTTAAAAGAGGATCATCAATCCCACACCTCTGCAGAACACTTCAGAGATTACTTCGTCGATCTTTAAAACAGCTCTTGATCGGATTACCATACTCCCAAGCGAGTCTCGAGAACTATTCTTAGAGTGAAACGCTGGTCGGTTGTAAAGGGTAATTTTTTAGCCATTATCTTTTGGGCAACACTGGTTTAAACAGCTGACGCACGTTTCGTGTTTTGTTTCACTGTCAAACATTTTCAGTTTGGTCTATAATTTAACCATGAATCGTCTCTCAAACGAACAACGCTTGCAAATTATTGAATGCGTGCTCTGTTAAGGAAGTTCACCGCGCGCTTATTCCATTTTATGGTCAGTTTAATCGACCCACTGAGTGGGTACGTAAATAAGCAGAATTGTCGATTTTGGAGTGAATATCAGCCAGAAGAATTTATGGGCTGGTGGCATCATTGGACCGTACTTCTTCAAAGATGATGCGAATCGTAAAGTAACTGCGAATGGTGAGCGCTATCGTGAGATGCTATCCAACTTTTTTTTGCCCAAAATGCAAGAGCTTGACTTGCATGACATATGGTTTCAACAAGACGGTACCACATGCCACACAGCACGCGCAACAATGGACTTATTGAGGGGCGAGTTTGGTGAACATTTTATTTCACGTTCGGGACCGGTCAATTGGCCGCCTAGATCGTGCGATTTAACGCCTTTAGACTATTTTTTGTGGGGCTATGTTAAAGCTCATGTCTATACAGACAAGCCCGCTTCAATTGACGCATTGGAAAACAACATTGAAGCATTTATTCGTGAGATACCGGCCGAAATGTTGGAAAGGGTAGGCCAAAATTGGACTAAGCGGATGGACCATTTGAGGCGCAGTCAAGGTCAACATTTGCATGAAATAATCTTCAACCATTAAATTATATGGACCGTACTATCGATTCAAATAAAGATTTTATGCATTTTTCTGAATTTTATGTGTTTTTTTTTTGAAAAACTTTCCTATAGCTTTTAAAAAATCACCCTTTATAAAATTTGATTTATTTAATGGTTTGATAGCAAGAAGCTTACAAATTTCGCTACTAGTTTTAGGAATTGTTACAATATATATATTAAAGTGAAACCATTAGAGGCTATTTTAGCTTCAGCAAAGTCTGCTGCTTGTTCAATATTTAAGAAATTGACATTTTCTCTTTCCAATGTTTCTTTTATAAATTTTACTTCATCGTTACTTAAAATTAATGGATTAACAATATTTTCTTTCGACAAATGTAGGGCATAAATTACATGTAATAGGTCTTCTTTTATTATATTTAACTTATATTTAATTTCGCTTACAATTTCACCTTTTGTAGGATTATTTTCATTTACAATTTGTATTACATTATTGGTTGTACTGGTAAATTTCGTTTTTTTTTTCCAAAATAAGACGATTGAATATACGAGTAACTTGATTATTATTGTTTTTCAATGCATTGTTAATTTTTGCGTTTATAATTTGATATAAGGGAGATTACCAGGAAAGGGTGCAAATGATGATTGAAAAGCTGTTTTTCGATATCCGCTTCTATACCGTCTATGAGTCGTTTCGGCTCTTCCAAGTCTATCACGTGAACTAGTTTCAATGTTCTGATTTGAAACTTTGCCGTTCGCGCTTGTACGGCTACCAGTTGGAAATTGGAATAATCAATTATATCGGTTTCTGCATATCCAGCAATCAACTGTAAAAATAGGACTTTGATAGGTAGCATCACCATGTCGGTGCTTTAGATGTTTTCATTTTTTCCTGGGCCGGTTACTTGTGATCCTCGGACACACACTTACACAATCGGCTAGCGGCGTTCTTAGGGCCGTCTAGTCGCACTGGAAAGCTAACTCCTTCACTTTTTCTTTCACTAGCGGATGCTCACTATTATTTTTCATCTTTACACTATACTTTCACGATATTTCTTCTATTTCTTTTGTTTACTTATTTTTCATTAATTCTGTTACAATTTCCTGAAACTTTGAAAAACCTTTTTCTTGCCTTATTGTTATTCACTTTTACTTTTTTTTATCATTCTTAGTTAATTACATATATTTTTTATTGATATTCCACTTATTTAACTGTTTTAGTGATGTTTTATCACAACCGTGTTATTTGCGGACCGGTGGGCTATCGGGCATTGTTTTTTTGTTCTTTTTCGTTATGTTCTTTTCGTTTTCGATTCGATGGTGGCACGGGAGCTTCTTGAGACCTCTGGCACACTCATCCGTACTTTTTCGAACATTCCTTTCTACCCGCACTCACACGCACCACCGTCTCTGCACGGGCGCTAATTAAAAAGCTCCTTGTTGTTTCGTAATAAAAAAAGTATTGTACCCCCGAATGGGCAGAGGTTTCCCTTACAATGATTAAACTTAAATTCAAACATATTCGACTTAGCACTTGTTGGCATGGGTACTCGGATGACCGATGCATTGCTCGCTGGTGTGGATACTCAGGTCACCGTTGCATTCCTCGCTGGCGTGGGTACTTAGGTGATCGATGGATTCCTCACTGGCGTGTGCATTTGCCAGACGCTTCGTCGTCACATTCTGCGCAACAAATTGTTGGTCGTTAACTTATTGTACATAAAAATTTACAGTTTCAAATTTGATAAAATTCTTTAATAATATGCGAATTATAATATTGTCTCGAATTAATAACGAAATGAGAACATAAATTCATACGATAAGTACATAATACTTTGACAATTAAAATTAACTTTTAGCATCATACAACCATACAATTTATAAAATATAATAAAAGTTTCGTAAATTAAAAATATCGATACGTACGAGAAATTTAAAAAGTCGCGTATGGCTTCATGTTTTCTGGGAATGCAACCCCTTCATATGCGATTCTTCAAATTAGCATATTTTCTAAATCCTTAATCAGATACCTATCATTTGGAATGATTCTTATGATTTCGTATGGTCATTTGTACTTCGGAATAGGCTTCGAAATAGCCTTATTCAGACCAGGAGTATTTACAACATTTTTTATCATGGTCACCAACTTGTGACTAATAAGGATTCTTGTGACGCTAATCGAACTACTTTTTGTTGATTTTTTGACTACGAACAATATTTTAGTTTCCTTTTTCCTTAACAGTCTCTAAATTCCTTTCCTCTTCTGATACAATATGCTCCTCTATGTACTCGCGTATGTTATCGCTTATCGCTCCCTTCTGCATTACGCCAAAGACTAATATGCTCGGCCTGTACTCTTATTTTCTAGGTTATTTAAAGCAAATTCTGGTTTTGTCAGATGTTTCGCCCACTCACTTGGATCAATCTCGCTTTCAGCAGAAATTCATGAACTCGTCAGAGGTGAAACAGTTTCCTCTGTCTGATACGAGATCCTGCCAAATACGATTCTAAACATCTAAGTACTTCTTTGGTGCTAGTACTTTTCACTAGATAAAATTTGGAGAACTTAGAAAATCCATCTACAATCAGAAATATGTGCTTTCTATGATTTCGCACTGAAAATGGCAAAGGACTGCAATGGTCTATGTGGATAGTCTCAAATGGCTTGTTGCCTTTTGGAATATTATGTATGACTCCTTCTTTTTTCGATTACCGAATCTCAAATGTTCATTAATTTTCAAAGAATAGTTAAAGTCGCGATCATTGTTCGTATCGATATTCAAAATTCTCAATACTTCGCCATCTAGTACATTCACATTATTACAATCTTCTTCTTGTAATTGTAACCTCATATTATTATTTTTTAAAAAATCTCTTCCTAAGACAAGTACATTATGCATTGCTTACTACATACAAACATAAATTGGAAACATCACTATTAATCTTAATTTCACAAAATACCTCGCCAAGTATAATTAGTCGGCTGCTATTAATGATTATAAATAATCGAAGATACCGTGAAAGTTCTCCAAGAATGATGCCTGGTTCCTTCGATGAATTGACCTTTTGGAGAACCAAAACAGATGATGATTGTGGACATTCTTTAACGATATGCCCACTTTACCCACAGCGGAAACAAGAACGTCTTTCTCGTCGTGGGTTGAGACAATTGCTGGCTAGATGACCTTCTTCATTACAGATGTAGCATTTAGTTTGTTCGTTGCGTTGTTTAGGTACATTTCTGACGACTGCAAAATTCTTGATATGACCAGACGTCGATGGTTGAAACTCTGATTTCATCTTTTCGTACTTTCTTAATGTTTGTGCTTGAACTCACTTATGTTGTTGGCTGCAAGCAATATTTGTTTATTAAGAACTGAATCGGGTATACCTTTAACAATGTAATTAAATATGTAATGTTCATCCAGATCGGCTAGCGATTTCATGCATGGCGAGGCTTTTAGCTCAACCCATGAGCGACATTTTGATGGTCGCAGAAACAACATCGCTGTTCCCCTAAGCAATAGTTGCACACAGATGAAGATTTTGGATTCGTCCAACTTGCATAGTTCAATAGAATCTTCAAACTATTGGACCCATCTCCTTACAGGCAAGTAGTCGTCACCAGAAAATTTAGGCGAGGACTCTTCAATGTCCCTGAATAAACACTGCCATGACGATGTCTGCACAGGATTGTTTAACTTCGCTAGTCTCCTTTGAAGCGAAGCAATTTCGTCCTTCCTCTTAACTGCTCCTCTGCCAAGGCTATGTTCCCCTCTGAGCTAACTGCGTCGAGAATATTATTTGGAAATAATCCCTCCACCTGACCATCGTCTAATCTCTCGAACGCCCCCTCCAGTCTAATTTTTAAAGTGGACTTTACTCCATTTGTAGCCGAATCCATTTCAGCCAACTTGTGTTTAAGTTGCTGCACAGTTGCCGTTTGGATACATCTTAAAGCGCGACTATTCATTTTTTGGATTACTTTGCAACAGTTTCATAAAATTAAGCAAGAAAGTTGTTCGATAAACTTCAGCACACATAACATAAAATTCCATAAATTAACATATACAATTAACATCACAACTTCACAAAAAATTAAAATCACATTTCTTAAATCTACAGTCGACTGTAATCCCACTTCTGATGGTTGTAAGGGCAAATAAAAGACAAACTCACTCGAGAACGTATCTCCACAAGAGCTTTAATTTAACAAAGAGCGCTAATAACATCGATCACGCTTTTAATAAAATGCGTATAACAGAGTGAGTATAACAGAGCATACGTTAATGAGAGCTTACATAATTCAGATCATACGATTACAAAAGTGAGAGGATTAAAGGAAGTTGATTGCAGAATAGCGTTCAGAATATTTGTGTGTACGAACGTAGATGGATGCAGGGTGAGACAAAATTTTAATTTATTTTTAGCTTTCAGTAATATATCAGATGCTTACACTATGTTTGTGGAAGATGGGCTAGCTGAGGATAGATTATGTTATTTTTATTTCCTTGTGGTGGAGCTAAGTGCTCGATCAACCGTTTTTGGGTAAATGAGTTTGCATAATTTGACCTGAGTTTCTGCTTTTCAAGTTTTAAACATAAGTTTAGGGCTTGCGGGAGATCTGAAGGTTCACGTATGCCCATAAGTTTTGGGAACTCGCCGTTTAGGCCACGGATAAAGGTGTCAAGTGCAATATCCCTGTAATTGTCGGTTAATACTGACAACGATTTGCTTCCGACATCCATACACTGTATTTTACTTAAAATAAGTGACAGATGAGAATAGACCTTCTGGTAAAATTCTTGAACAGAATTATTACCTTGAATAAGAGATGTAATTTGGTATTCAAATGTATGAAGATCTCTTTGATCAGCATAATGCATAGTTAGGCATTTGGAAATTGCTTTTCAGTTGTGTGCGATTCAAGTACAGTATCTGATTGTACTATAATTTTGTTTCCTATTACGTTTAAGATACCATAGTATCTTGGTGTACAATTTAATGATTCGTAGAGCTGTAAAATACGCTCTATGCTTTTTTCAGGATGAGAATCTTTCTGGTTTTTCAGAAAAATCTCTAAGACATCTGACAACGTCTGGAATTCTATCTAGTTCACTCAAGCCACCTATGTGTTCAGGATCTATGCCCTGATCTACAGCAGTAGTGTCTGGATTGGTATTCATTATTGATTTCACAATATCTGATACCATTGTGACAAGCTGAGCGGATGGAATTATTGGCCGGAACTGAGGTTGAGAATTTTGAGCATGAGGCGGATATTCTTTGGGATTTTGAGGACAAGTGATAACTGTCTAGGAAAACCTTCTCAAGCCTGCCCATTCTGAAACGACATAGAACTGTAGGTCCTTTCCACTTGTAAGTGAACAATAGTACGCACAACACGAGTGGTTGTTGTAGAATTTAGACCCTTAAGTATTAATTTTATTTAGAGTACTCGGTTTACTATACTATATGAGTAGTCTTTTTCGAATAAACATTTTTTTATGAATACTCTATTCATATGTTTTGTTGTAAATTTGTGAAACTCTCGGGAAACACATATTAGGTGATTCATTCGTTATGTTTTTTCAAATTTCAAGTATAGTAACAAGTGTACTCGAAATAAAACGAATGTTTTGAAATTAATTTCAAAACATTCATTGCAGATCTCTACTTCGAAACATTGATTCTACCTCACATTATTAGCCAATTAGTGCACATTATAAATTAGTACATTTCTTCTTCAACCTGCAAAGATTACTCCAGTAGCTAAAATATGTCTCTCATATGTCTTGTAAAAACTCGTAGCGAAACAGATTGTTGGTCATATCATCCGTAAGTCGCTTCTTCTTCGTATCTGTCTAATTTTAAGGCTTTTGAAAGGCTAAATCTTAATATTTTTTGCATGAAACTGGGTAATTACTTCGGCTTTAGAATTACAGATGTCCAGCTTATTAAACATTACGGTTGAAAACCAAACCAACGAGTTGTTATTGGCGAAAGTTATTCTTGCCTAAATTATCTTACGGAACGTGTCCCACAGATTCAATTCTTGGTCGTATACCTTTTTGTTTATTTATAAACAATCCTTGTGACACTAAAATTAAACAGGCAAGAACTTTACCTATGTCTATAATTATTTACGCAGAGGTAGTGTACTTTGAATTTGATTCAATAATAATATAATATGGGTGGCCCGTAGAGGGCCAAGGCCTAGCTTCTCAGCAACCACTCGTGTTGTGCGTGCTATTGCTCTACCACGAGTGGAAGGGACCTACAGTCTTATGCCGACTCCGAACGGCCAAGTTTGAGAAGCTTTTTCTAGACAGTTATTCTCTTTGAGTATTATCAGTGATTCGAAAGAGGTGGGGCCGTGAAAAGTATTTCTTGTCATACCAAGAATCGAACCTAGGTAGGTCCAAGGGCGTAGGAGTCGATCCACATACCCACAACGCCACGGGCCACCACATTAAATTTGATTCAATATCAGCTAAAATTACAGGTGACATTAATAATATAATTCGCTATGTTTTCAATCGTCGTGGATATGATCATGTTTCAGTTTATCAAATTTTAGTATTCTGGGCTTCTTCACTTAGACTGTACCGAAACAGCATTATATTTGTTTTTACTCTCTTTTATTGAATTTCTTCTCTTGCCAATGAATGTCAATATATAATAACTAATATTTTAATCAGCGTATTCATGAATTAAATCAGTACTGTTAGTTTTCCTTTAAGATAATCTTTATCTTACTTGTGCTTAAACTGACAGGAAATAAAAAAACGGACAAGTCTTGCACTTGATCCAACCACTTCGTCCTGGGTTTGCATATCGTGAAAGAAGTTCTCTTGGAGACATTCATGTCGCGAGACCAAACCATCAAAGTGACCATAGCTCTTTTAATTCGAAGAATTCTTTGATAAACTTTAAGTTCCTCGAGCACTGCCGTATTTCAGGGATGTCAGGATAACTAAGTAATCCGCAAAAAGGTGACTTACTTTCTCTCAATGTGAAACATTCCTCCCCACGACTGCGCTGCAACATCCAGTCGATATAAAGATAAATGATAGCAATGAAATGTGTTGATTTACCACCTTTAAAGGAGGATCATCAATCCCACACCTCTGCAGAACACTCCAGAGATTACTTCGTCGATCTTTAAAACAGCTCTTGATCGGATTACCATACTCCCAAGCGAGTCTCGAGTACTATTCTTAGAGTGAAAAGCTGGTCGGTTGTAAAGGGTAATTTTTTAGCCATTATCTTTTTGGCAACACTGGTTTAAACAGCTGACGCACGTTTCGTGTTTTGTTTCACTGTCAAACATTTTCAGTTTGGTCTATAATTTAACCATGAATCGTCTCTCAAACGAACAACGCTTGCAAATTATTGAATGCGTGCTCTGTTAAGGAAGTTCACCGCGCGCTTATTCCATTTTATGGTCAGTTTAATCGACCCACTGAGTGGGTACGTAAATAAGCAGAATTGTCGATTTTGGTGAATATTAGCCAGAAGCATTTATGGGCTGGTGGCATCATTGGACCGTACTTCTTCAAAGATGATGCGAATCGTAAAGTAACTGTGAATGGTGAGCGCTACCGTGAGATGCTATCCAACTTTTTTTTGCCCAAAATGCAAGAGCTTGACTTGCATGACATGTGGTTTCAACAAGACGGTACCACATGCCACACAGCACGCGCAACAATGGACTTATTGTGGGGCGAGTTCGGTGAACATTTTATTTCACGTTCGGGACCGGTCAATTGGCCGCCTAGATCGTGCGATTTAACGCCTTTAGACTATTTTTTGTGGGGCTATGTTAAAGCTCATGTCTATACAGACAAGCCCGCTTCAATTGACGCATTGGAAGACAACATTGAAGCATTTATTCGTGAGATACCGGCCGAAATGTTGGAAAGGGTAGGCCAAAATTGGACTAAGCGGATGGACCATTTGAGGCGCAGTCAAGGTCAACATTTGCATGAAATAATCTTCAACCATTAAATTATATGGACCGTACTATCGATTCAAATAAAGATTTTATGCATTTTTCTGAATTTTATGTGTTTTTTTTTTGAAAAACTTTCCTATAGCTTTCAAAAAATCACCCTTTATAAAATTTGATTTATTTAATGGTTTGATAGCAAGAAGCTTACAAATTTCGCTGCTAGTTTTAGGAATTGTTACAATATATATATTAAAGTGAAACCATTAGAGGCTATTTTAGCTTCAGCAAAGTCTGCTGCTTGTTCAATATTTAAGAAATTGACATTTTCTCTTTCCAATGTTTCTTTTATAAATTTTACTTCATCGTTACTTAAAATTAATGGATTAACAATATTTTCTTTCGACAAATGTAGGGCATAAATTACATGTAATAGGTCTTCTTTTATTATATTTAACTTATATTTAATTTCGCTTACAATTTCACCTTTTGTAGGATTATTTTCATTTACAATTTGTATTACATTATTGGTTGTACTGGTAAATTTCGTTATTTTTTCCAAAATAAGACGATTGAATATACGAGTAACTTGATTATTATTGTTTTTCAATGCATTGTTAATTTTTGCGTTTATAATTTGATATAAGGGAGATTACCAGGAAAGGGTGCAAATGATGATTGAAAAGCTGTTTTTCGATATCCGCTTCTATACCGTCTATGAGTCCTTTCGGCTCTTCCAAGTCTATCACGTGAAACGCACTGGAAAGCTAACTCCTTCACTTTTTCTTTCACTAGCGGATGCTCACTATTATTTTTCATCTTTACACTACTTTCACGATATTTCTTGAAACTTTGAAAAACCTTTTTCTTGCCTTATTGTTATTCACTTTTACTTTTTTTTATCATTCTTAGTTAATTACATATATTTTTTATTGATATTCCACTTATTTAACTGTTTTAGTGATGTTTTATCACAACCGTGTTATTTGCGGACCGGTGGGCTATCGGGCATTGTTTTTTTGTTCTTTTTCGTTATGTTCTTTTCGTTTTCGATTCGATGGTGGCACGGGAGCTTCTTGCGACCTCTGGCACACTCATCCGTACTTTTTCGAACATTCCTTTCTACCCGCACTCACACGCACCACCGTCTCTGCACGGGCGCTAATTAAAAAGCTCCTTGTTGTTTCGTAATAAAAAAAGTATTGTACCCCCGAATGGGCAGAGGTTTCCCTTACAATGATTAAACTTAAATTCAAACATATTCGACTTAGCACTTGTTGGCATGGGTACTCGGATGACCGATGCATTGCTCGCTGGTGTGGATACTCAGGTCACCGTTGCATTCCTCGCTGGCGTGGGTACTTAGGTGATCGATGGATTCCTCACTGGCGTGTGCATTTGCCAGACGCTTCGTCGTCACATTCTGCGCAACAAATTGTTGGTCGTTAACTTATTGTACATAAAAATTTACAGTTTCAAATTTGATAAAATTCTTTAATAATATGCGAATTATAATATTGTCTCGAATTAATAACGAAATGAGAACATAAATTCATACGATAAGTACATAATACTAACTTTTAGCATCATACAACCATACAATTTATAAAATATAATAAAAGTTTCGTAAATTAAAAATATCGATACGTACGAGAAATTTAAAAAGTCGCGTATGGCTTCATGTTTTCTGGGAATGCAACCCCTTCATATGCGATTCTTCAAATTAGCATATTTTCTAAATCCTTAATCAGATACCTATCATTTGGAATGATTCTTATGATTTCGTATGGTCATTTGTACTTCGGAATAGGCTTCGAAATAGCCTTATTCAGACCAGGAGTATTTACAACATTTTTTATCATGGTCACCAACTTGTGACTAATAAGGATTCTTGTGACGCTAATCGAACTACTTTTTGTTGATTTTTTGACTACGAACAATATTTTAGTTTCCTTTTTCCTTAACAGTCTCTAAATTCCTTTCCTCTTCTGATACAATATGCTCCTCTATGTACTCGCGTATGTTATCGCTTATCGCTCCCTTCTGCATTACGCCAAAGACTAATATGCTCGGCCTGTACTCTTATTTTCTAGGTTATTTAAAGCAAATTCTGGTTTTGTCAGATGTTTCGCCCACTCACTTGGATCAATCTCGCTTTCAGCAGAAATTCATGAACTCGTCAGAGGTGAAACAGCTTCCTCTGTCTGATACGAGATCCTGCCAAATACGATTCTAAACATCTAAGTACTTCTTTGGTGCTAGTACTTTTCACTAGATAAAATTTGGAGAACTTAGAAAATCCATCTACAATCAGAAATATGTGCTTTCTATGATTTCGCACTGAAAATGGCAAAGGACTGCAATGGTCTATGTGGATAGTCTCAAATGGCTTGTTGCCTTTTGGAATATTATGTATGACTCCTTCTTTTTTCGATTACCGAATCTCAAATGTTCATTAATTTTCAAAGAATAGTTAAAGTCGCGATCATTGTTCGTATCGATATTCAAAATTCTCAATACTTCGCCATCTAGTACATTCACATTATTACAATCTTCTTCTTGTAATTGTAACCTCATATTATTATTTTTTAAAAAATCTCTTCCTAAGACAAGTACATTATGCATTGCTTACTACATACAAACATAAATTGGAAACATCACTATTAATCTTAATTTCACAAAATACCTCGCCAAGTATAATTAGTCGGCTGCTATTAATGCCTATAAATAACCGAAGATACCGTGAAAGTTCTCCAAGAATGATGCCTGGTTCCTTCAATGAATTGTCCTTTTGGAGAACCAAAACAGAAGATGATTGTGGACATTCTTTAACGATATGCCCACTTTACCCACAGCGGAAACAAGAACGTCTTTCTCGTCGTGGGTTGAGACAATTGCTGGCTAGATGACCTTCTTCATTACAGATGTAGCATTTAGTTTGTTCGTTGCGTTGTTTAATTTTCTTGTAAAATTCTTGATATGACCAGACGTCGATGGTTGAAACTCTGATTTCATCTTTTCGTACTTTCTTAATGTTTGTGCTTGAACTCACTTATGTTGTTGGCTGCAAGCAATATTTGTTTATTAAGAACTGAATCGGGTATACCTTTAACAATGTAATTAAATATGTAATGTTCATCCAGATCGGCTAGCGATTTCATGCATGGCGAGGTTTTTAGCTCAACCCATGAGCGACATTTTGATGGTCGCAGAAACAACATTGCTGTTCCCCTAAGCAATAGTTGCGCACAGATGAAGATTTTGGATTCGTCCAACTTGCATAGTTCAATAGAATCTTCAAACTATTGGACCCATCTCCTTACAGGCAAGTAGTCGTCACCAGAAAATTTAGGCGAGGACTCTTCAATGTCCCTGAATAAACACTGCCATGACGATGTCTGCACAGGATTGTTTAACTTCGCTAGTCTCCTTTGAAGCGAAGCAATTTCGTCCTTCCTCTTAACTGCTCCTCTGCCAAGGCTATGTTCCCCTCTGAGCTAACTGCGTCGAGAATATTATTTGGAAATAATCCCTCCACCTGACCATCGTCTAATCTCTCGAACGCCCCCTCCAGTCTAATTTTTAAAGTGGACTTTACTCCATTTGTAGCCGAATCCATTTCAGCCAACTTGTGTTTAAGTTGCTGCACAGTTGCCGTTTGGATACATCTTAAAGCGCGACTATTCATTTTTTGGATTACTTTGCAACAGTTTCATAAAATTAAGCAAGAAAGTTGTTCAATAAACTTCAGCACACATAACATAAAATTCCATAAATTAACATATACAATTAACATCACAACTTCACAAAAAATTAAAATCACATTTCTTAAATCTACAGTCGACTGCGTACAGTAATCCCACTTCTGATGGTTGTAAGGGCAAATAAAAGACAAACTCACTCGAGAACGTATCTCCACAAGAGCTTTAATTTAACAAAGAGCGCTAATAACATCGATCACGCTTTTAATAAAATGCGTATAACAGAGTGAGTATAACAGAGCATACGTTAATGAGAGCTTACATAATTCAGATCATACGATTACAAAAGTGAGAGGATTAAAGGAAGTTGATTGCAGAATAGCGTTCAGAATATTTGTGTGTACGAACGTAGATGGATGCAGGGTGAGACAATATTTTAATATATTTTTAGCTTTCAGTAATATATCAGATGCCTACACTATGTTTGTGGGAGATGGGCTAGCTGAGGATAGATTATGTTATTTTTGTTTCGTTGTGGTGGAGCTAAGGGCTCGATCAACCGTTTTTGGGTAAATGAGTTTGCATAATTTGACCTGAGTTTCTGCTTTTCAAGTTTTAAACATAAGTTTAGGGCTTGCGGGAGATCTGAAGGTTCACGTATGCCCATAAGTTTTGGGAACTCGCCGTTTAGGCCACGGATAAAGGTGTCAAGTGCAATATCCCTGTAATTGTCGGTTAATACTGACAACGATTTGCTTCCGACATCCATACACTGTATTTTACTTAAAATAAGTGACAGATGAGAATAGACCTTCTGGTAAAATTCTTGAACAGAATTATTACCTTGAATAAGAGATGTAATTTGGTATTCAAATGTATGAAGATCTCTTTGATCAGCATAATGCATAGTTAGGCATTTGGAAATTGCTTTTCAGTTGTGTACGATTCAAGTACAGTATCTGATTGTATTATAATTTTGTTTCTTATTACGTTTAAGATACCATAGTATCTTGGTGTACCATTTAATGATTCGTAGAGCTGTAAAATACGCTCTATGCTTTTTTCAGGATGAGAATCTTTCTGGTTTTTCAGAAAAATCTCTAAGACATCTGACAACGTCTGGAATTCTATCTAGTTCACTCAAGTCACCTATGTGTTCAGGATCTATGCCCTGATCTACAGCAGAAGTGTCTGGATTGGTATTCATTATTGATTTCACAATATCTGCTACCATTGTAACAAGCTGCGCGGATGGAATTATTGGCCGTAACTGAGGTTGAGAATTTTGAGCATGAGAGGGATATTCTTTGGGATTTTGAGGACAAGTGGCCGTAAAATTTTACTTGGGTTAGACATTTTGATTTTTTATTGATACGAGAATGATATAGATATTTATGATTGTACTATATATTTTCCAAATGAAAATAATAAAATATTTTAATGTTATATTTTATATGTACTGTAGTTAGTAAATTTTATTTATTTATTGTTTTTGTATTTATTTATATCATTTCCTTTTTTTTTCTATGAAAAATTACTATGAAAGGGTTAATTGCTTTCCTTCTTAATTTGTTTCTTTTATTTCTTAAATTCTTATAAATTGAAATTCCTTATGAATTTCCTCTTTTCTATGAAAATAGTTTTATAATTTTGTATTTAAAATTTTATTTTTAAATTTAAAATTCTTTGTATATTATATTTTTTTCCTTATTTTATAAATTCTTATAAATTTAAATTCTTTATGAATTTTCCTCTCCATGAAAAGGTACATTTTTATAATCTTTCGTAAAAAATGTTTCTCTTTCCTTTTCCCGTTAATTTTCCTTCAATTTCATATATTTGCTTACATTAATATAATCTTCTTCATGGCACTTGTAATTTGAAGGGGTCGCTGTCTCCTTTACGTCTGTAGTGATACAGTTACCGTTTCTCAAAAGAGTTCTGTTCTCATATTTCATTCGCACTTATAAACTTCACAATAGCAGATTTCGTATGCACTTTCTGCTTTTTCAAAAATTAATCTCCACTTTTTGTTACTTTTCTTTTCTTTCAGAAATTAATCTGCTTTTTCAAAAATTTATCTATTTTGGTGAGGCAGTTCCGATACACCGCGAAATATCTGCACGATCAATTCTATTCGATTTTAAACGAAATGTAAATGTCACGACTTATTCGGTATTACAATTTAAAAAAAACAAAATTAGTTTTTCATTGCACTCCTCCAGTAAATTGTGCGAATCATAACTGAACTTAAAATCTAAGTTACAGATATTTATAAGGCTTCATTCATCCAAGGCTTATAAATATCTGTAATTTAGTGACGATGCCGATGGCAACTTGTTGTCTAAATACTTGCGTTCCTATAAAATGGGCTGCCGATGTCTAGAAGATTAGCAGCGGATATTATTGGGCATTGATGAATGCAATGGTGCTGATGACAACGTGTTGTCTCAGCATTTCTGCAAGTGCGTTCTCAGAAGAAAAGCAGCGGATGCCGCTGTTTGTTGATAGCTTACTTTCGCAGTTCTTCTGAGAATTTCCGCTGAGATTCGTTTATAGTTTAATCGTAGAGATTACTTGGGCTAATGCTCCCAGAATGAAGACATGCTTTGAAACATCTTGGAATTAAACTGGCGTAATGGGTTTAGTTTGGAGAATGTGACATTTACAGTTTAAACTTACTTCCTTTATTGATGCGCGGTTTTTGCACTTGTTGGGCTATTCGATTTGAAGTTAAATTGAATATTTCGCGACATAGCTTACATTTTAATCTAGAAAAACAAATGATTTTTTTTGTCATAAGTTTTGTCTTTGATACTCTGTTTTTCACGCATTTGCAGCCTTTTATGGTTATCCCTAAGCCATTGCATTAATTGCTTAATCCTTTCAATTCTTTTAATACAGTTTTCACAAGTAACTTCAATGTAAGTATTGAATATTTTTCTTGACAACCATTTTGGAGACAAGTTTAGTTCTTCTAGTATAACATCATTCGAATAGTACCAGTACTAATTTATTGCAGTTTTCATACATATATAATCTTCGTTTTAACAAGAGAGTAGAGTGCAATTGCGCACTTACTTCTTTTCCAAAACATATTTCCCTTCCTTACTCACCTCGTTCGCTTGTCAGAACCCACGATGAGAAAAGGAACTCTTCTCCCACTAGCGAATGCAGTGCGGAAAAAGAAAAGCTTTATTTTTCTACTTATTCTGAAAGCTCATTGCCATGTTTGCTGCTCAGCGGCAATCTTTATCATATGCAATTAATCTGCCACTTCAAATGGAAAGGGATGCTAGTAACACCAAAAACCAGATGAAGTGCGTGAGAAAGGAAAAAAAAAAGAGTCTACCAAAGACCGGCAACATCACTGGTGGTTACACCAAAACCATACCCCGCCGCCAATGGCTTTTCGAAATGACGTGATAGTTGACCATTGAAGGTATCAAGCCTTACGAACATAAGTATTAAAAACGGAAGAAAAAAATATAAAGCATAAAGTAAAAAAACGTGCACCACGGCGTATAAACTATATGTGTAAGGCCGGATTATATGCAACATGGAAAACATAAAATATTCATTCAAATATGCATGAAATATACTAGAAATATGCATAAAAAGTGCCACAATATGCAAAATTAAGTGATAAAAAATTGTATTTTTGTTTAGTTTATATAGTTTTTTATTTCAAATTCTGCATAAAATAGATGGATAATATTCTTGTTATACCTAAGTAAGCATTATTTAACACGAAACACTCTTGTTGTTGATTATTTACATTCCCGAACGTTGATCTTACTTTTTCAGCTAGTCGACGTACTCCGTGGCACGTTATATGGATTAAATTATAATAGAATATTTGCCCTTATCATATAGGGACCAGCGCCTGAGATGAATATAAACACTCTTTCATCTGAAGAACATTGAGGAAAAAAATTGTTTGGTACCCTCTTTCACAAATCTGGCGATCGTAGAATGATTTTTCTTTTCGAGTTCTTTGCAAGCCACCAAATAGCAAGCAGAGGGCTCTGATTTTAATGTACCGACCATTAAATTCGCAATGTAACGGCCACAACTGTCAGTAGTTTCGCCAATTGAAATCCAAATAATGCTATCCTTGAGTTCATTTCTTCAAAAACATGTAGGTATATTTTGATTCAAGCTATATTTTCGCAGAAAATCCTTGAATGTAGGATTTGTGAGTTTGTAAAGAGGAATATTACCTACAAGCAATGCTTCACACAAGTCCATGCTAAAGTTGTTTTGCTCTTTGTCTTATGAAGTGGCGCCACTGCTAGTTGCCGCTGTTAGAAGTCGTTGTGGGCCTTTCATTCGCAATACTGCAATATGAAGTATTGTCTTGACATGTTTAACAATATAACACTTTTCCGTCGTACGTACATTTTCCAGGATAGTCAGCTATCCAGGAAAATACACATTTTTTCGAGAGGCATGGTAAATACAGGAAACTTTGCACAAATTGAACCAATAAAAGTTTGTCTGTTAAGGAAGTAAGTTTAGCCGAAAGGAAAAGGTAGCTTAGAGCAGCCGCATATGGTCAATAAGTTAGAGTTAATACAAAAGAATTGTCTAGAACTTAGATTTTAGTCTAGAATATAAGTTATTCTGAATTCAAAATAAAACAATATTTAAACAAAAAAAGTGTAGGAAATTTTAATCAATATAATAATTATCGAAATGTTACAAACAGGAAATGAAAATGAAAACTACCTGAGATACAACCAACATGCGAACCAACGATGTTACCAAAACAATACTGAAATGTAATGTTATAATAATTACCAAGCAAATTACCAACCGAACTACCGTAACTATAACAATTCTCAAGTAAACAGAACAATTCCTATATAAGAAACAATTCTTGTTACCGACACGTAACAAGAGAGTTAATATTCTGCAAGAACAGGGAATCGTAAATGGTACGGAGATCGCTACAAGCAATACTCCGGGAATTAATAGTACTAAATATCAAAGATAGCCAGATTAACTATGTATGTAAAAATCTAACATACTGTTGCGTATTGGCGGATTTTAAGGAGATCAACGATAGGATGGCGAATATAATAAACGCTTTCAAGAAAAATTAAACACGTGCCTTAAGTTCAACGAAAAACTAGACTTTATTACTCGGCGGTCAAATCAAGAGTCTCCTGTCATAAGTGACAGGTTTCCCGGTATGTGCAGCTTCTTCTGTCAAACTTTAGCCGGGAGCGTTCGTAAATGCGTTACACTCCCCACTTCTTGAACTGGAACCTCTCCATTCGAAAGATTTTTCTCGGAAGATCACGAATTACAATTGTTGCCTCGGTAGCTTGCGACTCGATCGATGTGCACAACTTTAGCCCGTGAGCGCGGCGTCTTCTGGATCTTAATGGTGACATCGTTTATGATTTCCATGACAAAGTATGGTCCCAATCCAATTAAAGTTTAGGGCAGACTCGAACTCTCCTCCGGGGTTATGGAACCACACAAAGCTTCCAACCTGTAATTTAAGAGGGTTAGCTTTTAAATCATACCTGTCCTTCATTCTTTGGGCCGCCCTTCGTAGCTCTATTCTTGCACGGTCATGAATATCCCGCAGTTGGTCACGAAGCTGCTGAGCAAATCCTCGATATGTCTTCGGATCCGGCTCTGGTGGTGTCTCAAAAGTAAGTCCTGAGGGAGTCGCATATCACGCCCATACAACATTGTAAATGGTGTTTCTTTGGTTGACTCCTGAGTTGAAGAACGATAGGCCATTGCAAAGAGAGGAAGAAGGTCATACCAGTTATCCTGCTTATCGTCGACGAACTTTGCAATATAGTGAAGAATCGTCCGATTCATTCTCTCCACAAGCCCGTCGGACTGAGGGTGAAGTGGTGTTGTGCGAGTCTTGCGTATACCCATTAGTTCCATCCCGTTTTGAGAAATCTCCGACTAGAAGCTGCGCCCCTGATCCGAATGAAGTTCTGCTGGAACACCATAACGCCAAAACACTTCATGAACTAAAGTCTTGGCAACGGAATCTGTTGTTTGGTCAAACAGAAGAAACACTTCAAGCCATTTAGAAAAGTAGTCCATCATCACCACCACATATCTATTCCCTCGCTTGGTGGGGAGTAAAGGTCCTAGAATATCGATTGCAACACGCTGAAATGGTTCTCCACTTAAATAAATTTGCAGCTTCGCTTGCGTTCTTCTTTGCGGACCCCGCTTTGCCGCGCATGTATCACATGCAGCACAATATAGTTCGACATCTTTCCTTGCTCCAACCCAATAAAACCGGCATCTCAGTTTTTCGATCGTCTTGGTAGCTCCGAAATGTATGCCAGATAAAGTGTCATGATACAACTTGATTATGTCCTTAAACAGTGATCGAGGAACGATCGGAAGTAACCTTGCTGGCTGTTGTCGTTTAGTTGGTACCCACTTCTTTGAGAAAATGCCGTCATGTAGCTTACTGCGCCCAGTAGACTTTGAGTGTATTACATTCACCCGAGATCACCCAGTTAATTACCTGTTCCAAGATTGTGTCTATTTCTTGTGCCCGCTTAAGCTTTTCGAGATCGAAATCACAGTTTACCACTCGAATCGCGTGAACAGAAATGTTATCCACTGATATCAACCGTTTCTCCTTACCATCGCAATGATTGCAAGGTTCATCTGCGCAGGGTCACCGTGAGAGCGCATCGGCGTGAAGGTGTTGTTTTCCCGCTCGGTGTTGTACTCGAAAAGAATATTGCTGGATGCGTTCCATTCACCGGGCGAGTTGACCCTATAGGTTCTTAAATGACAATAACCAATTTAATGCCGCATGATCGGTACGTACCAAAAAGTCTCGACCGTAATGCCAATAATTCTTTTCGAGTTGTGCAATAATTGCGTTCGGCCTTATTCAAGGCCGGCTGAAATAAGCGATAACTCTTTCTTTTCCATCCTGTAGTTGGGATAACACAGCTCCAAACCCATAGTCACAGGCATCGGTGTCAAGTATAAGTTGTCCCTCTGCTTGAAAAGGACCCAGCACAGGGAAAGATGTTAAGAATTCTTTTAGCTTACTAAACGCTCGCACATTGGTCGGTCCACTTAAAGATCACGTTCTTCACTGTAAGCTGATGAAGGGGCCGAGCAGTTGCAGCGAATCGTGGAACAAATTGGCGGTAATACGTACAAAGTCCCACAAAGCTGCGCAGGTCCGCTAAATTCGTAGGAGTAGGACAGCTACGAACCGTTTGAATTTTAATGGGGTCTGGAGAGATACCATTGCTGCTATGCGGAACAGATTGCATTTAGATGTATTTAATTTTAGGCCGGAGTCTCTTAAACGACTGAAAACAGAACGCATATTAGTTACCATTTCTTGAAAGGTCTTACCATGAACGAGGATGTCATCCAGGTAAGGAAGGCAGACGTCTAATGGTAGTCCTCTTAGCACGTTTGACATCAGACATCATACCAAAGCTCATCACTCTAAACTGCCACAGGCCGTCTCTAGTTACGAATGCAGTTTTATCTCGGTCCTCCGGATGCACTTCAACTTGCCAGTATCCTGATTGACAATCCAGGGTGCTGTACCATACTGAACCCGCTACCGAATCCAAACTGTCATCGATTCTGGGGAGGGGAAAGAAGTCTTTGATTGTAACCGCGTTCAAGTGGCGATAATCGACGCAAAATCTTGTTGACCCGTCTTTCTTTTTCACCATCACGATGGGTGATGCCCAAGGACTGGAACTAGCCTCTATGATACCTCGGCGCAGCATGTCATCTATTATTATCCGAGACTCCTCCTGCTTAGCAATGGGAAGTCGGCGTGGGGGTTGTTTAATTGGCTTAACGGAACCTACGTCAATTCGGTGCAGGACAATTTTTGTTCTGCCCAAGTCCTCTGGACCCATTGAGAAAATGTCCTTAAATTCGTACAAACGTGATTTGACTGCTAGCTGTTGTGTTGGCTCGAGATGTTCTAGTGATCGTACCAGGAGTTCTGATAGGCTGTCTGGAAAAGGCGTATCGTTAAGCGAGACTAAATTAACGCAATCACCATCCTCAAAAAGCGCCACAGGGGTTTGGCTAGGTAAAGTCACAGAATGATCCGCTACGTTGGCAACTCAAACGAACACAATTCCATCATTGTTTTTATTTATATATTTCCCAATTAAAAGTCTCTTTGGCAACCCATTTCCCATTGGGGAGACGACGCCGTCTGGGAGGTAATCGGAAGGAACACTTGTCGAAATCATTTCTTCCGTTAGCGGAGGGAATACACAGTCACTAATAACTCGCAATTAGGCTGCTCTCGGATGCCTTTCCGTCGGTGCTGCATAGGTAAGATCTATTGCATCATCATCAGTCTCATAAGGCAAAGCAATATGATGTCCGCCGATTACTATTTGATTAGAAGAAAAACCCTTCGTTTCTTGAAGAACATCAACACCTAGGATACCGTGGCAGCCAGCGGGAAGTTGAAAATCAACCACTACCAATTTAACACGACATTTAAACCGACCAAGTGTAGTGTGTACGCCAAAAATGTGAACTTTTAAATGAGCTACGGCATAAGGTTCGTAAGCTTACGTTCCCGGATAGGAGACGGGTATTGTGAGGAATGACTGATCGACTCACCAAAGTCACAGAGGATCCCGTATCTACCAACATCCAACAAGAAACTTTGCCGACTACCATGAGGACAGTGAACCCTCTAAGACGATTCTGCGAATAAATGTTGAAAATATGGGGTCGAATATATGGAATCAGCGATGACCCCCTGCCGCTGATTGCTGGTCGTTTCCCGACACGTCGGCTATTTCCTCGCGACGACTTCTTCTGGCGGACTGCCTACGATTACCTCTGGGTGCCGGTAGGTGCTGATTGCTTACTTCAATGGACCTAGCCTGATAGATTGTCTGCGTTGCAAGGCGAGCAGATTATACCGTAATGGCTCTCGACACCGCGGCAGCGAATGTTTTCGGATCGGTCAGCCTTACGTTTTCCTGCACACTGCGATCATAGATTCCATCGACAAATTGCATAATGGTAATTCGCTCTTGCGAACTCGAAGGGCAATGACTAAATGCGACTCTGGTGAGTCGTTGAATGTCGCTAGCAAACGCACCAAGGTCTTCATTGAGCCGCTGCCACCTGGAACGAAAAGTAGCATGAGAAACATGTTTTTCTTGACTCACAAAACGAAGTTGTAGGGCTGAAATCAGTTTTTCGCAATCGGTGCGGGCCGAAGCATCCAAATTCGCAAGCACCGCAACGCTTTGTGTTGCTAGGGTCCGAGCTTTTTGTAGGGACGTCCAGCAATTGGCTTCAGCGATAATCTCAAATTGTAGTTGATAATCTCGCCAACGGGTTGTGCCGCTATCGAATGGTGGCGGAAAGAGATTGCAACTATTTGGAGATAAACTGCGATGACAATGTGGCTGACACTCTTCTGCTGGAGTCTGCTTAGGAATTTGTGTGTGTTCTTTTGAAGTTAGATTTTCGGAGGTGGAACATTCGAAGATCTTCTTAGCAAAAGTTGTTCCGGTCATTGTTCTTAGCTTTTCGGATTGGCGCTGCTGCTCTTGTGCTAGCTGCGTTATTGTAGCACTTTGCTGCTCGACATCAGCACTCAAGAGGTTAAGTTTCGCGAACAATTTTTCAAAATGTTCGTTTAATTGCTCCATATCGAGTTGAGCATCCCACTTCTGACACCAGTGTTGCATACGTGCGGCGGTCAAATCAAGAGTCTCCTGTCAGAAGTAACGGGTTTCTCGGTATGTGCAGCTTCTCCTGTCAAACTTCAGCCGGGAGCGTTCGTAAATGCGTTACAATACCTAATAGATACTGGCTCAGACATATCAATATGCAAAGAAGATGGCATAGACACAAACGACTCAATAGACGAAAAATGTATATTGACAGGAATAACCGAGGAAGAAATACACTCACTAGGTACAACAGATTTATATCTCAAGTTTGCAAGTTAAAAGTCCATAATTAAAGATGACCGAACTTAGGATAGACTTATCAGACTTTGAGATAATATATAAACAAGGAAATATGAATACATATGCCGATGCACTCTCAAGAATAAAATTTTACTGCGACTTGATGAATAAGATCTTTTCCTTAACCATTCCAATTTAATGAGCTTTTACTGTAATTTAGATAACTATGTGAATGAAATAAAAAATAGACTAAAGCATGCAATAAGAAATATCATTAATAATGTTAAGAATAGAATAATATTGCAATACGATAAAAGCACAAATATTGCCGATTTTAAAACAGGCGGTTTAGTATTTGTTAAATTAGAATGTAAGAAAAAAGTACTTATCACGGACCATTCAAAATACATAATCGAAACAGACAATGTAAATTCAACAAGAATTTTAGATGTTCTACAATAATAGTTTTAATAAATATAACATTTAATTATAAATTCAATACATGCAATATATAATAACTACTTAAACTAGTAAGGCATAATAATAATAGACAAAATTTAACCAACAAGTCATTAAAAATTGTATACTCAAGATTTATTAAAAGAATATACGCAAAAGATAAGATAAGATCGACGCAATAATGTAATTAGCAACTAAAAAACCATTGATGTAAAGCAATTCCGAACCATATCGATACACGAGAAGTCTTGTATTCTTCAAATAATTTTTCGCTTAAGGGTGATAGTGTAATGTACCCACCAACAGAAAAAACTCAATAACAAATTCCTGCACTGGATTATACTACTAAAAGATGACATTCAAATCAAGTCGCAAAACGAAAACACTTGATGGCACGCACTAAACTGCTGACACCATAAGAAGGCAGCAGAAAGAATTTGAACATAAACGTTATGTTCGATATCGTAGTGCCCTGCACTGTGCTGTATGTGGCGCTGTACACAATACTACAATACAAATACCCTATCAACATGCCAGCTGAGAAGTGACTCATTTAGATGTTTTGGAATAGAATGAGACTTATATTTCGTTTTCGGTATACATAGGGAATGCTGAGGGAATAAATATATAAGGATTGATTTTCGCGAAATAAATTTAGATTCAACTAGACCATCAATCTACTGATTTCTAATTGCTGGTACTCGTGCCCTGCCCTACGACCACATCTCTCTTTTGGCAGATACCTATGTTATTCATGCACTGCCTAGTTAGTTAGGAGGTTGTTTCAATCCTAAGGACAAACCGGTACTTGAGCATACCTTACATTGGTACCATAATGTACAATGGTCAAAGTAGTAATATCACATTAAAAAATATGAAGGGCAATCCTAGGCATATAGGTGGCCCGTGGCGTTGTGGGTATGTGAGTCGACTCCTACGCACTTGGACCTAGCTGTCTAGGTTCAATACCTGGTACGACAAGAACGGCCTCACCGCTTTCGAGTCACTGACAAAGTAAAGAGTAAAACTGTCTAGAAAAAGTTTCTCAAACTTGGCCGTTCGGAGTCGACCTAAAACTGTAGGTCCCTTCCACTCGTGGTAGAGCAATAGCACGCACAACACGAGTGGTTGCAGAGAAGCTAGGCCCTGGCCCTCTACGAGCTGTAGCGCCACCCATATTATATATTATAATAATAAGCATAGCACAACATTCACTCCAAACTGCCGCACTTCATTATGTTATAGATGAAATCAGTTGAAAAAGAACAAAAAAGGAGTGTGTATGATTTCAAACCGTGGTTACCATTGTACTTAGCCATACTGGTGATTTTGAACTACTATTGTGATTGTGGAAAAGTAGGAACTCAATCGCAACCGCTGTTTATATGAAAGTTTTCAAATAACTGTGAAAAAAATGCCATTTGCTATTTTTTTTTATCAAACTTAGTGAGTGTAAGATGTAAACTCAAAAGTGTCGACCTAGTTGCGTGATTGGAATGCATCTGAAACTTGCACCTGTAGAGGATGAATCATATTCGTTCCAATTCCATTCGTTCCAACTAATCCCTCATTAGTGGTCATAGGGCAGACATATTGACGATCCCTATACAGTAACCGGTACAAGAAGAGTTACTGCGTCCTCGGGGAGACCAACGGGCAAGGAATGCTATAGCGAGATAATAGGTCTGACATCCTAGGCTCGTATTTTATAGACATTGGTTGTCTTCTACCTGTTTAAGTGGCTTGACCAATGGTCTTGTATGGAGTAAACCTCTGAAAAATAATCTCTAATCTGGTGGTGGAACAGCATACGCCGACAGATGCATGGTTAAGAGAGTCCTTTGTCCGAATACCTTAGCAAACTTCGGTTTTAATCTAGTCCCCCTGGTATATCGGGCTCTGCCCGGTGATGCTTCTTTCCCGAGTAATCGTGGGCATCAACATTTCTAACCTAATAAAAAAAAACGAGATTGGTGAATCTCTAAAAACACCATTTTCTGCTCCTGCTGTTGAGCAAGCAGAAACGATCAGTCACGACGCTGTTGAACATCTTCGGTCACCATCACCACTGATAAGTCAGGTACATCAGCTGACAAGAAGGACAGAGCCATAAGGCCACCGCCCTTGTCTGCTAATACTACAAATGAGGAGTCAACAGCCAACACTGACTCTGACACCTCTTGGTCCACTCTCATGAAGACGTGCAGCGTTGCCACAAATAAATCGCGGTGTTCCTCCATTGGGAGGAAACTCGATGAGCTGCGCGTAGTCCGTGACGAATTCATTAAATTGAACTGCCGAGAGAAGACGTTATAAACTGGCCATTCGCAGATGCGAATTCAGGGAAAAGGCTTTGCCAAAACCCACCCGGCAAAAGTATTTAAAAGGGTAAAATCAGGGGATCAGCTTTTCATGGCAGCAGCAGCCAAGAAAGCAAGGGTGGTACCCACACCGAAAGCTCACACTTTTAGTCAAAGGGTTAACGAAGGAGTACTCCTCCATCTTGTGCTTGCAACGCTATTGGGCATACTAGTGGTAGCGACAACACGAAGGTGGTCGCGACCACCGATAAAAATACGGTACCACCAATAAAAATCCGGCAACGTGGCCGGCACTTCGAACACTAACAGCAGTGCCAGAGGGTCTAAGGCCCGAAGCAAAGAGTCCGTTGGGAACAGATCAGTGAGTCATCCCAAACAGCTGCTTGTCGCAAAGGGACAGGAGGACATATGACCACCATCAAGGTGCTCCAGGCGAACCTACACCACGCTAAGGGCGAATCCGCCACCCTTAATAATAGGTTCACCGAAGAGATGTAACCCTCGGTCCCATCAAAGAAACCTGGGTTAGAAGCGGACATATAAGAGGTATCCGGAATGGGACAAGTAAGTTAATTTACAAGTGTGGGTCACCTGCGCCTAGAGTGGCCTGCTTCATTAAGAGTGATATTAACTTTCTTCCCATCCCAGAATTCATAACAAGAGTACAAGAGTACATAAAGGGGTACACAATAATTCGTGTGCGCCTTGGCGTATTTTCCTGACGACAACAACTACGACATTCCACAGAAGGACGTCCAGGACCTCATCACCTACTGTCGTAGAAGCAACCTACACTTCATCATTGGTTACGATGCAAATGCGCATCATGAGGTATGGAGAAGTAGTGATACCAACAGAAGAGGTGAGTGTCTTTAATAATATCTTACAAGTAGTGAAGTAGAAATACTTAATAAAGGCTCAAAACCTAACTTCATAAATGCGATTTGCGAAGAAGTATTTGACCTTACACTCGCAAGTCCATTTATTTCTAATTCAAATGTGAATTGTGGCGAACTCTTACTGCCTTGGTGGAATGAACTGTCGACTCTCGCGAAAAAAGGAAGAAAACTCTTTAATTCTGCAAAGAAAATGAAAAGGTGGGACGAATATGGGTTCGCTCTCACAGAATACAACTCGAACCTATACGCACCACTGAGAACGTTATTCCTGAACCTTACTGTAATGTCAATTGGACAGCAGTCACAACTCTGATTAACGAATACGAAAACAAACTTCGCCTAGACCAGTGGACACATGGTAAGAAAACTTAAGATTGCTAACAAGCTTTCTTGCAGGCCATTGTGGCCAGAACTACCGCCTTAACAATTTAAACCTGTGTCAAGACAAGGTCTGTCGGCTATCCCTCGAAGAGGATGAAACTTCTGAGCACATTTTGTGAGAATATCCGGCACTAATATGGTTAAGGAAACTTATCTTCCATAAGGAGATACTACAATGGGTTTAAAAAACTCCGCTACTAAAGGCTTACTAGCTTTCATAAGGGAAGTAGTACGTCTTTTGGTATAACTCTAACAGTCCGATACATCAGATCTATCCTGGTCCCGGTGTAGTTGCCTTCACGACATGGGTTGTACAAGAGGAAAAAAAAACACTATTTAGACATGGAAATTCTCTCGAGATTTTCCACACAGCAATCTTTGACTGCCTGAAAAAATTGCTCATCTTCCCCTACTTTGTACAATAAAGAACTCCGTGCTCTTCGCAATATGAGAAACAAAATATGGAAATGTTACCCGAGACCCGGTTCTGGCTCAGATTTTACTCTCTACCAACCACCTAATTTATGGAAGGACTCCTTAATTTGTCCTATTCATGAAGAAAGGAGCAAAAGCTACATATCTAACTACCGACCCATAGCTAAACTCTAGTCTATCTCCAAGGTCTTCGAAAGCATTGTATACCACTAACTGTATCTTCACTGCAGATCTATATTTTTCCGACATCAGCAGAGATTCCTAAACAATAGATGGAAGTTCGCTATAAATGATTAGCCTGCAAACCCTAGAAAAACGGTGAAGTCGCTGACATACTTTTTGTGCATCAGATTTTAACTGGTTTGATTGATTCATTACTAAGAATGATATCCCTTCGTACAAACCCACGTAACCCAGGTCTGTTCCCATCTTTCATGTCACTCTTCACCGCACAAACTATGACCATTTAGAGAATATCTACAGAATGCTGCGGCTGGCTAACAATGCTCATAACTTCCTTGAGTTTTACTGCAGTTTATCCTGTATTAGAAATTCTCTCTATTCATTATAATTAACCCCTATCCAAGCCCTGTTAAGTTAATGATAGTTTAAGTTTAATTAGCTTAAGTTAAAATAATGTTAGGTTGTATGGCTTGTATTAAGCTTCAATAAATAAAAATATAAATAAATACCTAAAAATGAAAGAAAATTTAAAATGGACTTAAAAAAATGTTTCACTAGTCCATCATCTGCATGACGATGTTCCAAAAGTGCTTGAGGAAGAAAAAGGTGATAGTTCTAACTAGCAGTCCCATACCCATTGTGGTCTGAAAGAGCACTGGTTGATATTTTAACCCCCAGGCTTTCGGCAGTATTCAGTAAATAAATGCTGATAATGTGACAGATATGCCTTTCACCTCCTAACAGCTTGTATAGAAGTTATTTCCTTAGATCCTTCCAAGTTTATGAATAATAGCACGCACGTAAAAAAAAGTTTCTTGGCTTGAACTTCAGCTTTTCTGTTATACACTGGGAGTCTAATGGTCCCTTTTCTCAACTCATAAATGTCTGTGATGCCACAAATGCGATGCCAATTTTGCTCGTGGTGACTACAAGGAGTTATTAGAGCTGATTGGAATTAATGTAGGCGGAGCTCCTCCAGGGGCATTATATAAGTAAGTATAATAACATACATAAGTAAAATGAACAAAACGAAGAAGAAGTAAAAACCAAATTATATTTGATGACAGTTAATGTTTCTCAATATGTCACCAAGAATCTTCCATCTGAACTATTTCCAGCCAAATTCATGATAATGTTTGAAAGATTTGGACTGTCTACAAACTTTCTGCATATTGATCCAGTACTGTAGAATGATCAACTTGAACATGTACCAGGAAAAGAAATAATTGGATCATTCAAAGTCAATGCTGAAGGTGGCTTTCGTTCCTGGTGTTGTATGTGTACAACATGAACTTCATCTACCCACAAAATAGCCACAAATAAGATATTGCTCCAATTTCAGTACAAATTTCCTATATCAGTCCTGAAACATATATCAGTTAACTTAACCTGCGTCTCTGAGTGCAACAGAAAATGTTTATTCGGAATACGTTACTTGTGTAAAGGTGATGTACAGGTTCAATACAAAACATTATTATTGTGAACTTCAGTCTACAAATTGCGAAGGGACTAATGGTGGCTGTCATGAGTGGGTTAAATGCATGGAGAAGTGTAATACATAAATATCGTAGAACGAAAATCAGAAACAATTTTTCCTTCAGGGAAGTACTCATATTTGCTATTTAAGTTGCGTGATAACATATATAACCAATTAATTTTTGTAGGCTGAAAATTACAAGCATACTTATGTTTATTGTGTTTAATACTCTTATTTTTCATAAGATCACGTACTAAGAACGTGTTAGCAAAATCCAATTTTCCTGAAATTTTTTTAAACGCTCAATAAAGCCAAATTATGTGTTTTTCCCTCCATACAAATAACGACGACCATTATGTGTAACCATATATGTAGATATATATTTTGACCAAAATATACATTTATGTGTCGATATGTATGTATTGAACAATTAAAGATATTGTAAGTCGAAAGTCAAATTATATTTTAGATTAGATGAGCTTACAGAATCAAAATAGGGTGAGTAAGTTAGACTTGAGAACATTTGCTTTGAGTTAGTTAGAAAGCTATAAACTATAAAAAAACTGGGTATAAAAATGTAGTTAATTCAGTTTTAATAATAAAAACCGATTAAAAAATGCAGTGTTTCTTCATCATTAAACAACATTAATCCATGTTTCATACAATTATATTCCACATTCTAGCAAATATAAGTCTACAACAATAATTTCCTTCATCACTGATGGTACTGTTGAAGTATATACCAAAACGATATTCTGTTGAAGAGCTAACATCATTCGCGAAAACATTGCTTATTTGCACATATCCCATGAGTTGGCCTAAATTCACCGCATCACGGCACTTCAAACTGTCTTACTGCTACAAGCAACCACACCGTAAAATCTTTTATCCCTTTCACATACAAAAGACCAGAAAATACAGTGAATGACTCTGCCCACGCAGATCCATACGACGAGTACCGAATTTGTTCGTAGTCGTGGCCATTCATAAAATCGCTATAGCCTCAGAAAAATGACTATACGGTTTGGAAATTCGAACAGATGGCAAAAACTAATCTTTGTCACTATCATGTGTATGTATATACAACTAAGTATCAGCTGTCAACCGTGCTATTGGTTCTGGCTGAATGAGAGGTGATTTTTATCCCGACCCCTTTATCACATCCGCCTATCCGCACGCTAAAGCAATCTTGATCTCAACAAGAACTCGTTTCGATGTTGTTGTTGTGCCACTACATTACTGTAAATATACATATATATATAAGTATGCGCATGTGCAAAAGCGAAATCTTCGAGGAAGTCTTGCAGCAGTTATGCCTTGCAACGTACATGCGTTTATGCAAGAAGGTACAAAATAAAGAAAACATTATAGCAGACGTCATTTTATGTGGGCGCAATGATAAAATTTTCACTCCCAGGCTGGCTACCAATATACATAGGCATTGCTGTGGTAATGCATCAATTGGTTGATGATTTCACTGATGTACAGTAAAAGCCCCTTGATTCGGAACTCTTTAATTCCGAAAACTCGTTTATTCGGGAACAAATTCTTTTCCGAATTAGAAAAAAAAAAAAGATTTTTCCGAATAAATGAGAGTCAGTTTTCAATTTTGTACGTGAAAATTAAATTAAATTGATAAGAATTAAAATTAGCAATGATTGAGCACGTATAGGTAGAAAAAATATCTCAAAAATGTAAAAGTCGGAACAAATCATCTAAATGTCTATTGGAGGAGTCCCGGCTATTCACATTTAGAATTCGGAAAAAAAACCATAAAAAAAGTTGCAGTGGGGGAATCCCGGTAATCCACATTTAGATGTTGTTTGATTTACTAAAAAAATTTGTTGTTTTAATTTTTTGCATTCTTTCATCATTATGAATGCGTTTTAGTGCATAGAAGAAATCGCTCATTAATTCGGAAAATTCGCTTATTCGGAATGACATTCCCCCCAACCATTCCGAAATAACGAGCTTTTACTGTACATTCAATTTCGTACGCTCACCTAATAATATATAGCGCAATTAATACGACAGCAAGAATTATATAAACTACCACTTCACAAATCGATAAATTAAAGACCATCCATAACACGCCTACACACGGGTCGGTGAAATAACAGCTATATCTGAATGAGTGAGAGTGGAGTAACATCGCATTATTTTAAGCCTTACCAAAATCGAGTAATGCACATACGCATCTATGTATGTATGTAAATATGAACTAGCATGTATTAAGTAAAACAACTCCTCATTTACATTAGAAAAGGGTCAACATACTAGTGAATACGATCTGACATAAGAAATTAATACAAAGCCGGTAGGTCACACCATGTCGTCATATTTAGTTTAGGCCAACGCACTCTTCGTGCTGTAGGCGATTTCATCACTTACTAAAAACACACGACTTTTATTTGAAAAAATCATGCCAACATACACGTATTTCTATATACATCTTCTATATACACCCACTCCAGTTGATCGATGGCGTCAAAGTGTAGTCAACCCACACAAAAAGACCGTCCAATGAATTGACAAACGCAAAATTATAATTTCTGGACAGAAAATATATATGTATATACAAGTAGCTGTAAGCACAAATACATATTTAGATATATAAGTAGCGTACCTGTTCAACCTGTGGTAACTGGTCGCATATCTTTCATTCATAAAATTGAAAGTGCCTTCTATTGACAAAAACCTATGAATGCGTGCATCTATAATACACATAATTATCACAGCATTGCATGTGGTGAATGTCGATATGTAGGTATGCGTATGTGAATATGATCACAGCTACACTGCCAATTAACATCGATCACATTTAGTGGTAGTTTTGGTTGGCAATTGGAAAGTGTTCCTTATAATCTCATACTTCTTAGTTAGTTGTCGAGTGGATATACAGATCAAAAGGACACGTTTACATTCCCGAAAAATCTTTTTTGCTGGGATACGGTTATGCAAAACAAGTACAGATAACAGATCTACACATCGATAAGTCTCCAGAAACACGATGTAGATAAGACTGTTCATTGCCAAAAATGGATTTCTGGATTTTGCTGCGAGTGGGAATGTGCTCCCGCCTTAATCAATTGAATTCTCGTCTGTATCGTCGCAATGATTTAATGCTGACTTCATCTCATATATAAATTTATACACATTGATAGTAACATTTTCTTCCTCCCTCTCTTTCTCTCCCTGTCTACAGGTGGAGAATGATATTCTCTTGTGTAGGTAAATATACATATATTTAAAGAAAATCACAAATCAATTCCGTTTCGTCCACTACTGTTGCTTCTACCCACAGTCTCTACTCACATCTCGTGTTATTCAATGGCAGAGAAACACAACAAAACTATCAAGCAATTTAATTTACTGTGGTAGTGAGATTTTAATCACACCGTGAGGTGTCGCATTGTTTGATAGTATAGCAAGTTGTTAATCATACACGACAATTGAGTTATTTCATTGGACCAACGTTTAGTGTTTCTGTCGCCCACTCTGCGATATATTTACTTCAACGTGTAAGTAAGTAGTTGGCACGATGACGTTTTCGGACTGCTGTCAAAATAGGGGTTTAGAGTTTCATAAGCTAATTCTAAAAAATGCATATTTATTAAACGACACAGTATGTATTTGTTTACTTTAATAATTAGGTTCAGAGTTTCATAAGTTATTTTTGAAAAATACATATGTATTTACTACACGACATAGTATGTATTTGCTTACTTTATTAATTACCGTAATTTTTCAAAGATGCAAAGTAGCAAGTTGATATTTTTGCATTCATTTTGCTCGTATCTGACATGTACATGTTTAAGATAACAGATAATTCAACTGCTTTGGTGAATTCCGTACACGCACAAGGGGTGCACGAGATGATACGGACATGGTCATCAAGAGGAAAGCGCAGGTCCATGAACAAAATATGTGACGTGCTTGACAAAATCATTGGCCGGTCATTTTTAAGTACCGCGAGAATAACGTTTCCGTCAATGGCTACCGCTATTTCTTTAAATGATCTCGAACTTTTGTGTTTGTCAACAATGCACGAGCATTCGATCAATAGAGAAATGAGTTCGGTGAGCAATTTCCTTTTGTTTTGTACCGATGAATTGACCGGCTAAATGGTGTAATTTGACGCCCTTACTACTACTTTTTAGATGGATACGTCAAATCACTCGTATATGCCGATGAGCGTCAATTGAAGCTTGGGAGATTACACGTGTTACCAGTCAATATGTTTTTGAGATACAACTCGAAGTTCAGTACAGCCTCACTAGTCCGCACACATAAAGCTTTTTGCTTCTGCAAAATAAAATTAAGTGCACAACCGAAAACTTTTCAAACATTCGTTCAAAACTCATGAAAGAGCAAGAAAGAAATGTTTTTTTTTTTGGCTGGAATGCTTTTTCTAAAAACATCTTTTAGAAAAATTAATTTTGACCATTTATTTATTTCATCTGAAGATGTGCTTATTGTGCATATTGATCAGTGATTCTAATTATTATGCCATGAATTCTATTTAAATCAACAAGCGAAGAATCAAAATCAATTTGTTGCGGCATCTGTACAAGTGGGCATAATGTTGACCAACTCTTTTTACTTGCCATGAAATACATACAACAGAGCATGAAAAATCAACAGACACATAATTAACCTTGCAAATCGCAACGGCACAATGGGTAGACCCTAGAGCCGCCTGCAAGTGACACAACTAGTTTGGGAATTATAGTTGTTTAAAGATACAAACATATGTATGTACATTTTTATGTAAAAATGGACGCAGTGTCCGGGCTGTAGAGGTAACATTTTGAAAGTGTTGAAGTGTCCGGACTACCGAGGCGGCACTGTACCCACATCCGAGTATGAACAAGGCCTAAAAACTGACAAAATAATTGTACAACGCATTCCTTCACATACCGACTTTATTTGTTCTTATTTAACATAATACCTTCAAGACGTTATTAAATTATTTCAATTAAAAATTAAATTGATCACTCAATAGGTACAATTACATTAATAATGCCGATAATCGAAATACGATCAACAAACGATCTAGACAAAATGACATAATCGATCACGACAAATGTCAGAAGCTTACCAACACTATTGTGCAAAATTACCACTTTATCGGTTTTGAACATAATGAAATAATGAATACCAATTTTAAAATCATTAAATCGCGAGAATAGGCTGGTGGACATTATTTCAAAAATAACACAGCTGATTTCACATCTTTGTCACTAAATGTCCTTGAGGAAAAAATTGGAATGCGCTGATGTTATATATTAATGAGTTTCTGTCTAATACACTGGGGACATCAACTTGCTTTACTTACTTACTTATCAGGATCAAAACCTTGAGCAGTTGCTGCCTTCCATCGTTGACGGCCCTGGGCACACTGCTTCCAGTCATCAAGACCAAGCTATCTTGAGTCCGCGATTACTTGGTCTTTATACCGGAGATTCGGTTTTCCTCTCCTTCTCGAACCAGTGAAGTCGACAGATTTTTGTGCCATCCGAACTACATCCACATCCTGGAACAGCTTGTAGAGTTCGCGGTTGTGTCTTCTCTTCCATTCATCTTCCTCGCAGACGGGATCATATACCCGACATGGAATTTTTCTGGCCAAGGTACCACCAACATGTAATATGTCGAACACATCTGGGAGGGTCAAAGTTTTCAGCGTGCTGCTCTTATTGTGTGGGATGACGCCACCATGGCTTTCAAAAAATCAGCTAAAGTTTTGGAAAGAACGCTAAAAGATTTACCAGATAATTCTGATTGGTTTGTTGTAGCATTGATTTTGTTGTCAGGAGATTTTCGGCTAACTTTGCCTGTTATACCAAGATCAACTCCCTCAGATGAAATTAATGCTTGCTTGAAGACATTATATTTGTGGAGACATGTGAAGATATTTTGTCTTACAACATATATTCGTGTTCAATTGCTGAATAGTGTATCAGCTGTTGAATTTTCAAACCTATTGTTGACGATTGGAAATGGTACGTTGATGAACCGACCACACATTTTTGTTGCACCATCGTACACCATCGAAGTGATTGATGGTGTATTCCAAGACATAGGAAAGCAATATAAAATTCAGATGTTTTAGCCGAAACTTTGCAAAGGTACGAGAATTGACAACAACAACTGTGACAAAAGTTGGGTAATGTTATTGTAGCCACTATTTTGATTGAGACAATCAAATGTTAAGACGCTTTGATACCGCCCATTCCAATAATACCATCCGATTTATTTGTTTGAATTCAAACGCGTACAATTTCCAATGCGTGTTGTTTTTGCAATTACCATTAATATGGAGCAAGGCCAGTCTTTGAGAATTTTGGGATAAATTTGGAATTTCCTGTTCACGGACAATTGTACATTCCCTGTTGACGTGTCAACAAACAATCATTATTATTCATTTATTGTCAAGGAAATAAAAAAACAAGAAACTATTGCAATAAATATTGAATTCAAACTGTCATGAAACTTGCAGGGAGTCTGCTAGTTGTATATATTCGCACACTCGTATTGACCCAATCAGAGACATAAGATAAAAATACAATTAACGCAAGTGACCAACTGCAACTTGAAGAGCTAGAAGGTTGAAATTGAGAACTCTGTTTTTTTGGATAGTTAAACCATAGTCAATAAACTTTTGTTTTCTAAGCTGCTAAATCTTGGCATGAGCCTCGGGGTCCGTATGGACATGCTGGACTATATTCAATACAATTTTCGTGATTTTGTTGTACATAATAAACCCAGTATTTTTAGTAGGAAACACTGTGTTTGATGTAAAGTATTAAGCACAAAGACACAATAAACTAATGAGTATTTATGAATTAACACGAAGATAGTGATATTTCTGATTGCATTTGATGCATACGCCGACGTCGCATTTTATGCACATAGTTCTGCCTTTTGATCCACAGCTTGCTCCCGGACATTTTCTTCTTTTGTCATCTGGAACTATTGATAATATTGTCTTTTTTGACATATTATCGTCTGAATTGTAGCTGGCTGAAAACGTCTCCTGCGTTTCTGTGTAACAGCCATGCATTCTGCAATTCTGTAATGATACGTCCAAAAACCAGGTGAAGATGCAAGACCACCATTTATGCCTCTAGCTCCGATTCTGTAAGCATTTACATTTTTGTCCATTCTGTCTGTGTCACCCATATACTTATTGTACTTTGAAATAGCAAGTGGGCGTGTTACCTGAGTTTTTTTATGTTCTTGTCTGGCGTATCGACAGACATTTCCCGTTTAAGTTGAAGCGACGCATACAACGGAGTTGTTGTTCCATTTGGTAATACGTATTACGTTACCATCCACGGAGTTTCTTCTGAAGTTCTTCCTTCAATGGTAAGGGTCAAGTTTTTGGTATCCAGTTCCCTCTCAGGGCCCTATACCATACGTTCTCTCAGTCCGATTAGAGCTACTGCTGTCAAATAAAGCTGCAATATGCCCGTATTTCTGTCCATATTCAGAGTTACATCTTGGATTGCAACCTTGATACATTTCAAAGTTGACTGGTAAACTAATCGGTTTTATGAACTGTATGCACCCATAATGAGCGAAGTATTGTATCATAGATTCGTTGTATGACAAATTTTGCTCTTAATGGAAATTCTTTGCGAACAGTTTTTTAAAGCATCTGTCAATGGTCTAAGCTTCCAATTTGTATCATCTGCCGTTTGCGTGCATTTTCATCTTCATCTTACGGTACCTTCGACTGGCTTTCGATACTCATTATAATGTTCCGATTGTTTCATTTGTTTTACAACTAACTGACAACGGGCCAAAATCAGATTTCTGTTTAGGTTTGCAATGTCACAACTTCATCGTCATTAGCACTACTTGGTGGCTCAATCTATACGGATTGAATTTCATCATCATCGTTATCCAATGCTTGCAGCTCAGGTAGTATATCACCTGTTCTGCATTCATTCCATATCCAAAAACAACCGAACATACAAAATATATATTAAAGAAAAATAGCACTCAGTATAGTTCAGCGGGGCCACAAAAAACTGCGATAATAATTAAAAAACTCTATTTACCGTTTCTGACGGGCAATTTTTCACTTTTTTTCTTTTTTTAAATCACAATCACACAAGGTGACCTGAATTTAGTTTTATTGTGTTTGTTATAGTTTTCCCTTTGCGAAGTAACTGCGACAACAGCAATTGGACACAAGTTAAAAATTGCATTTAGCCGGAAAGCTTACCATTGCGTGTGGGTCCACTAATGGGTTAATATACCACAATCTGATAAGAGTGAGTAATGCTGGAATTAATTTAGCGGTGATTGAACTATGCATTTCAGATCATTTTGCACTCCACTGCTGAGTTATAAGTAAAACCAAAGGTCAAAAGGAATGCAAAAATGAAAGCCAAGTCTTAAGTCACCTTGTAGCACAACAGATACATGAATTTAAGTGGAATGGGCTGAATATATGAATGACTACATCATCAACAGTGAAAAGAGTTGAAAAACGAAATACAACTTTTACAAACTTATGTAATTAGATTTTAAAAGAATCGCAGTTTGGTGTCAAATCGTCAGTTTTGGTGTAAATGCCCAGTTTCACAGTGAAGGTTGTAGCGCGACTTTGCTGTTATTGGAAAACAAAGATTTTGATAATCAACTAAGGAAAGCTCCACATTAATTGCACAAAGAATGGATCCTATTACAGAACATCAGATGTCAGAAAGAATAAAATAGGAAACCTTAAAAAAGCGAAACAAAATGGCTGAAAAGCAGAACTGAGGCATTGTACTCCCGGTTAACTTACGCTGCAAATTAAAATCACTTCAAAGCTTGAACGAAACTGTGAAACCGAACAGATCGTTGAACTGAAGTTTAAACCAAAAGTGGAGTTTAATATGATGACTGATCCACAAAGACGGAGACTTCAACTGGGCCAACAACCAAGAGATAAGTCTCCTAAACATTGCTTATAAGAACTTCACTGCCGTTTTGTGTGAGAGCCTGAAACCATTCTTCATTAACCTGATTGCTCCTTATCAGTGCGTTTTCAGGCAGGGAAATTCCACTACCAACCAAATCTTCACATTACGGCAGATAGTCAAGGCGACGCGCAGTCATGTAATATTTTCCCGAATTAATGAGACCCAAACAACATTTAAATGTGGATTGCCGAGATTTTCGCTATCACATTTTTTTATGGTTTTCCCGACTATTAAATTTGCATTACCGTAACCCCCCAATAGACATTTCAATGTTTTTTTCCGACTCTTACATTTTTGAGATCTATTTTCGACCTACATATACGTATTCAATGTTTTATTTAAATTTTACTAATTTAATTTTTACATACGAAATAGAAAACCGACTATCATTTGTTCGGAAAAATCTCTCTAATTAGGAAAAGAATTTCTTTCTGAATAAACGAGTTTTCCGAATTAAAGAGTTCCGAATTAAAGGGCTTTTACCGTACATCATTTTCCACCTAATCAACCGCTGTACACCAAGAGTATTCAGACAGTGCTGTGTGGGGTTGGTAGAATCACATCTTAGGTATGAAATATTAGCGTGGGAAGAGCGCCTTAAATGCAGTCGTTACAAACAGTTCGCAGAAGACTACAAAACGTGTGCTAAAAGCAGGAAGAATTAGAAGAGAAGTAAACCAACACGTATGCTCAACATCTGCCAAATACACAATTTCGAAATCTTGGCCAACATCGGTGATGACAACACCTACAGGTTCCAGACAGAGCAGAAGGTAAAAACTAGACGACGGCAGCAGCAGTATGTGAAGTTCTGGGGTACTGGAATGGTCGAAGGGCATATGGCTTGCGTGTAAATAAATGTCCTCTCAGTTTGATTTTTGCGTTTATCTTTTATGCATGAAAACATCATTTACCTATTTATTTCATTTTTGTGCATTAGATGGATCGTCGTCCATCTTTGTCAATATATGTCAAATAAGCCGCATATGTAAGTGGGTTGCCATATTTTTTGTGCTGTGTGATTCAAACGGATTCGCATACTGTTTTGAGGTGTACAATGGTACATGCGATAATCTTACTTTACCTAACACATCAGATCTTGGAGCCAGGGTCTGTCGCACCATATATGCAAGATGTGCAAATGCACAGGGCGCAAGTTATAGAGAAATCTCATCCACAATCTATAACAATAACAATGCCAGCTTCGGCATCGTTAAAATAAACTAAACACATCCCATCCCATAGTAATACAGCTATGACACCATCGGTGTCGTAGAGATAAACAAAATGAATCGAAGAGACACTTGTGTAAACACAAGCATCCTCTTCGGTAGATTCATCGTATCAAACTGCTTGGTTTGCAGTTTAAGGCACCGACACAATAGATAGATTTACATTTGTGAATCAGTTCGTTAGTTACCCTCATTCAATAAAGAACATTTAAAAAATTCATCTCTGGTTTTATTTTCAAATATATAAAAAAATATATAATTGGCGCAGTCGGTAGGATACCCAGTATCCGTTCGTTATTTCTTGTAATTTGGAAATTACTTAAAGAAGTGAAAAGTGAAAAGTGAAAACGAAAATTCGAATCAATAAGTTTGAAAGTAATTAAAAGAAACTTAATCAAGATGAGTGAGAATGAGGAACAACAGCTCAACCAATTGCTCAACGATGAGCTCAGCCAACAACAAGATCAACAAGATCGGAATAAACAGGAAGACAGCCAGAAGACTACTGTCACATTTGTACTTCCTGAAATGGAAGTCATTAAAATACTACAAAGACTAAAACCATTCAACGGCGCAGATAAACGGGATGTGGCTTCTTTCATATATGATGTGGATATCAACCTCCAGTATCTCAGCCCAGGATCATGTGCTTTCGCTGTGCAGAACATTGTACGAGGACTCATCCAAGGAAAGGCCCAGCAAGCAGTGAGAATGCTGACACCAACTACTAATTGGACAACTTTAAAATCAACCCTATTCAAGCATTTTGGACCAAAGGAATCCTATATTACAATCTATCAACAAGCTGTAAGTGTTAAGAACACAAATTTAGAAATCTATTATTCTAAATTATGTGAATTAATAGATAGAAAAAATATAATTTTGAATCTATAAAAACGGTAGAATTTTCACATGAAAATGTACAAAAAATGTTTTTTAGAATTTTTTGCTCTCAGCTTAATGTTCATCAGGAAAGTTTTGTTTTAAGTCGCAATATAAATAACATACAAGAAGCATATGAATTACTTACAACATACAGACATTCAAACCCACAGTACACAGAATTTTTAAGTACTAGAAACAGTAATAGAAGTGAATATAGAAACCATAACAACAATAACAATAATAACAACTACTCAAATAATAATAATAATGGTTACAATAATTTTGAACGTAGAAATGCCAACAGTAACAGAAGTGAAAACAGAAATCATAACAACAATAACTATAATAACAACAATACAAATAATAATAATACTAGTTACAATAACAATAGAAATTATAATAATCACAACAGTAACAGAAATTACAGTAATAATAATCACAATAATAGGAACAATAGGAACTATAATCAGAATAATAATACCAGTAGAAATTCGAGAAATTCTACCAATGTTTCAAATAACAACGAAAATAACCAAGAAAGAAACTTAAATAGAAACTCAAATGACAATCAGACTAGTGACATAAATTTTCAGGTGCAGGCCTCAGAGGTCCTCTTCCAATAATAGACCTCACTATAGAAAATGAAACAATACCTATTCTAATTGACTCTGGAGCTTCAACCTCCAGTATTGACAGCAGTTGTTTAAAAACATTCCAAAGATTTAAATTAGATCAGCCTTTAGAGATAAATAGTTTAACAGGAACAATAAAAGTAACCGAACAAATTAAAACCCCTTTTCCAAAAGAATTTAATGCACCAGATAATTACAAAATGTTGTGGAAAATAGTAAATTTTTCCGAAAAAAGTTTCAGAGGCATAATAGGTCAAAATATACTCTATCCTTTGAACGTTATTCTCAATCTAGGAGAAGGCTTTCTGAAGATTTTTAATGAAACCCTCTTATTCAATTATTCCTGTCCTCAAGAAATTAATTATTCAGAAGAATTAAAAGAAGCGAATTGCTTGGATCATCTTTATGACGATTTGAAGAAAGAAGAAATACATTCTTTAAAAAAAGTCTTAAAAAATAATACTGATTTATTTTATAAGGAAGGTTCAAATTTGAGTTGTACTTCAAACATAAAACATAATATCACAACCATAGATAACATACCCATATTTTCGAAAATATATCGATTTCCAAAAATACATGAAGATGAAGTAGAACACCAAATACAAGATATGCTTAAACAAGGAATTATAAGGAAATCAAATTCTCCATATAACGCACCTATTTGGGTCGTACCCAAAAAAATGGATAAGTCTAAAACAAATAAATGGCGAATAGTAATTGACTATCGCAAATTAAACGAAAAATCCCTAGAAGACAAATTTCCTCTACCTAACATTGACTCTCTTTTTGATAAACTCGGGAAAGCCCAATATTTTACATCTCTAGACCTGGCTAAAGGTTTTCACCAAATAATGGTAAACGAGGAAGATCAACACAAAACCGCATTTAGCACCCCTCAAGGTCATTACGAGTTTATACGAATGCCGTTTGGACTGAAAAATGCCCCAGCTACCTTTCAAAGGATGATGAATGAAATCCTTAGAAAGCATATAAATAAGATTTGCGTGGTATATCTTGACGACATTCTTATTTTTGCTACCTCATTACAAGAAATGGAAGTAAATATAAAACTAATTTTTCAAGATTTAAGAAAACATAACCTTAAGATACAAATTGACAAGTGTAAATTCTTTTCAAAAAACACTGAATATCTAGGACATATATTGACCGATAAAGGAATTAAACCAAACCCAAGTAAAATAGAAATTATACAAAAATTGGATGTACCTAAAACGGTGAAGCAAATAAAATCCTTCTTAGGAATAACAGGCTACTACAGAAAATTCATAGAGAATTATTCCAAGATAGCCCTACCATTGACTGAGTGTCTGAAGAAAGGTAAAAGGATTAATGAAAATAATCCAGATTATATAAATGCCTTTGAGAATTTAAAACACTTGATTACGAGTCATCCGGTATTACGATATCCTGACTTCAAGAAAAGTTTTACTCTCACTACTGATGCTTCAGATAAAGCTATTGGAGCTGTGTTATCACAAGATAATCATCCCATCTCGTTTGCATCAAGAACTCTCAATGAACATGAAAAAAACTATGCAACAATTGAAAAAGAATTATTGTCAATAGTTTGGGCAACAAAATATTTCCGGCCTTACCTTTATGGAGTTAAATTCACAATTAGAACAGATCATAGACCACTAGTTTGGTTAAATAACCTTAAAGACCCTGGTTCTAAAATGATAAAGTGGAAAACCAAATTGAATGAATATAACTATGATATAGAATACATTAAGGGCAAAGAAAACAAAGTTGCAGACTTCCTATCCAGAATTAATTCAAATGAAACTGAGATCAACGCAAATGAAATTAACTCAGGCATTGAAATGATAAAAAATAGAGGAATTGTGAATAAATATAAAACACAAATTATTCTATTGAAAGAAAAAGAACAAGATCATAAACAAGTACATAACAAAAAGAAAAATTTTATTACAGAAACTGAAATAAATAATAACGAAATGATAAATATCTTAAAAGAATATCTACCCATTAAAGGAATCTTAGGTATCTATTCAGAAATAGAGAAGAAATCGTTCGATCTTTTTGAAGAGAAACTTCTTGAACATTTCGCAGTTAAAAATTACAAATTCATAAGATGTATATATTTAGCAGAAGATCTACCCAGTAAAGACTCGTGTTACGAAAAAATAAAAGAAATTCATGAACAAACTAATCACAGAGGCATTCACGAAAATTATGCCGAATTAAAACAAAAATATTACTTTGTAAAATTAAAAGAAATTATAACAGAATATATTAATAACTGTGAAGTTTGTAATCTAGCCAAATATGACAGAAAACCCCCTAAACCTAAATTTCAACACACTATAACACCACATAATAAGAATGAAGTTATTCACTTAGATATTTTCCATATAGAAAAGAAATACTACTTTACAGTAATTGACAAATTTTCAAAATATCTATACGTTAAAGAAACTACAGAGAAAAGTTCTGGTACCTTGGTCACTTTACTTCAAGAATATATTCATATGTTTGATAAACCTCAACTTATAGTTGCAGACAACGAATTTAACACAGCAAAAGTTAAAGAATTTGTAGAAAATATGCATTTAAAAATACATTTTAATTCTCGCAACAGTCATACAGGAAATTCTGATATGAGTAGGTGTCATTCTACACTTCTAGAACATATTCAAATATTAACCATTACAGAACCAAATTTAAATATTACGGAAAAGATTCTTAAAGCTGCAGAGTATTATAATAATACAATACATTCTACAATAGAAAGAAAACCTATAGAAATACAACACGGAAATGTTGATACAACCGAAATATATAAGTTATTAGAATCTAAAAAGCATCAGTGGATAATTTATCATAATAGAAATAGGGAAACAATCAAATCCTATCCTCATGAAAAAGCCTATATTAAAAATTATGCTCAAAGACGACATAAAGAAAAACCAAAATTTCGAAAAGTTGAAGTTAAATTAGACAGTCAAAATAATATTATAAATAAAGGCAAGGGTAAACGAAATCTGAAAATACATCCAACACGGATAAAAAGACAGACAAAATATTTTAAAGGACCCAATACTACATAAATTAAGAAAGATACAAAAACCCAGTTCTATAAACTTACACGAAATAACAAAGATGAAATTAATCATGTGAAAAATGAAATTTTGTTACTAAAACTTTTTAATTATATTTTAGAGATAGATCAGGAAATTGAAAAGCTAATTGCAGCAAAAAAAATGGAATAATGTCAAGATCTATTCTCGATATTGATGAAATAAATGAAAATTTTATAGGATTAAATGAACTCCAAGAAATCAAAATAAATATTTTTGGAAAAGATAATTCCAATACTTTTGTAATAATTATAAGCATTCCTATATTCTTAGAAGAAGAGCTTTCGACGTATTATTTAAGAATCATACCTTTCTCTAATAATACTATTATAACCAATTTCAAAGAGCAAAAAGCTATTAAATACGAAAATAAAATTTATCCTATAAGTAAATACGTAAAGAATTTACAAAAATCAATTGAATGTACCCCTTGTGAAACTTCAGAATATGCAGATGAAAATTATGTAGAAGAAATAAATCAAGGCTTATTGTTAGCTATTAACTTTAAATCCAATATCGACCATAATTGTAATGAAAAAATGTATCATTCTTATAAAAACTTTTTTGTAAATTTCAATAACTGTACAGTAATCTTGAACAATAAGGCTTACAACAACAAAATAAAAACTTTTAATCATAAACTTCTAATTCAACCATGTTTAAATATATCAATAATCGATTCCAATATTAAAATTAAAGAATTAATGACACGAAATATTGAACATCAAAACAAGATAAAATTGATTGAATATAAGAATAATCGGAATACCATTGGTATTTCCTCTGTATTAGTTATTTGTATTTGTATAATAATTATGTATTTTATACTTAAACAAAGATGTAAGAATGTAAAAATCACAAACCAAATATGTGCCGAAGAGATACAACTAGACCATATAAATGTCCCACTAAATGACATAGAAAATGTAAAACTTCAGGAGAGTCTCCAATCTAAGTCGGGGGGAGTTATAGAGAAATCTCATCCACAATCTATAACAATAACAATGCCAGCTTCGGCATAGTTAAAATAAACTAAACACATCCCATCCCATAGTAATACAGCTATGACACCATCGGTGTCGTAGAGATAAACAAAATGAATCGAAGAGACACTTGTGTAAACACAAGCATCCTCTTCGATAGATTCATCGTATCAAACTGCTTGGTTTGCAGTTTAAGGCACCGACACAATAGATAGATTTACATTTGTGAATCAGTTCGTTAGTTACCCTCATTCAATAAAGAACATTTAAAAAATTCATCTCTGGTTTTATTTTCAAATATATAAAAAAATATATAATTCGCACGGCGCTTGTGGGCGCATTTCCATTCACACACAAGAAGCCAAAATAAAAAACCTCACCAAATCTTCGAATGAACCCTGCAGAAATAAAATCTGCACGTTTCGCTCAAAAATGTTCGTGTGAAAGGAATGTTACTGTACATACTTACATTTTTGTATAAGAGGGAATATCAGTCGTCGTTTTCAGCGGATTAACTGATACTTTTGGGTTTCTCGGGAATGAAATGTGCATCGGATATGTAACTTCTGTGATTCTGAAAGTGACTATGGCAAACAGTCGAAGTCAAAATGATAAAGTCTTGCAGAAAAAGCTTTTGGGTTGAGGAAATAAAAGGTTGAGGAATGGAAAGAGAAGTGAAGAAACAACTTTCGGAGTCTATAATCAACTTCAATTTTGGACTGGAAGCAGGAACGAGGAAAAATTGAGGAAATTGGGTGATGGTCAAGCCACGACTAGAAACGCACACGAAGTGCAAATAGTAGAGACTCATATGCTCAATGCAACTGTGAAGAGCAATGGATTACTAAATCACAGATGTTATATTGATTCGAGGGCTAGCGACTACATGTATAGAAAAGGTTTACAAAAATGTTCAGATCCAATTGAAAGTGGAGTTGGAAGTGGAGAAAAAATGTTGGTACTTGGCATCGGTAATATTAAGGTTTTTCGATGAATGGTGTAAAAAACATCTGTCTGAGGTTTTGTAAGTGCCAAAAATATATAAGTCTTTTTTCACAGAGTCGTGTTCACAGAACGAGGGAACCATTATTGCAGTTGGAAAACGAGAACGAAACGATTGTTTATTTTATAAAAAGAAAATTGGGTGTAGTTTCTTGTATTGAAAATTAAGTTATCAAACCAAATGCAAAACTGGGCATTCAGTGAAAACGGTCTGAAAAGACAATGGCTCTAAATTTATCAATAACAGTATGTTAAAAGTTTTAAAGACAGATTCCATCCGTCATAAGACTATTGCGGCTTACACTCCAGAGCAAAATGACAATGAGATGTCTGCACATAATTTGCTTCATGCGCAATTTCTAGGCAAGCAATTTTTGGGCTGAAGCTTGGTGATCGCTATTTTGGTGGTAGAACTTCGTATGTAAGTTAAAACTCTATTTGTTGAGTTTTATTAAAAAAAATATTTTTTATTTTGAGGAGAAGGCTCTTCCTTTATTGGTTGCGAAAACTGAACTGACATAAAACAATTTCTATGACTTAATTCTATGCCCTACAGCCATTGGTAATTTTGCTGCATCAGCGAAATTATGATTTTGATGAAGATGTGTGCTATTGCTGGTGGAAGTAGTTCCGAGAAATATCTGGGTGTTGATTTCAGATCGAGATGGTGGTCATTGGGTTGCGGAGTGAAACGATAAACATTGGATGGGAAGAAATATTACTTGGAATCGTTGGGAATCGTTCTGCATCCGGCGTATGAGTTGATGTTATTCCAAATCAGAGTGTTGGTCTTTAACTCCTCCCCCTTTAAATGCGAGGCGTCCTCGTCTGCGAATAATTAGAAGAATGGGATCTGACTGAAACTCTGTGAATTTTGGGGAGTTGATGGTTGTTCAAGACGTGGTGCTTCGTTTTGATGAACATCAGCATTTGCAATATCTTGAAGTTCTTCTGCAATTGTTGGTATCGTTTCTGCGTGTGTTACTCTGTACCACTTGAACGCAATTATGGTGAAAAGAATAATAGCGAGTGATGTTAACAAAAACCCTGTTATTGTGAAATATTTTTCTTTTTCCTTTAGGGATTTGATGATTCTCGTGTTGTTGACATTCAATTCTTTTACCATTTCTAAGGACAGGTGTTGCTGGATGTCCATAGGCCCATTATCAATTTGTAAAATGGCTGGTAAAGGTTTTGAGCCAGAGATTTCTTCTGAGGTGTAGGTGTGCCCTTCCATCCTTATTATAGAGTTATGGAATCGAATCATGAAGGTTCCGCTTAGTTTCATCTCGTTGTTGTCGATGTCGATTATACCATTGAATTGATTCAGGAGTAGTGTGTCTGGGAAAAGTTGTTCGATCGCCGGAATATGGTGACTGTTGGTTTTAGGACAAATGGCAATACGGCTTTTCAAAAGGTTAGGAATACATAAACTGTTACTTATATCTATTACATTGTTTTTATTACATAGTGACAGAAAATTAATCATTTTACGTTCTTTCCTTATTCCTAATATTTTTTCATTACATTGGAGGATATTTTCAAAAGGTAGTTTGTTTACAACATTATTCATTTTTACTGATTTTAACATTAATTTCTTACAATTTTCTTTTTCTGTTATCGGCAAATTTAAAATATATACAATTTTTGTTCCGTTTGTTGCTATTTTTGCATTTCCAAAATCGACTACCTCCTCCAGATTTAATAATGGAATATTTTGTCTTACTAATATATTTCTTAATAGGTTTAGTTCTTTATCTGAAAGAATAAATGAATTTATTACGCTGGCTTTAGCCCAATTTATTGCGTATTCGACATTTATAATTTCTTGCTTAACAATATCTAATTTTAATTTTAATTTCATAAACAGTTCACTTCTAGCAGTTATATTTGTATTATCTTGAATACTTTTTATGATTTTATTTGTAACATTCTTTATTTCCATTATTTTTTCGATTGACAGTTTATTTATTATAATTTTTTGTTGGATAATTTCGAAGTCAGCGTGGTCAGGACTGCCTGCCAACCACTTCCAAGCACTGCCAATGAAATCCAAAGAACGCTTGTTTCTCCTACCGATAGGAGTAAGTCGCTCGAGGTGGCTTGTGATTTCTTCCATTTCATGTAAAAGGAAAGGGAGTAGGGATTCGTTTTTGCTAATGTCGGTTTCTTTCTTTCTTAAATTTACTTGAGAGTTTTGTGCCCAATCTCCTATTTATGGCAACATAAACTACCTCTCCTGGGTGATACATTTTAATTGGGTGCTTATTTTTATTATGATTCGTTAAATCGATTAATTGTTTCTTTTTGATTCTTTCAAGGTTTTCCTGCCTATCTTTTTCAAAATCTTCTGGATTTGTTGATACTCTTTTACCAAAAAATACTTCTAGAGGTCTTTTCCCTATGACAGAATGCACGGTAGAATTATATTCATGAACGCTTTTAACTAATAATTCCTCAAAAGTTGTATGTTTATTTTCGGCTCTCAGACATCTCATAATTTCAGCAAGTGTAGAATGGAAACGTTCGACTTGTCCGTTCACTGAGCTAGTATAAGGTGGTGTCGTACAGACTTTTACTCCTAGCTCATTTTCAACCATGCAATTAATAGATATTGAATTTAAAGATTTTTCATTATCTACCACAATTACCTTTGGGATGCCGAAGGAATACAAAATTTCCTGAGTGGCTGCTTGATATGTTCTAATGCTCTTGACTTTATGACTCTGGTCTGAGTGTATTTTGAAAATTTATCTAAGGCGGTCAGAACAAGTTTGCCTTCGGTTTAAAAAATATCGATGTGAACTATTTCACCGGGATATTGAGGAATGTCCGTTGGCTGAAGTTCTGGTTTGTTCGGATGTCTTTCATATGTATTTTCCTTGCAAATGGTACATTTCCTTATGATTTGTTTTATTTTCCTAGACATTGCTGGAAAATAGTAACGTTCCATGATTTGAACCTTATTTTCCCTTTCATTTCTATGCGCTCGCCTTTGGGTATCTATTATTATATTTTCCTGTTCGTTTTCATTTATTACATCCTCAACTTGCGTTCTCGTAAATCTTATTTGATAGGTACTGAAATGTGATGGGTATAATTCCTGAATCATTAGAATTGCATTTATTACTGAAGGTTTTAAACGTTTTTTTAGTAAATCTGTCAATTTTTCCATAGTTATGGATGGTTCAGTTATATGATGGCGGTGGTAAGTAGGAAATACTATTTTGAAACTGTAGGTTGAGGTTTTACCAATGTCAATAAGGATTTGGTTTTTGTAAGCATTAGTATTGGCTTCAACGGTATAGATCAATTTATGCGATGAGCTTTGTGCGCTATGAACTGTTGGTGTTAGCGAGTTGACCTGAGTTTCTTGTGGTGGGCGTGATAATGCATCTGCAACTATATTGCATTTACCTGGTTTGTACTTGAGTTGATAATTGTATTCTTCTAAGATGGCCTTCCAACTATTCATCTTACTGTTATTGTTTTTGTTACTAAGAGCAAACGTAAGAGGTTGATGGTCGGTAAAAATTTCAATATGAGCAGAACCGTAAAGGTAGTTTCTTAATGAATTGTAGAGCCCAAATAATCGCAAGCATTTCTTTTTCATTTGTGGCGTAATGTTCTTCAGTCTTGCTCAAGGTCCGGGAAATGAATGTTATCGGCCTGTTTTCCTGAGCAAGTACTGCACCAATTGCATAACCAGAGGCATCTGTGGTTAACTCAAAATGTTTGCTGTAGTCGGGGTAAGAAAGCATAATATCTTGTGAAGTCAAAGATGATTTAATTTTGTCTAGGGCTTCAAGTGCTTCGGGGTTTAAATCTATTGATTTTTTGCCGATTGATTTTTAGAAACCTTACCATCTTCACCACGAAGTAGAACCGTTAAGGGTTTTGCGAGTTTCGCATAATCTTTTACAAATCGACGGTAATAACCGGCGAGTCCAAGGAAAGATCGAAGATCTTTCAAGGTTCGCGGGAGCGGAAAATTCTTAATAGCTTCTATTTTTTTAATACTAGTTTTAATTCCATTTTTGGATATTACGAAGCCTAAAAACACTACTTCTTCTTTGAAGAAGTTACATTTGTCCAGTTGGACTTTCATGTTGGCTTCATTTAACGTATGGAAGATCATTCTCAAATGATTTACATGTTCGGACTCACTTTTACTAAAGATGACAATGTCATCGATATGTACGTAGCATATTTTCCCAATATGCGCGTGAAGGATGTCGTCCAGAGCGCGCTGAAAGATTGACGGTGCATTCTTTAGTCCAAAAGGGAGTCGTGTAAACTCAAACTTCCCGTTGTTAATGGAAAAAGCCGTCTTCTCTATATCTTTCTTTTTTAAAGGTATTTGGTGGAATCCACTTTTTAAATCTAATACAGAAAAAAAAGCATTTTCACCTAACTGGGATAAAACTTCGTTTATCTCTTGAATTGGGTATCGATCCGCGATCGTTACTGAGTTAAGTTTGCGGTAGTATATGACTAGCCTGTACTGTTTATTTCCCAAAGAATCGGGTTTCTTTGGCACAACCCATACTGGTGAGTTGTATGGTGAGCGGGATGGTCTAATGATTCCATCTTCGAGGAGTTTGTGGACTTGCTTTTCCACTTCTACTTTGAGAGCCTGTGGATATGGGTAACATTTCGTATAAACTGGGGAATCAGTATTTGTTTTTATTTCACCGAACACTTTGGTGGTATAAGTTAGTTTCTCATCAGGATCCAAAAACAAAGTAGGAAAATTATTTATTAATGATTTTATTGATACTTTTTGGGTATTTGACATATGAGATAAATTAATACTGCTTGATTTTAATTTTTGTTTTTCCCAATATTGTCATGTAACCTTCCTTAGTATAATGACAGCAGACAAAGCCTTAAGACTGTCATTACCCAAGATAGCGTGAAATGATTTAAGAGTGGGGAGTAGGAAGAACTTAATGACGGGATCTTTTTGTTCCAAAAGATTGGTTTTAACGTGATGAGTTATTTCTATGCTTCCTCCGACTGAGTTAGCGTAAAAGCAGTTTTCGTTGGGTATAGGTTTGTCAGGTAAGCCTGACTGAATGTAGTTTTGATTTGAGCCGGTATCAATCAATATTTTCATGGTGTCACCCCTCTTCGTCCTTACTTCGAAGTAAGGTAACGAAGAGGAGGTTAATCTAATAAATTAATATCAGTGCAATCGACCAATTCATTTGATTCATTTTCAGTTGTTGACTGATAATGATGATCTGGATATTCCATCTGGGTTTGATCAAGGCATGCTGCTCTGCTCGTAGTTAGCTTGATTCTCATCAGTGGATATGTGGTAGTTCTTCTGCTGGTATTTGTTGATCTTATGGCGCTGAGATGGATGCTGAGCTTGGACACTAGGATTTCTTGTTTGATAACTTGCGTTTTCCCTTGGTTCTTGTTTTATAAAGCGATTGTGATTTGTTTGATTAGGAAAGTTTGGTTGGGATTTAAAAAGGTTTTGGGAGTTGTTATAGTAATGTTGATTTGGATTTTGAGGTTGTCTAGGAAACAATCCTTGGGATTGGAAAGACGGCATTGAGGACTGTTCATTTCTGAATGGCTGACGTGGGATAAATTGGGGCTTCCTTGGAGGGAATGTCGTCTCGGGTTGTGACTGCAGCTTGTTTGATGCTCCTTGGTTGTATGCATGACTGGTTCTGTAGTTCTGATTTTCCAGCTTCAAACACAGGTTTAGTGCATGTGGTAAATCCATATGTTCTCTTATTCCTAGTAACCTTGGGAGATCGCCTCTTAGTCCACGTATAAATGTATCGAGAGCTTTGTCGCGATAAGTTTGGGTAATCATTTCGCATTGCTTCCATACCAACTTCCATACAAGATAGCTTGTTCAAGATCATTGACAAGTGTGAGTACACACTTTGATAGAAATCTTGTAGTGTCTTGTTCCCCTGAACAAGGAGACTGATTTGGTACTCCAAAGTACCGAGATCTCTCTTGTCAGCATAATGCATCGCTAGACATTTTGATATCGCTTTCCAGTCCAGCGAGACATTGTAGGATTCGAGAGCAATGTCAGCATTGCCGATGATTTTGTTACGAATAACATTTATTATCCCGTAATACTTGGGTGTTCCTTTAAATGATTCGCATATTTCTAGAATCCTTTCGACACTTTTCTTCCAGGAGCTAAATTCTCCTGGGTTTCCCGAAAATTCACGCAAACTTCGGACCACGTCCGGTATTTTATCCAGTTCAGACAAATTTAGCCTATGTTCTGGATTGATCACTTGATCAGTTCCAGTAAACGTTTCACTACCCGGATTTAACATGTTGTGCACTAAATTACGGCCCTGATTTTCAAAAACGCGTTGCACAATTGAAGTGATTACACTTTCTAACTCAGGAATAGTATTTGCGAATGGAGCGCGAATTGTTGAGGGATAATAAATAGTGTGATCATTAGGATTCGATCTGGGATTTGACAAAGTGGGTTGTGGCATATTTACGGCACCCTGATTGATAGGGTTGGCACCAGTGACCAGACCGCTTCGTGTTTCCGGCATTTTTATTATTATTAATTTTTGTTTAACTTTCTTAAAAACTACGTAATTTTTCTGTTCACTATGCGTAATTATTCTCTAAATAACATCAAATTAATTTGTTCTTTTATGTTTGTTTCTTTTACATATAGCTTAATTTTTTTATAATTTTTTCCCTTTTTTCTTAAAATATAATTCTTAAATTCGACTTACAATAGTAGCGGCAACATTTCTTATAGATGAATGCAAAGATAATTCTTTATTTTAACACTAGATAGTTTTTTTGTTTTTTTACTGTGTGTAGTTAATTTTCTGTTTTTTATTGTTGCATTGTAGAAATATTTTACTCTTTGGCACTTTTTTGTCACAATTCACTGTGATTCAATATTTCAGTGGGCTACTCCGGGACCCTTAAATTTCACCACAACACGATAATTACACCGGCAGGTGAAAATTCGAATTAAAATACGCACGGCGGCTACTTAAGGCGACAGGCAGTATTTTTATGTTCGGGAATGCGGCGGCTACTTGAGGCGCAAAAAAGCAAACTTCCACGAAAACTTTTTTTTCACGTCTTTCTACCGGTCCCTGCTCGGGCGCCAGTTAAAACTCTATTTGTTGAGTTTTATTAAAAAAAATATTTTTTATTTTGAGGAGAAGCCTCTTCCTTTATTGGTTGCGAAAACTGAACTGACATAAAACAATTTCTATGACTTAATTCTATGCCCTACAGCCATTGGTAATTTTGCTGCATCAGCGAAATTATGATTTCGATGAAGATGTGTGCTATTGCTGGTGGAAGTAGTTCCGAGAAATATCTGGGTGTTGATTTCAGATCGAGATGTTGGTCATTGGGTTGCGGAGTGAAACGATAAACATTGGATGGGGAGAAATATTACTTGGAATCGTTGGGAATCGTTCTGCATCCGGCGTATGAGTTGATGTTATTCCAAATCAGCGTGTTGGTCTTTAACTTGTAATGCGGTATGGGGATAAAGTTGGGGCAGATAATCAGCGCTGAAACGTTTATTTACATACCCAAACAAAAGCGCAGAAAGTTTTACTAAAAGGCAGAAAAACGATTATTTTAGGGGTATTCTGAAACCTAGGAAATCGCGTATTAATTTCAAATCTTACTGGAGTACTGTAAAGTTATTCAATTTGGGTTCTTTCATATGGATTTCAATACCAACTAAGATTTGTACGTATGCAGAATCTTTGTCTTCAGAGGCGGTCAAATTTCCATACAGCGAAGCAGTTGCGTGTCTTGTGTATTTGGCCATAGTTATTCTCCCAGATATTTCATATGCTTAGATGCGCCAAAACAGGCTCACATTAATGCTGGTAAGCGTACATTGAAGTGTATTAAAGGACCTAGTATCCAGGTGTAATTTTTCAAAAAAGTAAATGCTTTTCTTTGATACTTTTCAGCGACGCTGACCACGGGTGTGGTAGCTCCACAAGACTTTCTACTTCGGGGTTTATATTCACCATTTATGGTGAACCTTTGTCTTGGTCATCACAAAGACAGAAATGTGTTACACTTTCAACCATTGAATTGGAGTACGTGGTTGCATCTCAGGCAATGAAAGAGATGATTTGGTGCAACGATTACTTTCCAAGATGACATCTGAACTTGTTATTGTTGCTGTTCTCAACATCGACAACCAGGAGGCCAGAAGATTCTCTGACAATCCTATTTTGTATAACACTTATATGATGTACTTTTTTTGGTTGAATTCCATCCGCAAGAAAGCGTTTTTCTTTAGTCGTTTTTTGCAATTCTAAAAACCCCGTGTTTCTTTTCTTCCTTTTTTAAATCAAAAAGTTAATAGTACCATCGTGTAAACTTTATGCGACGTGAGCAAGGAGAACAGAGGACTTTCAACAGAATATGTGACCTGAACAGATTATGGGATCTACATTTGTTGGTATTGAACTATTTAAAAGAACCAATCCTGATCAACAAGGAGCTAAAGCAGATCGCTATGATAGAAGAAAAAGTTTTCTATAAGCGATGACGTTCTGAGAAGGCAACCTCTCTTCGACTAACCCAAAGGGAACAGGTTCTTCGCTAGGGCTGTACATCTTGTCGTGGTGCGAAGGTTTAGTAAAGATCAATGACTCATGGGATTATACTCCCGATGAGGAGGCATGAAGCTAAGATTCACCCAATTCCTTACCTATCCCCGCTCAACTTTTCCGGCTGAATCAAGCTGGATCAAGGTGTCACTATAGCGTCAGTTTGGCTCGGGGCCTTGAAAAACTAGCTCAGTCGGCCGAGCACTCGAAGGACGTTCGCCAAAAACGCATACAGAGCTGTGATCTGCCTCAAGCATATCGGCAGGTTTCCCTTCCTTTTGGTTAAGCAACGTACTCATCGCGTTAGAAAAACATACTCAAATGCATCCAAAGGTAGTACGTTTTATATTTCATCTAAAGTGGTTTTATAGCACTTAGACTTATTTCATGGGTTATTTCATGATGAAATAAGTCCCCAAATTCAACTATGAAAGAAGTTTCCATATATGGGAACTTTGCTACTACCATCTTCGGAAAGCAGTGTATCCAGTATGTTGGCTTCTACGGTGAGCCAGTTGTCTGATAACATCATCAGGGTGAGAACGGTAGAGAATGTCTACTTGTAAATTCATGTTAAGGTCGAAGCTGATGTTTTCGCCTTTTTCACTTCCCTTTGGGTTTCTTCACCAGAGCACCCCTGTGCTGTAGCCAAGGATTCATCAGCGGAAGCGGTTCCAATCTGCGGTGGATATATTGGTCTATTAGTTTCTCCAAGGTTTTCATTAGAAACGAGGTGAGACTGATGGGTCTAGGGTTCTTCGGTTTGGCATGGGAGTATTTCCCCGTTTTCCAGGAGCTGGGAACATGACCTGGACTCATACAGCCGTTGAAGATGTTGAGAATCCAAGGCATGATGAGGTCCGCTGTTCTTTGGGGCTTCGCAGGGAAGTGAATATGCCGTCAGGTCTTACTGAATTGAAGGGTTTAAAGCTTGTTAGTGCTCTCAAGGAGCTAAAGCAGATCGCTATGATAGAAGAAAAAGTTTTCTATAAGCGATGACGTTCTGAGAAGGCAACCTCTCTTCGACTAACCCCAAGGGAACAGCTTCTTCGCTAGGGCTGTACATCTTGTCGTGGTGCGAAGGTTTAGTAAAGATCAATGACTCATGGGATTATACTCCCGATGAGGAGGCATGAAGCTAAGATTCACCCAATTCCTTACCTATCCCCGCTCAACTTTTCCGGCTGAATCAAGCTGGATCAAGGTGTCACTATAGCGTCAGTTTGGCTCGGGGATTTGAAAAACTAGCTCAGTCGGCCGAGCACTCGAAGGACGTTCGCCAAAAACGCATACAGAGCTGTGATCTGCCTCAAGCATATCGGCAGGTTTCCCTTCCTTTTGGTTAGGCAACGTACTCATCGCGTTAGAAAAACATACTCAAATGCATCCAAAGGTAGTACGTTTTATATTTCATCTAAAGTGGTTTTATAGCACTTAGACTTATTTCATGGGTTATTTCCTGATGAAATAAGTCCCCAAATTCAACTATGAAAGAAGTTTCCATATATGGGAACTTTGCTACTACCATCTTCGGAAAGCATTGCATCCAGTATGTTGGCTTCTACGGTGAGCCAGTTGTCTGATAACATCATCAGGGTGAGAACGGTAGAGAATGTCTACTTGTAAATTCATGTTAAGGTCGAAGCTGATGTTTTCACCTTTTTCACTTCCCTTTGGGTCTCTTCACCAGAGCGCCCCTGTTCTGTAGCCAAGGATTCATCGGCGGTAGCGGTTCCAATCTGCAGTGGATATATTGGTCTATTAGTTTCTCCAAGGTTTTCATTAGAAACGAGGTGAGACTGATGGGTCTAGGGTTCTTCGGTTTGGCATCGGAGTGTTTCCCCGTTTTCCAGGAGCTGGGAACATGACCTGGACTCATACTGCCGTTTAAGATGTTGAGAATCCAAGGCATGATGAGGTCCGCTGTTCTTTGGGGCTTCGCAGGGAAGTGAAAATGCAGTCAGGTCCTACTGAATTGAAGGGTTTAAAGCTTGTTAGTGCTCTCAAGGAGCTAAAGCAGATCGCTATGATAGAAGAAAAAGTTTTCTATAAGCGATGACGTTCTGAGAAGGCAACCTCTCTTCGACTAACCCAAAGGGAACAGCTTCTTCGCTACGGCTGTACATCTTGTCGTTGTGCGAAGGTTTAGTAAAGATCAATGACTCATGGGATTATACTCCCGATGAGGAGGCATGAAGCTGAGATTCACCCAATTCCTTACCTATCCCCGCTCAACTTTTCCGGCTGAATCAAGCTGGATCAAGGTGTCACTATAGCGTCAGTTTGGCTCGGGGCCTTGAAAAACTAGCTCAGTCGGCCGAGCACTCGAAGGACGTTCGCCAAAAACGCATACAGAGCAGTGATCTGCCTCAAGCATATCGGCAGGTTTCCCTTCCTTTTGGTTAAGCAACGTACTCATCGCGTTAGAAAAACATACTCAAATGCATCCAAAGGTAGTACGTTTTATATTTCATCTAAAGTGGTTTTATAGCACTTAGACTTATTTCATGGGTTATTTCATGATGAAATAAGTCCCCAAATTCAACTATGAAAGAAGTTGCCATATATGGGAACTTTGCTACTACCATCTTCGGAAAGCATTGCATCCAGTATGTTGGCTTCTACGGTGAGCCAGTTGTCTGATAACATCATCAGGGTGAGAATGGTAGAGAATGTCTACTTGTAAATTCATGTTAAGGTCGAAGCTGATGTTTTCGCCTTTTTCACTTCCCTTTGGGTCTCTTCACCAGAGCGCCCCTGTGCTGTAGCCAAGGATTCATCGGCGGTAGCGGTTCCAATCTGCAGTGGATATATTGGTATATTAGTTTCTCCAAGGTTTTCATTAGAAACGAGGTGAGACTGATGGGTCTAGGGTTCTTCGGTTTTGCATGGGAGTATTTCCCCGTTTTCCAGGAGCTGGGAACATGACCTGGACTCATGCAGCCGTTGAAGATGTTGAGAATCCAAGGCATGATGAGGTCCGCTGTTCTTTGGGGCTTCGCAGGGAAGTGAAAATGCCGTCAGGTCTTACTGAATTGAAGGGTTTAAAGCTTGTTAGTGCTCTCAAAACAGTTGTGTGAGTGATATTAATGAGATTACAAAGGTTTTTTGGAGGAGATACGTCTTCGTTATTACCTCTAGAAGAGAAGTTGCCTGGGAAGTGCGTCTCAAAAAGGAGACTAAGGGTTACCTCACTGGGTGAGGTCCAGGCCGCATCAGGTTTTTTAACTAAACTATGTGATGTTGGGGATGATGCTAGAAATTTGCTGAGCCTGTAAGTTTAGGACAGAGTTTGAGTTTGAGTTTTTATTCACTAGCAGAAATTACAAAGATATAATAACAAATGAGTGTTTAGAGAATTAGGTTGTTCCTTTACAACTAAGAATAACAGTTATTATATAATACAATTTAAGTAAATACAAAATTTCAGGAGGAAAGCTATGAGCAAAACCTCCTATTTATAACACTTAAAACTAAATATTGCCACAGTCCCCTGTATGTCTTAATTTCACAATAGAAGTTATAGACACATCAAGTATTAAGTATTGATTAGATTAATTATAAGGAGTGCAAATAACTAAGAAGGAATTTTTCATAATATTCATTTATTTTTGTGGATACTAAGCTAACTTTGAACTTGTCATGTAGGCGTTTGGTGGTATAATCACTAGGTAAGCCCAACATCATTTTTAAAACTTTATTTTGGCAGTGTGTTTTGGCACTGTTGTGCCAAACAGGAGCACCATAGAGTAAAACGGATTGGAAAATAGTTTTGAAGAGTACAAGCTTGTTTTAAGAGTTAAGCTGTGAACTTTTACAGATGAAAGGATATAGGATTCTAATAATTTTAATAATTTTGTAGATAGATTTTGATGTATGGTGCCTGAACGTAAGCTTGCTATCTAGGATTATGCCCAGATACTTACCGCTGTCTGACCATTCAATCTCCGCAGAATCTAATTTTAAATTTGTATCGAGCAGAAAACACGATTTCCGGCGGTTGGTAAACCAGACCGCTTGTATTTTCCCCGGATTTAATTTAATTTTTCATTTCTTTAAATGTTGACCTATATTAAGTGAATTTTGCAATCGATTAAATACGTCTTCGAAATATATGCCGGAAGAGAATATAGCTGTGTCATCAGCAAACATAGCGAGCTCAACGTTTTCTCCCAGATTTGGAGTATCTGCAAGAAAAATATTGAATAAAGTTGGGGCTAGGACAGATCCTTGAGGAACGCCGAATAGTATTTCCTGCTCGAACGAACAAATATTTCCAATGTATACAGAGAATTTTCTATTTCTTATAAAATCTTGAATGATTTTGATGAGAGCAACTGGAAAGTTGAGGCGATATATTTTATGAATTAAAGCATCATGCCATACAGTGTCGAATGCTTTTTCAACGTCTAGTAGTATAAGACCCGTCGACTCTTTAGCTGCACGTTTTTGTAAAATATGTCTTTTGACTCTAAAGACTTGATGTGAGGTTGTGTGACGGCTGCTGAAATCAAATTGATTCGCAGGAAGAATAGCGCTTTCAGAAATGTGAAGTTCTAGCTTTTCTTTGATAATCTTTTCTAAGATTTTGCCTACTGAACTGAGTAAGATAATAGGACGATAGTTGGATGGATTGTCCTTCGGTTTGCTTGGTTTAGAGATGGGGATTACCTTAGCAAATTTCCAGATGGTGGGGAAGTAACTAAGTTTCAGGCAGGAGTTATAAATTAGAGTAAGGTAAACGATACCTTTATTAGGCAGGTTTTTAATTAGACGGTTGCTAATATTGTCTAGCCTGGCGATTTATTTGCTTCCAAACTTGAAATTATCGACTTAACATACCGCGGGCCAACGAAAAATGTTTAGTACATAGGGGGTATTTTTGATTTCTGACAAAGACTCTTGTACTTCTCTTTCAGTTGCGAAATCGCTAAGGTGGGAAGATGACAGATGATTGCTACTAAAGGCTGAGGCAAAGCAGTCAGCTTTTTCTTTTCCTGTCGGATAGAGTTTGTTGTTTATTTTAAGTGGGGGAATATTACAACATATCTTTTTTATTACTTTTGTTATTTTCCAAAATTCCGGACTTACTGTCTTGAAGGACGATAAAAGAGTGTTCCATCTATCATTTTTAAATTTTGAAATTTCGTCAGTAATCATGATGTTTAAATATTTGACATTTACTGCAAAACAAGCTTGTCTATGACGAATCCATTTCCTTCTTAGTTTCTTAGTTTAATTAAATACTTGATATAAGCCGGAATAACGGTTTTTTGGATATCGACATTTCGTTTCCTAGGCACTGAAGCGTCTGCAGCTCGTTTTATGGTAGACACCAAATTGTTGACTAGATAATCAACTTGAACTGGAGAATTGACTTGAGAAAAATTACGATTGAGGTTTAAATCTTTGTTGACAGCATTTGCCTTGAAATAGTTGTAATGGAATAGGTTTGTCTTAAGGCTCACAGAATTTATTTGGATGACTACTGGTAGGTGGTCTGAATCTAAGTTGTTCAATGTCTTAGGATTCGAGCAGAGACTGATAAAGTTGGTAATAAAGACGTCCAATGTTGAGGGATTACCTTTAGAGGGTGGAGGAACATATGTTGGGCTTGGAGGATATACTAGATCGAAACGATTATGTGCTGACATTGAGTTGTAGAGTATATTACCCAACGTATTAGCACGTAGACAACCCCAGCAACGGTTAAAACAGTTGAGATCACCTCCTATTAAAATCTTACCCCTTAATCTAAGAAGCTTATTTAAGTCTGAATTGAAATGAGTCCTTTTAAATACGGAACTATTTCCTCCTGGGAAATAGGCAGAAAGGATACTCAGTGTTGTGTTATCAGACAGAAAAACTTCAATTCCAATAGCTTCTATTACTCTTAGGTGAAAACTAAGGAGTAGGGTATGTTGAATACCTTTTTTCACGACGATGGCAACATCTACTTGTGTGTTGTCTGTCTAGGCGATATATAATAAAATTCGGATGATGCAAAGTTTGATCTGTTTTAAGCCATGTTTCTGTGACTAGTGCAATGTCAGCTTTTTCTTTTAAGAGAAAATCAAAGAATTCAATTTCTTTACCAAGGATGCTCCTTGCATTCCAGTTTACAATAAGGAGAGACTTATTAGTCATATTGAGAGTACAAATATTTAATTGCCGAAGAGTAATTACTTGAAATTGCTCTGCTTTGGAGCGGCAAGAACCTAATTGAGGGATTACTTCTACTAAAAAAATATTATTAACTTCAAAAGAGAAAAGATCTTTGTTTGTAGATTTTGGGAGTTCTTGATGGGCTGTGTGCTCTTGATGATGTTGAGTATGTCTCCGGCTGATTTGAATACGAGGCAATGTTGCCGGCGCTTGTGGTGGTGGTGGTGCAATGTTTTGCCTTGGCTGGCGCAGAAGGTTCGGCTTTGGCAGTTCGGGAAATTCAATGAGAGAGCGACGATCGATTACGTGGGGAGAGTGAGTTTTTAGAGAGCCACGCGATGAGAGTTTTTGACGAATGTCAAGAAACTGTTTGCGGCTAATACATGACGGATCTGATGATTTATGAGGACCATTGCAATTGGTGCATTTGATGGGAGTTGGGAGTTCTGAAGTCGGTGGTTTTATGCCTACCTGAACAGTTCGCGCAAGAACTTTGTACGTTGCAATGAATGGATCCATGCCGATAGAGTTGACAATTATTACACTGGGTCACTCTGTCTGGATATTGTTTTTTGTAATCCCAAAGTACCGCTGTTTTAAATATGTAGTAGTTTCTCTGAAGTTCTGTAGCTTTATTAATTGTCTCTCAATGTACACGATGTATATGTGGTGGTTATCAGCAGATTTTGTTTTATTTTGAATTGGATTGAGATCGATGCATTTGATTCCAAGATCATTAAGTTCGTTTTTAAATTCAGATACTGGGTGTAAATCTAAACCTGACAAAATTACTTTAAATGGTCTCGAATCTTTACGTTCATGCGTGAAAAATTGTAAATTAAGTTTTGAAAGTTCACTTTTAACTTTTTCAAACGACTGGAGCGATTGGCAAGCAATTTTTTGCCCTAACGAAATATTTTTAAGTAAATAGTCTTCAATGCTTAGTTTTTTCAAGATTTCGCGTAACATTTTAATGGTTGTTTTTAACACTGTGATAGGTGGCACAATTTGTTTTGATTTAGGGTTTGCAATGTCACTATCTTTAGTATTTTCATCCGCGTCTAGATCATTGTCTAAATCGAGACATTGGTAAAAGTTTTCATTAGCACCCGTGGAATTCATTTTTGCCAATTTAGGTACTTTCAAACAACCAGCCGAATTATTTCAGTTCTTAGACGTTTAATGGAAATGTTTTCAGATTTAAGAGACACGTGCAAGCTCTACCGATTAGTACGACGACTACCGAGCGAACCGTAAGTTTCGGTCAATTTTTCGATTTTACCACAGAAAAGTCTCCAAGCGATTAGTTGGGCTATTTAAATTTTCAAAATGCTGAGGAATTCCTAATAGGAGTCCTATTCTTTGGCATCACGTGATCTTTCCGCTTGGTTAAAAAGCTTCCTGCACTTCTTGCGAAAATGGCTTATTTCCTGATTCCACCAGGGAGGTCTAGATTTGCCTTTTTGCCTGCTGATGGGACATGAAATAGCCATTGCATTATTTAGAGTTTTTGTGACGTTATCCACTGAGTGGTCAAGGTCAGTGCGTTTGCTGGAGATGGAGATGTTGGCATTCGGCAATGTGGCTGCAACAGGGGGGATTCGTTATGCTGAGCAATATGTAGCGGTGATCACAAAATGAGTGATCAGATGATACTCTCCAGTTGCTGATTCTTTCCGCTATGGCCGGACACGAGTTTAAGTCTAGGACTTCTTGTCTGTTCCTAGTTTTGAAAGTGGGTACGTTACTTAGGTTACACAAATCCAACTTTCTACTTATAAGGTAATCAAAAAGGTACTCACCTCGTTGGTTGATGTCCGTGTTACCCCATATTGTGTGATGTGAATTTTCATCACATCATCCCAGAGCAAGCGCGGTTTTGGTTCTTTCCGCCTGAGTAATCGTCCTCCTCAGTGTCTGTTCTAGCTATAAAAAAACAATCTAATATCAAGTGCAATCATCGTCAACTGTTTCGACAGTCAGGCAGCGAATTAATCTCTGAGCGCAGTCGCTTTTGACTCAAAGACATCCTTGAAATGCCGAAAATCTCTAAACGAGATGGCCAAGTATTTTAGCATCCAACTAATATGGGTGCCGGGAAACTGTAACATCCCAGAGAATTGTGAAGCGGACGAACTAGGTAGGCGTGTTACCAATTCGGTACACTTTTCGGATGAAGATATGCCATCCACGCCTATCGCTACTGCAAAGTATTTACTAAAGCGTGAAACTAACACAAATCGTAAATGGTCAACCGGCACTAAATACCTCACTCCAAAACATCTATGGCCTACCATAAATCCAATACGCTCACTTAGCCTGATGTTATTGAGCAGACTCAACCTTAGAACCATTATCGGCGTACTTACCGGGCATTGTGTCATTCGTAGGCACGCCTCCAGACTAGGCCTCCTCTTTAATGACTTATGTAGAAGCTATAGGGATGAAGAGGAGGAAGAAGCTATTACACATCTTCAATGTAATTGCAATGATCTTTCCGCACGTAGAACACGCTATTTGGAAGCTTACTACTTAACTAACTTGACATAATTAAGCACTACTAATATCAGTCATCTCCTTTGCTTCATCAAAAGCGCAAAGTGGTGTGCGGAATAAGGTCTTAGATCCGCGTGATATCACAACGGGACTACTCTGGCCTAAGTGTAACTGCTGCCACCAGCACTCAGCCAATCCAACCTAAACTTACCAAACCGATTATTCAGCCTTCACAATTCCGAGAGAGAAGTAGGTGTGGAGCTTGTTTGCTACAAGGAAAACCAACAGGTGGGTGGCCCATCATTGGCTGAACATGTTGATGGGTTAATACCACCAATGCCTTAGCCATCAGGGATTGGGAATTGAGCTGTTCATGCAGTGGCTGATATTCGGTAGGATGCTGAAAATCATTTTTCAATTTGGGTAGTTGCACAGAGGAGGAAAATTGGTTTTGGGATTCGTAATTTTTTTTATAACAGAACACCAACGGACATCATGATATAGTTATGTTAATAAAACTTGATTAATCGACAAATATCTACATGAGTTATTTTTTTACACTCAAACCGCCAAAACCGTCCCGAGACGTTCGTGAATATTTTTACCTGAAGGTGGTTCCAGGTAACATTGTTTCCTTAAAGTTTAAACTTAAGCTTATTTTACCAATGGAAAATAATATCAGGGCATCAAACGGCAACGGACAGCTGTATCGACTTAGGACATGCACACGGAACTGTGCGAGTTTCGGCACCTGCCCGCACGCACCATCGTACCCGTCGCCCCCTGACCAACCTGCACCAACAACGATCATCTATGGTACCACACACGAATGCACACCTGACACCCACTTTCATCCTCACGCGCCAACGACGACGACGTTCACCTGTCCTATGACACCTGTCGGCATGTGTACCAGCGAATATAGCTCGGCAGTGCTCCCGTTGCCTCCTCACCATCAAGCGCATAATCAACTGCAATGTCAGCGTCTGGGACGCCGTCGTATTCCCATGTATTTCTTTAATTTTTTTGTAATTGCACAGGTGACCGCATGAACTGCAATGTCAGCGTCTGGGACGCATTCGTCCTAAATAAAGTTCATGCAATCACCTCTGCAAAACGAGCCAAAGTGTAAATTAAATTCAATAGAATAAATCAGTTATTGTCAGTCATTACTTGAAGCAAGTTTTTTTTTAAAGCAAACCCGCGTGGATCCCGTAATTGGCGCAGTCGCAAGTGCAGTGAAAGTTTACCGGTTAATAATTGCAAGTGATTGAGTCGGATTATAAATCAATATTGCATCGAGCAATATAAGTGGCCAATCCACAGCGAAGAGACTTGTGAACTGTTGGGTTTCGACCCATTAATTCAATGCAGAACCTCGCTTTCCAACGTTCTTGCTTTGAAGATACAACTAGTGCTGCAATAACTCGCGTTCCTGAAGGATTTGAACATCCCTGATTCCTGCTGTCAACGTTCCCGAATTCAACATTCCCGTTATCAAAGCTCCTGCTTCAACAACTCGCCAGATGCAGTGGATCATTGCAGTCCTTTTTGGGTGCATGTAAGTGCTAGTATTAGATCAGTGACTCATTGGTACAGCGATCCTTATCGCAAGGCACTCCGGTATACCCCGCGAACCTTATCGCAAGGCACTCCGGTATAAAAGAACTGCGATCCTTATCGAAAGGCACTCCAGTTAAAAAGGCTCTCCAGTATATCAATAAATAAACAAATCAATCAATAAATATGACACATATAAAAGAAAACAAAAAAAACATCTATGGCCTACCATAAATCCAATACGCTCACTTAGCCTGATGTTATTGAGCAGACTCAACCTTAGAACCATTATCGGCGTACTTACCGGGCATTGTGTCATTCGTAGGCACGCCTCCAGACTAGGCCTCCTCTTTAATGACTTATGTAGAAGCTATAGGGATGAAGAGGAGGAAGAAGCTATTACACATCTTCAATGTAATTGCAATGATCTTTCCGCAGCGAAGAGACTTGTAAACTGTTGGGTTTCGACCCATTAATTCAATGCAGAACCTCGCTTTCCAACGTTCTTGCTTTGAAGATACAACTAGTGCTGCAATAACTCGCGTTCCTGAAGGTTTTGAACATCCCTGATTCCTGCTGTCAACGTTCCCGAATTCAACATTCCCGTTATCAAAGCTCCTGCTTCAACAACTCGCCAGATGCAGTGGATCATTGCAGTCCTTTTTGGGTGCATGTAAGTGCTAGTATTAGATCAGTGACTCATTGGTACAGCGATCCTTATCGCAAGGCACTCCGGTATACCCCGCGAACCTTATCGCAAGGCACTCCGGTATAAAAGAACTGCGATTCTTATCGAAAGGCACTCCAGTTAAAAAGGCTCTCCAGTATATCAATAAATAAACAAATCAATCAATAAATATGACACATATAAAAGAAAACAAAAAAAAAATATAACACAACAAAAAGTGCAAAAAAAAATTGTAAAAATAACAATATAATAACAATTTATACAACAAAATTATAAAGATATTGTACTTTTATACATACAACCCTTTATTAATACCTAAATTACTTACATTTTCTTTTTTTTTAAACAAATAAGACCACCAAATATTATCTCTCCCCTTCTCACTAATGTCTGATAAGCAAAAAACCAATCAAAAGTCCAAAACAAGATTCGTACCTTATCAACTACGACAACTATCTAAAAGTTTAACATCTATTTCGGAGAAGTCGGGCTCTGACTCAAATTCAAATTTGAATACTTCAATTGCTTCTGGTTCTTCCTCTTCAGTTAACGAAAACTATGTGGTGATGGCAACAAACCACGTTTCAGAAAACAGTGCAACTACACCGGTAGTTAATCAAACTGAAATTTTCAATTCGCTGAGAATTCCGGATGCGATAAAAGACCTCCCAAAATACGATGGGACTCCGAGTTGCTCAACAACGTCGAGGAAATTCTTCTGTACATAAGGGGAACAGACAATACCCCTTACGGTAAAATTCTTCTTAGAGCCATCCGGAACAAGATCGAAGGACAGGCTAATAAGATTCGCAATATGTATGGCACGCCGCTTGTTTGGGACGACATAAAAAATAATCTTATTTTACATTATTCTGCTAAGCGAGAGAGACGCCATTATAAGAGGCCTCCATAATATAAGACATAAGTCTGTCGAAGTACTATATGGAGAAATAATCGAGGTACAGGCAGCCCTTTCGAATAACATCCAAATACATGAAACTGACGCGAACGTCATTAAAGCTAAAACAGATCTCTATTCAGAGATGTGCCTGAACTCCTTCCTCACAGGCCTTAATGAACCTCTTGGCGCAAGGGTCAGGGCAATGAGGCCAAATTCATTGGCAGTTGCTCTCACCTACTGTATCAAGGAACAAAACATTTCTTACCAACAATTTTCAATGAATCAGAACCAATACAAACCAAACCTTTATAGGCCCTATAAACCTATACAAAATGATAATCAATCACGAAGGTTAAATCAAAATACAACAAATCATAATTCGAAGCAACAGATCCAACATAGATCTTCTTTCCCGCATTCTTCTCAAAATTTCGTAAATTCTTCGCCAACCTTCCCACATCCTCCACAAATTTCCCAAAATTTCCAATCTTCACCACATCCTTCACAAAGAACAAATTTCTCCAATAACAATAATAATTTCAAAAAATCCGAAAACACTAATTTCTCAAGGGTGCAACAAGGCGTGACCAAAGCTTGTAACCAGAACAGTCACAACCTACTACTATTGACAACAAAAACCGTCAAAATGTCGAAAACTTTTTAACGAACATTCAAAACGATGAATATTTTATCACAGTAGCCTCGGTGAACCAACATGCTACATAAATTGTAGAGAAAACCTCACAACTCTACCATATGTCACTATCTCTTCACCATTTGGGCGAAGGCTTAGATTTCTCCCTGACACCGGAGCATCTTCGTCTTTCATCAATCCCGAGTTTATCCCCCAAAATCAGCAAAATGATTGTGAACCCGTAACAATCACTACAGTCTTTAAAAATACTCAGTAATTAAACAAGCTACTCTACCTGTATTCACAGAATTTAACCATCACAGTTCCCTAAAATTCCTGATTTTTAAATTCCATTGTTTCTTCGATGGTCTATTTGGTATAGATGCACTTGTGCAAATAAACGCCAAACTTGACCTAGAAAATAAAATCCTTTACACGCAAAATGCTATCAACGAAATACATCTCCAAATTAATTCATCCTAGGATTTGATCACTATCCCTACTAGATCTAAAATTCTAACAAAACTTCCTGTGAGCCACGAAAATGGTAGCATATATGTAAATGAAACGGAAATAAAACAAAATGTTTTTGTTAGTCAAGGTTTATATAATGCTGAACAGCATAGTTGAACTGACAAACCTGTCTGAAAATGACCAAACGGTCCTATTAGAACAACCTCTAAAGGTCGAACCCTGCGACTCGGAAAATTTCGTCGAAATTCTCAACAACGAAAACATCAACACCAACGATACACCAGCGAATGAAGTTGCTAATCTTAATACGGAGGAACGAAAAAAAACTAATTAAATTATGCAAGACCTATAGTGATATTCTATATAGAGAAAGCGAACCTCTGTCGTTCACTAGCAAAATTAAACATAATATCAGTACCACGGATGATATACTGATCCACAGAAAATCATACAGGTCCACAAGGAGGAAGTAAAAAGCCAAATCATCAGAATGTTAGATCAAGGTATCATTAGGCATAGCTAGCTACTCCCCGTGGAGCTCCCGTGTTTGGATCGTACCAAAAAAGGTGGATGCCAGTGGACGTAAGAAATGGCGAATGGTAATTGACAACCGCAAAGTCAATGAAAAAACCATCTCTGTTAGATACCCTATCCCAAACATATCACATCTAAATTGGGCAAATGCCTATATTTCACAACACTTGATCTGGGTTTCATCAAATTGAGATGAACCCAAAACATTCCAAAGACAGCATTCACTGTTGAAGGCGGCCATTACGAATTCGTAAGAATGCCTTTCGGCCTTAAAAATGCCCCTTCAACATTTCAACGGGTTATGGACAATGTCTTGCAGGACTTAAATGGTAAAATTTCATAGTTTATCTTGATGATATCATCATATTTTCGACGTCCCTGCAAGACCACTTAATCAGCATTGAATTAGTTTTCAAAAAACTTAGAGAGGCAAATTTTAAAATACAATTAGACAAGTGTGCATTTTAAAAAAAGAAATAGCCTTCTTAGGACACGTGATAACTCCGGAAGGGGTTAAGCCAAATCCTGCGAAAATGAACGCTATAGAGAACTTTCCTTTGCCAAAGACAAAAATTGAGATAAGAGCCTTTCTAGGTCTTATTGGCTATTACCGAAAATTCATTAAACTTCGACATTGCCAAATTGACAAGGCCTCTAACAGCTTGCCTCAAGAAAGATGTAGAAATTGTAATTGATGACAAATACCAAACTGCATTCGAAACATGTTAACATTTATTGATGAACGATCCAATCCTGCAACACCCCGATTTCGAAAAACCTTTCATACTTACGACTGATGCAAGCAATTGCGCACTGGGAGCAGTCCTATCCCAAAGTCGTATAGGAAGCGACAATCCAATCGCTTACGCTAGTCGCACCCTTTCAGAAAGTGAAAGGAATTACTCCACTATTGAAAAAGAACTTCTCGCCATTGTATGGGCAACCAAGTACTTCCGCCCATACCTTTTCGGAAAGAAATTACAGGTAGTGACGGATCATAGACCGCTGACTTGGCTAATGAGTCTCAAAGCTAGTCAGATGGCGACTCAGATTAGAGGAGTACGACTATGAATTAATCTACAAGAAGGGTAGCCTCAACACGAACGCTGACGCTCTCAGTCGTATTAAACACAACGAACAATTCATGGATACCGAAGAACTTTTCAATAACGACGAAGTCGACACAATTCATAGTGCTCAGGAAAATCTAAATGATGGAATCCCCATATCAGAAGAACCGCTGAATGAGTTCAACATCCAAATCGTTTTACAAAAACGTAGCGGAGGATCACCTGCAACCATGGAAAACGTGTTTAAGAACAAACAGAGACCAACCGTACGTTCTCCAAATTTCCACGAGAATACTATGATTAACATACTCAAGAAATTTCTTCCGCCAAATAGGCTAAGTGCTATCTACACACACGATGAGACATTTAGGGTAGTTCAATCTAAAACCTTCCGGGTAATCCGTTGCACAGATATCCTCAAAGATCTATCTATCCGAGATTATCATATAAAATCAAACCACAGAGGAATTAATGAATCCCTTTCGCATTTGAAAAGGAAATTCTTCTTCCCTAATAAGAAATTACTAAGACAATTAACAATTGCGAAAATTACAAGACTCTTAAATATGACAGAAACCCTCCCAAACCATATTTTCAAAAACCCGAAATACCCCTGAAACCTCTTGACATACGCCATATAGACGCTTACAGCATAAACAATAACCAAATATTAACTGTAATCGATACATTTTCTAGATTCACGTGTGACTATAACCTTAGCTGTCGAAGCAGCATAACTGCTTAATCTATATTAGCCTTTACGGCATTCCCAGGAAAGTTGTTTGCGATCAAGGGTCAGAATTTATGTCGAATATTTTCAAAGACTTTTGTGAGCAACACGACATCGAACTTCATGTTACCTCTTTTCAACAAAGCAGTAGCAACTCTCCAGTGGAAAGACTATACTCGACCTTTACTGAAATATATCGGCTGATATTATCGGCAAGAAAAGAGAAAAAATTTACTACCACTCATGAAGAATTGCTAACGGAAGCACTGATTACTTACAACAATGCTATACATTCAGCCACGAACCACACACCAGAAGAACTTTTCTTTGGGCGCCCCCATAAATTTTATAAAACCTTATCTTACTCCAATAACCATGAATACCAATAAAAATTAAATGAATTTATAAACGAATTATTCCCTCAAATTCAAGAAAAAGTGAAAAAAATAACAAGCGCCAGAACAGAAAAATTAAACAAATCGAGGCAAGAACCAGAGGTTATATTGGAAAACCAGATAGTTTTCAGAAGAGAAGCTAGACGCAACAAGTTAGCGCCCAGATTCTCAAAACATATAGCCGACAAGAATCATAGAGTAACAATCTACACTAAACAAAATAAGAAAATACAGAAAAGCAAATTAAGAAAGAAAAACAAAAAAAGATAAAAAAAAAAAAATAAAATAGACATCAAATAGTTATAGTATATTTGTTCATATATTGTAGAAACATACCACATCTCTAAGAACCACAGTGTACTACCACTCCGTTTAGGACCTTCTAGATTCATAAATAACTATCATAATTTAATACATTTGGTTGACCTAGACGACTATCACAAAAACATTGATGACATAGACAATTCCCTTTATATGTTTGAAGAAAGAGCAACAATAACATCGTCTCTACAGATAACAAAACTTAAGTTCAATGAACTGAATAGAAAGCTAGATACCCTATATCCATTTAAAAGGCAAAAACGTGGTCTGATAAACGGATTGGGGTCGGCAATAAAATATATTACAGGGAATATGGACACAAACGACGCAGACAACATAAGAGACAAATACAAGACACAAAATACAAGACAAACAAACATAATACCTGACAGACACTTTAACTAAAGAACACACACTTAACATACAAATTATCAAAAGATTCAAAAACATCACTGACCACATAAACAGAGAACAAAACGCTATAGTAACCTTCTTTAACGAGACAGGAAACAAAATTATGAGAGAGGAAGACCTACTAATAGAAACACAGTATCTTAACCAGATAAACTTTAATATAGATCTTTTAAGTAACCACCTTTCAGACATCTCAGAGGCAGTAGTTCTAAGTAAATTTAACATTATCTCTAAGCTCTTACTAACACATGAAGACTTAACACGAATCAAAAATATACTAGAAAATCAAGAAATACATATCGAACATGCACTCGAACAAATATATAAACTACAATGAAGATCACATTCAATACTATGACGCACTTTGCCCCAAAATAGAGAAAACTTACTACTGCAGTAACCCCGCCACAGAAGAAGAAACCATCAATTCCGGATGCATTGGGAAACTAATGAGGAATCTAGCCGCACACTGTCCTATCATCGATGTTGGGAAAATCCAAACTATCAATCAACCGCAGCCAAATTTTATATTATTTATTGATGTTCCAAAATTAATAATAAATTCATCCTGCAGCTCAAAATTCTTCCCAGTAGAAGACAACGTCTTGGTCCACTTCAAGGGATGTAAGGTCGAAGCGAATGGGATCACGTACGAAGACGATCCAGATGTATTTTTGGATACAGTTCACGTGCCCCCACCACCAAGTAGTCGTATTCATCCAAATTCAACAACAGAGGTACTAAGCCTCCAAAAGCTCCAAGACTACAACTTCAACACAGAGGCCCAAATATTGCAAATCGGACAGAGGACCAAAATACTGAACTATGCAGCAACAACAATCATCGTCTTCTGCATCACAGTCATCATAATCATCATAGTGTGCATATTTATCATCAAAAAGCCTACTGAGACTTAACATGTTCCAGTCTTCCCAGCATCATTTCACTCCACACTCGCTCCAACCCCAATGACATCATTGTGGCCGTCGCTTTATTCCAGAGGGGGAGGAGTTACGGCACCTGCCCGCACGCCCATAGCACCCGTCGCCCCCTGACCAGCCTGCACCAACAACGTTCACCTGTACTATGACACCTGCCGGCATGTGTACCAGCAAATATAGGTCGGCAGTGCCCCCGTTGCCCCCTCATCATCAACCGCATAATCAACTGCAATGTCAGCGTCTGGGACTAACAAATTAGACAAATTAGAGGTTATGGTAATTTCCAGAACGCCGGTTCCATGAAGTCTACATTTTATTGGAGTCCCACTGAAGCAGGTGGAAAAGTTCAAATATCTCGGGGTCTTATTCACTATTGATTAGAGGAGCTGCTGAACTTTCCTGCAGGAAAGGCCACGCTGGCTCAATTTTCAAACAGCTTGTAAGATCAGTAATCAGGATGGCCAAGCTTGGTGTCGAAGCCAAGTCAGCTGTTTTCAAATCAGTATTTGTTCCTAATCTCACATATAGTCATTAGATTTGGGTAACGGCCGAAAGAATAAGATCGCGAATACATGCTGCCGAAATGAGATTCCTTCGTGCTGTTGTAGGATTTACCCGGCGGGATAGGGTGAGGACCACAGCAGTACGCGATTAACTCAATGTAGTTGCGCTTGGTCATAATTCCTGATGAGATAGTGCCGATGGTGGAGGATCGAGTGGCCTGGAGATCTCTCGTGCGTGCATTACACCCGCGATCCCTGTAGTGGATCATGTAGATCAGAAGATGATGGTGATGAAAAAATATCAGCTTAATCCAAACCATTTTCGATCTTGTCCGTTTGAGTGTGAAGTTAGTATTAAAAGCTAGTATCATATATTTAAAAATAGTGAATGTCATAAAATACTTTCTTAGGGAACCCCATTGTCAAATATTGGTAGCCATTTTCTGGTGGTCGGGTACACTCGCTCCACTCTCCTGTAGATTGAGGAATTGCATTCTTCTCAAAAACATTTTAAAAGTCATCCTCCTAGAACAATATACTGTACCAGATTTGACGTGTCTAGAATTCACCGGTGAGGGAAAAGTGTATTCTGCAAAATCAGTTCCGGCTTACCCCATACGAAGGGCAGTAGAGGCCGGATAGGAGACCAGCATCCCCATTGTGATAGACCGAGGAACTCGTGCTCGAGGAGCTTAAAGTTTATCAAAGAATTCTTCGAATGAAAAGAGCTATTAGCCATCAAAGTGACCGATGGTTTGGTCTCGCGACATGAATGTCTCCAAGAGAACTTCTTTCACGATATGCAAACCCAGGACGAAGTGGTTGGATCAAGTGCAAGACTTGTCCGTTTTTTTATTTCTTGTCAGTTTAAGCACAAGTAAGATAAAGATTATCTTATAGGAGTACTAACAATACTGATTTAATTCATGAATACGGTGATTAAAATATTAGTTATTATATATTGGCATTCATTGGCAAGAGAAGAAATTCAAAGAAAGAGAGTAAAAACAAATATAATGCTGTTTTGCTACAGTCCAAGTGAAGAAGCCCAGAATACTCAAATTTGATAAACTGAAACATGATCATATCCACGAAGATTGAAAACATAGCGAATTATATTATTAATGTCACCTGTAATTTTAGCTGACATTGAATCAAATTTAATGTGGTGGCCCGTGGCGTTGTGGGTATGTGGGTCGACTCCTACGCACTTGGACCTACCTGTATAGGTTCGATTCCTGGTACGACAAGAAATACTTTTCACGGCCCCACCTCTTTCGAGTCACTGACAATGCTCAAAGAGTATAACTGTCTAGAAACAACTTCTCAAACTTGGGCGTTCGGAGTCGGCATAAGACTGTAGGTCCCTTCCACTCGTGATAGAACAGTAGCAGGCACAACACGAGTGGTTGCTGAGAAGCTAGGCCCTGGCCCTCTACGGGCTTTAGCGCCACCCATATTATATTATTATTGAATCAAATTCACAATTGTACCTACCTCTGCGTAAATAGTTATAGACATAGGTAAAGTTCTTGCCTGTTTAATTTTAGTGTCGCAAGGATTGTTTATAAATAAACAAAAAGGTATGCGACCAAGAATTGAATCTGTGGGACACGTTCCGTGAGATAATTTAGGCAAGAATAACTTTCGCCAATAACTCGTTGGTTTGGTTTTCAACCGTAATGTTTAATAAGCTGGACATCTGTAATTCTAAAGCCGAAGTAATTACCCAGTTACATGCAAAAAATATTAAGATTTAGCCTTTCAAAAGCCTTAGGAAAATCAATTAACCATAATATTGCACGAAACCCTTGATCAAACTTTATTCTAATATCCTCGGCCTATTTTGACCATAGCAGTATAATAACTATGTCCAGGTCTAAAATTAGACTGATACGGAGAAGAAGCGACTTACGGATGATATGACCAACAACCTGTTTCGCTACGAGTTTTTACAAGACATATGAGAGACATATTTTAGCTACTGGAGTAATCTTTGCAGGTCTGTAGCTATGGGGAAATTATGTAGAAGAAATGTACTAATTTATAATGTGCACTAATGGGCTCATAATGTGAGGTAGAATCAATGTTTCGAAGTAGAGATCTGCGTTTTATTTCGAGTACACTTGTTACTATACTTGAAATTTGAAAAAACATAACGAATGAATCACCTAATATGTGTTTCCCGAGAGTTTCACCCATTTACAACAAAACATATGAATAGAGTATTCATAAAAAAATGTTTATTCGAAAAAGACTACTCATAAAAATATAGTAAGTAAACCGAGTACTCTAAATAAAATTAATACTTAAGGGTCTAAATTCTACAACAACCACTCGTGTTGTGCGTACTATTGTTCACTTAAAAGTGGAAAGGACCTACAGTTCTATGTCGTTTCAGAATGGGCAGGCTTGAGAAGGTTTTTCTAGACAGTTATCAACTCTTAAGCATTGTTTAGTGCCTCGAAAGAGGTGGTGCTACGAAAATTGTTTGTCGTACCGGGAATCGAAACTAGACACCATAGGTTGAAGTGCTTAGTATTCTCCGTATATACACACAACGCTATGGCCACCACAAATAAATGTTGTACATCCCACCAAATTCTTAATTTCTTATTAATTCAATTAATTCAATAATGTAATTATTTAGCTCCATACCCTATTTAAAACCAATCTTTCAATCTGAATATATATTTAAAAACACAAATTTACAAATTTTTCATTCACCTACACTGAACAGGCGGTAGACGACAAATACATAGTACATTTAATGCACTCGATGTACTCAGTATATTATTGACTATAAGTAGTGAACTCGTTTTGTTTTCTTCGAGTACCCGAAAATGACAAATGAAACAAATAGAGTATTCGCTTTGAAATCGGGTATCCGAAATTATGAATACTCAAGTTAATTTACCCACATTTTGAGTATTCGCATTCGTAAAATTGAAATGAATAGAGTACACTTAAGTACTATACTCATTCATGGAGCGCAAATAAATGTATTCATGCAGACTTCTATTATGAAGCTTAGAGAAATTACGGGCTTGACAGAAAAAAGTTTTTCAAAGAAGGTTTTTTCATTGGCTGTACAATTTTGTATGTCTATTAATTGTACAGTAAATGACACTTCTAATCCCAAGTACGGACATAAGAAAAAAGATTCCTCAAAAAAAAAAAAAAAACAGAAGTTTCTTATAAAAAATGTTCTTTCAGAAAAAAACGTTCAAAAAATGTACATGTTCGTTCACATTTAAGGACCATTTAGATGGGACTTTCTGTGTCATAAAAAAGTTTCTTATACACATCCTAATTCAGATTAAAAATGAGAATCGGTGTTGTAAAAAAACTTCATTATATCAGTGTTTTTCTTATAAGCGTAATTTACTGTATCTAAAACTTGAGTCCAACATAAAAAAATAAAAATTTTAGTTATTGGAAATGCCACCGAAAAGAGCTGTTATTGCTCGAAAAAGAGTAGAGTAATCATCCGTATGTTATGGTTTGGCCGATGAGCACTCTTTGCTTGTATTTTTTGAAAGGAATCACTCGGCATGTGTTGGTAAAGTCAAGTTGGCACCGCTGGTTGAGCAAAAGACGTACTACTTCCCTCAATAAAGCTAGTGAGTCGTTAGTAGTGGAATTTTTTAACCTGCTTGTGTGAATATCTCCTTTTGGAAAATTCGTTTCCTTAACCATATTAGTGTTGGACATTGGCACAAAATGTGCTCAGAAGTTTCATCCTCTTCGAAGCAAAGTTTTCCCTCTCGTTAATCAGAATTGTGACTGCTGTCCAATTGACATTACAGTACGGTTCAGGACCGTTAAATGCAGATTCCGAGCCAGCCCTCGCAAGCTCATCTGCCATGCTTAACTTTGTTGTGGCTGGCAAAGGATTTTAAAGCGTCATAGCAACATTCGACTCTTTTGGAGTCCAAAAGGTTAGACGAGCGTGCCTTTAGTGCTGCTTGACAGTCTGAGAATATCAGTATATTATCGCCCTTAACGCCTTTATAGAGGTTTTGTCTGGCGCAGATATCGACGCCGTGGATTTTAGCTTGAAACACTGTAGACTCCTGCTCCCACTCCGGATTCAATATTTGATCCGTCTGTTTACCATACAAGACTTCTAGGGCCTTGTGCTGGTACACCATTAGACCAGCTTGCGCGGTCCAATATTTCAACTTCGAAACGCCTTACGGAACAGTGTTGGCTGACTATTATATCCGTTGAGTATGCCGGGGTTACCTGTTAAGTTGCCTGGTTTATAATTATACTGAAGCTGCAGTTTGTTGGCATATCTAGCAGCTGTCTTCCTAATGAAGATTGGTAAGGGAGTTGGCCCGACTACAACTTCTAGAGCTGTTGTGGGGCAGGTGCGCATGGCACCTGTTATTTCAAGACAAGCATACGTTGTAGTTTCTGCAACTTATTTGCGGTCGTTAGTTGGAGTGTTTTGGGTCACCAAACAATGTGTAAGAATGGGTCTTGCCATCATTATGCACAACCAATGAATTAGTTTGGGAGAGAAACCCCAATCCTGCCGTATAGACTACTGGCCCATAGTGCTCTGGTAGCACGCTCTATGGGGGACTTTCCAGTTAAGTCGTGTACCTAGGATTACTGCCAGATATTTGACCTCGCTGAAATATGTTAGTGTTGTATTGTTGATTATTATGGGTCCAGGTTGACTCGTGTTCTCCTTGAGAAGGGCACTAGAACGGTCTTACAGGGATTGATAAATAATCCTTCTGTGTTACACCATTCCACGACTTGTGTTAGTGCACTTTGCATAACATCTTATACTGTTGTTTCGTGCATTCCTCTAATAATAACCGCCAGGTCATCAGCATAACCTATATTGGTGTAACCAGATCTATGAAGATCTGCTAATAATGTGTCGATAACTCAAGACGATCAAACGCCTCCCTGGGGCATCCTTTTGCCTCAGTTATGGACACCGATACCCATTTTAGATGACGAGGTGATTGGACGACTTACCTACATGGCTCTAATCCATCGGTTGGTCGATTCTATACCCCGACTGCTGATCTCCTTGCGATCGAATCATAGCCGGTGTTGTCGAAAGCTCCCTTGATATCGAGGAATGTACACAGGGCAATCTCTTTGGAATCGAGTGCACTTTCTATCTTTTTAACCAGATAATGAAGGGCACCCGTAGTGCATTGGCCTTTGTGTATGCAAACTGGTTAGAATTTAGAGGGTTGGACAGTTCAATCCGGTCTTTAATATGAACATCAATCAATCTCTCCATTGTTTTGATAGCGAAAGATGTTAGACTTATGGGTTTATAAGATTTAGGCAGTTCGCTGGGTCTGTTAACCGGTATGGGGATAAAAACAACATTAACCTGTCTCCAGGGAATTGGTATGTATCCCCAATTGTAACTGGCTCTAACTAAAGCTGTCAATTCCGGTAGGATGAGGTCAATTGATTTCTACGTGACGAGTTATCCCTAGGTATTTCGCTTCATTACCGAAAGGTATTTGGACACGATTTAGAAAGACTGGCAAGTTATCATCGTGCCTATGAGTAAAATGGATATGAACAGATATGCCTTCGTTAGGGAAAATTCGCCAGAAGCTCATCCATTCGTGTATCTGATCCAGTGCAGCTTGTAATTTTGATGTAGACTCTTCTACCGTTTTGGCTGTTACCAAAATTGCGGTGTCGTCAGCAAATGTGCCTAGAACAGTGTGTTCTTCTTGTGGTAAATCACTCGTATACAGCAGGTATAGCAGAGGGCCAAGAACACTCCCTTGCGGTGCACCAGCATTTACATTTTTAAAGCCAGAATATTCATTTCCGTGTTTTACTCGGAAGAGTCTATGAGAGAGATAGTTCGCTAGAATACTAAAAAGTTTCCCCGGTAGAGATCGGTTAAGTTTGTATTTCAGGCCTTCGTGCCAAACTCTGTCAAAAGCTTGGGAAACATCAAGAATCTTTTGTTCAAATGCCTTTTCTACTACATCAGTTATACGATGTACTTGGTCAAGGGGGCGTTTGACCATCGAATGGTTGTTGTCAAGTTCAATTTCTAAGTCGTATGCGGTTCTTAGCGGTATCATAAGTGCAACGTGATTTTGCAAGTAGGTCCTAAATGCTTGCCAATTTGTACGATGATTAGTTAATGTAGGCTTTTTACGAGTGTATCGCTCATAGTCAATATAATTGGAGAATGATCTGAACAGAGATCAAAGCTTTCTTCTAGTCTTAAATAGTTTCGTGAAATACCCTTCATAACGAAGAAGTCAACGACGTCTGGTATTTTTGTGTAATCCGTAGACCAGTAGGAGATTCCTTCGTTAAATGTGTTTCAGGAATCAAACATATATGTTTTTCCAGAACATAAAGCTATAGTTCGTCAAGCTTTTGCAGCAATACGTTTGCATTCCAGTTTAAAATTCTTACTGACTTATTCATGTTCGGTAATTTTTATTGTTAATGTTAGTTTCTGTAATTAAAAGTCTCTCAAAAATAAGTTTGTTCGTCCGACTCTGCTCCTCAAGTTCTTGCAGTATAATAGAGAGAGTATGAGAAACGGGATCTAGTGGCTTAAGGCTCAACTATAATGCGCATGAGCGAATATTAGCTATTGTCAAACGTGCATGGGTGAGTGAGCGAACACACCCACCCCCATATGAGCCAACCTATAATGTCGCCCATGAAAGATTGCGAACATTTCGTTAAGCATGTGCAAAACACAAGTGTTTCGTTAAGCATGAGCTAGTGCGAAATGAATCGCACCGCGCATGTGACAGATAATACACAGACAAGAAAACAAATTTGAAAAATGAGCAAATCAGCTAATATTGTATTGGTATTCGTACATACATACACATATAATCGAACTGGAAACATGAGGAATTGTAATAAATCAAAATTAAATAAAAAAAAACTAAGCACGCAACGGAAGAATTTCTGACAGGAGGCTATGCGGGCATGTGCTTATTATAGTTACTCGTGTTTTTTTAGCAAACATGACGAAACAGTTCGTCCAAACTTGACATTAGCTCATGCTCGCTCATGCGCATTATAGTTAAGCCTTTACTACTACTCTCACTCGGAGCTGCTACTGTTTCGGCAAATGTTTTCACTCCAATGTGTGATGATTTAGCCGACTTTAATTCTTTCGTTTCCGACTGTGCTTGCTGAGCCCTTCGGTTTTTGCAACTATACGCTTCCGTTGTTTTGTATTTATTTAACGTTAACAGGAAGAGAGGCAGACTGCGAAGTGTCTCATCTGCCACGCCTTCTGCATAGATTCTCTTTTTTGAAGGTATATTGGTGGCATCAGCTATTTTGAAGCCATTATTTTTTAAGTCATCAACAATGTCTTTTTTTGGGCATGACGAATGAAGTCCTCTAGCTACGACTCGAGTACGCCTTTCTGATTTGTTTCCATATGTATACCGCTGAATCTTTTCCGTGTTTAGTTTTTGTGGAAGTGCTCTATTGTTACGCGATGATAGTCTATATTCGGATTCTAACATTGCTTTTAAGATAGTGGTTAACTCTTTGTATTCCGCAATTCCGAGTACGTTAATTGGAGGCGTTGGTCGTGTTTTGGACACAGTACTTTTAACTGGCGCTAATGCGCCCGTGGTTTTTTTAGTTGATCGTGATGGTGGTGATCTTGTTACCCTTGAACTTTTTCCGAAAGGGTCAATCAAACGGCTCTCCCCAGAATTCGTAGAGCCTGACTCAAAAGAGTGTGAATTTCCAGTGTAACTGGCATTCACCTGGGGTAATACATCCGTCAGTTTTGCTTATTGCATTCTTAAAATTTTTTGTTTGTGTTAACAAACGATGGCTTTTAGTCGCCTCTTACGACAGGCGTTACCTCGGATATATTCTAACCCCTAACTCAAGTGGAAAGAAGACGTTAAAAAGAAACGTGCAGAATTTGACAAAAAAAAAAGGTATGTACTGGCTTATTGGTAAGCCCTCCAAGTTAAGTATTGACAACAAATTGCTTGTATACAAGCAAATTCGAAAACCTGTTTGGACGTATGGCATACAACTTTGGGGTTGTACCAAAGGAGAGCACACAAACTCTGCTACCATGAATTCCAATTAGTTCCAGTACATTCAGACTTTTGCCATAAACATTAGCAAGGCTCAAGTCGCTACGTGTTGCTGGTTTGAACTTACAAAATTGCTGTTTTTCACACTGCCAACTACATGTAAATTGCTCCAGAGTTGGAACGCCGAAAAATCTTTGTGTTTACACATCTACCGAGGAAACTAACTAAAAACAAAATAAATGATTATCAGCTAGCATTAAGATAAAAATTGATAATGAATAGTTTGGTTTTGCTTATAACCTATCAGATAGAAACAATATCACTATAATAGAAGAACCAAAAAAGATCACTGTTGATTACAAGTTTAGATTAATCTATTTAAAGGATTTGTTGCAGAATGAAAACATTGAAATTCATTTTAATAAAAGTAATTGCCATATGGAGAATTGTGATATCGAAAGATTTCATAGTACTATGTTAGAAAAATGTAGAATTTTAAAATTAAATAAATTAAAAAAAGAAAATGTATCAGTCAAACGATTAGTTCAACGCACAATCCCAAATTATAGCGAAAGAATACATTCAACAATCAAAACAAGTCGCAATTGAGTACAATTCCATAGAAAAGAATTCGATAAAATTCGAGGTAGGTTGCAAACAATTAAGAAAAAAAGCATTGGTAAGGCAAGAAAAAAACGAGAGGAATATAACGAAACAAGGTCTACAGGATTTATAAAAAATTACAAACCTGTAAGACACAAACATGAACCTAGGTTTAAGAAGAGTAAGTTAACTAACGTACACATTACTAATATAAAAAGGTCACCCAAATGTTCAGCTTTTCACAACAACATACCTAGTTCTACTCTTGATAACACTAACTAACGCACTCCTAAATATTGACGAAATCAAAGAACACACCGGTTTGACAGAGCTAAAACTAAGTGACGTGGACATGATAACAAAAGCTGCCATAATTGTTCACATAGTGAACCCATACGAAATTGTGAACATAATCGACAACATAGCAACAAGCATTAAGGGATTGAACAGAGGACATATCGATTTTATACAGACGGATGACACTGTGACAGACAATGTTATAAGCAATCTCAATCGGCAAGTAGTAAGGAAATATATACAGCAGTTATATTAGGTCAGTTAAATAATATATCAACCAGCACTATACAGCAAAACGTATTTTATGATCAATGCTTTAAACTCCAACTTGTTAAAGAAAAAATAGATTATGTTCAAAAAAATTTCAACCCGATTATGTACAAAAATATGAAATAGGTTTAAATAAGATGAAGAGTATTAAAATGAAAGCAATAAAGTTTAAGCCAAATTGTGACGAAAGAAATTGAAATTTAACGGGTAATATATTAATTCATTTTAATAATTGTGATCTAAGAAGTCTATGCCACTATCGGACAAATGTAAGAGAAATTTCTACAGAACGTTGTTAATATCCAATGAATCAAAGTTTCAATAATTTTAGCAGCAAAATAACCTTAGAGTAGTTATGTTTGAGAGTACGAATAACATTATCTTACGGAATTAATTTCATTTTAATTATCCTTTTAATGCTTTTAATTTGGCTCAGTTTCTTTCTTCAAAAGAAAATCAAAATTATAATATAAAAGAAAATATGCGGTAGAATTGTAAACTAAAAGTTGGAGTATATACACTTAATGCAACATCCATATGATGCACCAGTTGATCCCTTGGAAGATTTCTCAGGGCGTCTTATTGAGATCGTCGGACGTGCCGGTTGTGCCGTAACCAAATCAATTGTATAAACATAAAAATCTTTAAAAATAAAGTGTTTTTTTTCTTATCTCAGTAAGGGAAATTAAATACAAAAGTTCCGAGCCAGTATCAGTCAGTGCTCGTGTGTGAACCGTCAGTGTACAAGGCGTTTGTTGGTCCTGTCATTGTATCCGCTCCGGAAAGTGTTGATTGAAGCTATGCCAGGCTAGGGTTGGTGGTAAATAGTTCGAGTGACCTTTTTTTGTGTTCACTTAATTAGTATGACATCGTGACCGTATGGTCTCCCCCCCAGAAAGTCGCTTCTGTGAGCCTAATGATCGATGAGACTGCACTATTGTTACAGAATAGGTCGAGAGGAAGGAAGAAGAGAATGGCCTCGAGTGCTGCCGTCGGTGTTAATCTGAGGCAACCTGTAACATTTATATATGCATCTTCTGCAATGCTTCCCACCATACTAAATAATCGTAAGTCAAGATGGGTCTTACTATCATGGCGTGTAGCCACATGTGGGATAACAAAAATAGATATAAATACACAGTAATAAGAATCCAAATTATCAAATTTGTATAAATACCCATTTTATTGACAGTTTTAATATTCCAAAAGTCATTATTGAAGAACATAGAAATAACACATTTTTTTACTCAATGATGTATCCTTACTCAATAAAATTTAACCGAATTTTTAAATTAAGAAATTTTGAAAGGAAGGTACTCTAGATTCGAATATCTCCGCAAAAAATAATATGATTCATCCAAGTATAATAACGGTAGAAGAAATAAAACTGTATGAAGTTAATTTCTGTAGGTTAAAGTTAATAAAGGTAGAAATACAAAAATGAATATTTAGTTATTGCTGTAAAAATTCCTAAGCTAAAGAATACACATTAAAAATTAATCATTCAATATCATCTCTACCTTACAGAGATTTTCTATAAGTAGACAGGAAAACGAATATTTTGTAATAACAAAAAATAAAGTTCTTATCAAAAAACACTGAAAGACTTAAAGATAAGTTGAAATTTTATCTGGTCAATATAAATGTAAGTATATGAAATGACAGATGGTGAAACATTTTTAATTATAAACGCATTGTATGAAAGAATAAAACAAAACTTCGATGGTAGAAATATCACTCTGAACAAAAATAACTTAATCAATTTGTATAATTATGGGATCAAATTTTCATTTCAATTAATTTTTTATTCATTCCAACCTAATCTTAATTTTATGCAATGTTTATTACAAAATGCAAATCAATTAATCATTCTATAACTATGAAAGTTAGTGTTGAATGATATACACAATTATACAATACAAAATAATATAGTCTGGGGTGAGCACTACATAATAGGAGTGTGAATGGTATACATATTATATTAATAAAATTTCCAAACCAACTATTTAGCCTATATAATGTTGACAACAAAACAGTAGTTAGAATTCAATGCACACATCAAAAGATAGCATCAATGTTGAAGTTGCCATTGAACATACAAATCATCGAGACTCACACGTGCAACATTTCCAGATCATCGAGCATTTATCTCGTCCGCTGGTGTCGATCGAGAAATTACAGGCAACGTTTGCCTGAAATCTCCTGCGAGCAATATCAACGCATTTCCGAATGGTTGAACGGTTCCACGCAAATCCCGCAATGATCGATCAAGAGCCTCCAAGAATAAATACGTCTATCAACTTAATCATGTTATCCAATCCAGCATAGAAACTGAGGTAATTACATATAAGTCAATAGACACCGTTGTGGAGGCAGATGAAGCAGTTAATTACCCAACGGAATTTTTAAATTCACTCGATCTGTCAGGAATGGGACCATTTGTTTAAATAAGATGGTAATTTTGCTTGATTCGGGATCAGAAGCAATTAAATTCTACGATTGCGAATGTAAATTTTACACAAGTAGATGATATAGAGTTTCCACTTCACTGAGGGCTGATTTTCAAAAAATGATAAGGAAAAGAATTAAGGCTTTTGCAGACCCTAAGGAGTTGCTACCCTTTAACACTAGCGTTGTCGCTACTATTCGTACCGAAATTAATGACCCTATTTATTCAAAACTGTATCCATATCCTATGGATGTAGCCGATTTCGTCAATAACGAAATTAAGGAACTATTAAAGAATTGCATAATAAGGTCATCTAAATCCCCTAAAAAGGGAACTGACGAGTTGGGCATTAAAAAGAAACGTTTAGTAATCGACTTTCGAAAGCTCAACCATAAACAATCGATGATAAATATCCTCTACCGAACGTAATGGTTATTTTATCAAATTTGGGTTAAGCCAGATATTTTACAACCCTCCAAAGGGTTCCACCAAATCGAACTCGCAGAGCGGGATCGGGAGAAAATCGCGTTTTCCGTAAATGGAGGAAAATATGAATTCTGCCGACTCCTATTCGGGCTGAAAAACTCGCCCAGTATCTTTCAGATGGCTATAGATGATGTCCTTCGCGAGCCAGTTGGAGATTTGCTACGTCGACGATGTAATCATCTTCTTTGAATCTGAAGCAGTCCATGTAAAACACATTGAATGGGTTTTAAGAGCCCTATACGAGGGATATCGCGAGAGAAGTCCAACTTTTTCAAGGAAAGTGTGGAATATCTCGGTTTCACGTTGCAGAGAGGGGGTCTCAAAACGTCAGTCGAAGGTCTAAGCAATCCAAAACTACGCGGAGCCCACGTCTTTGCTTGGAGCTAGATTCCTTTTAGGTTTAGCCATCTACTACAGATGTTTTATTAAGGATCTTGTATCCATAGCTAGACCTCTGTCCAGCATCTTGAAAGGTGTAAACGGCAGGGTGAGTGCCCATCAGTCAAAAAGAATTAAAATTTAACTAAATGATAAGCAACCATCAATAAATTGAAAGATATTTTGATATCGGCAGATGTTACATTGTTGTACCAAAACCAAAAGGCCATTTGACCTAACGACGGATGCGTCGTTAGTGAAATGCACCTTGTAACCAATGAAAGGAACATATTGGCTATAGTGTGGGCCCTAAAAAATCTGCGTATCTTTATCATTTTTGGTGAAAAAACCAGGCATTTCATATATTTCTCAGATAGGGACACACTTTTAGAAACGGTGAAGAAAATGGTGAAGCCAGATGTGGTCAACGCAATTCAATGCGAACTACCAATTTTGGCTCACATTCAGCACGAACTCGTTGAACATTTCCATGACAAAAATGAAAAAAAACGAACAAGAGGAAATTACAACTGCAGAACATAAAAGGGCACACAGAGCTGCTCAATAGAAAGAGAGCTGACAGCAAAAAGTCAGCGAATTTGGTTTTATGTGCGACGGGCACATTTACCAAGGCTTTATTATTAACACGTAAGCTGTACCGTCCTATTCAGAATATTTTGAAAATGTAAAGATTTCTTAAAGTAAGAATGTGTAAGTCCTTGAAAAGCGGGCAACAATGAGTTAAGCGATTTTTACCGCAATTTATTACAATTAGACATTTTTGACTTTTAAATAAGGGATCAAAAGTATTATCATAAGCCACTCCCCAACTTGTAATATCATATTCCAGTTTTGAGTTAGCCAGGGCATAATATAGCACTATTAGTATTTGCTTAGAACAGTATGGTTTTAAGAGACACAATTTTCGTATTACCTGCATCATATTCGATTTTGTAGCTTGTATATGTTCTTTCCATTTTATGTTTGTATCAATTAAAACACCCAAATACCTGTATTCACTAACGGGTTCAATTACAGCACACTTATCTGAGCATGGAAGTGCATCATCAGAGTTTGCCAGACCACAACTATGAACTGGTAAAACAACCTTTTGCAGTCATATGAGTGAAATATCATGTTAAGATCAAGATTATTATTGCCTATCATTTTAAAAGTCACAAGTTTGGTTTTAGTACTGACCACTAGTTTGTGCAAAGCAAATCACTCCCTTAACTTATGGATATCTTAATTCATACTTGCAGCCCAATTAAATGAATTCACTTTTTGATACATAAAGGCTATATCATCTGCAAAAGCGGTGGGTGGCCATTGAAGGATTGTTGAAAATTTGAATTTATAAAAATTCAAAACAACAGAGGACCAAGGTCAAAGCCCTGAGGGACACCATTCTTAATAGTAGGAGAGTTATTAAAAACACCGTTTATTTGCACTCTTTGTTTTCTATCTTTAAGATAAGAATGAAACCATTCAAAAACAATTTCTCTAAAACCTACTGCATACAATTTATCTAAAAGCAAACCATTATCTACTAAATCGAAAGCTTTAGACATATCGATGAACAGCACCATAGTAGGTCTGTAACAGTTAAAACCCTCTTACAATTAAGAACACAACATTAGAATCGCATCTTCAGTGGATTTCTTTGATCTAAAACTTTATATACATACACTCAGATTAAATAGGTAGCATAGATTGTCAGCTATATTAAATACTGTTTTCCTTAAGAGTTTGTTGTAAATCTTGTGCATCAGCTTTTATTTTTTTGTGACATTATAAACTTGAAGACTTCTTCTGAAGTAAAAGGAGTGAAAACGAATCTGTTTGGTTTTACCATATCCGCCATCACTGAATACGAACTACAATTTATGGATTTATTCTATCGGAGATTTCAATTCAGTACTTGTTGAAAGTATTAGCTATAGTACCAGTCTCAGATAAATTAGCTCCATTGATTTCCAATACATCTATTAAATACTTCATAAGCAACGGGGACGTCTATTTCTGAATAGACAGATTCCTAGAATTCATATTTAAGACGTTCATTCAAAAAGGTGTAATATGTTTGTAGAATTTGACGCTGTTGGCTCTGAGTATGAATAAAGTTAGTGACTTGATTTGTGCTTAAAAGTAGCATATGATGATCAGTATTTCACCAGTCATCAACACTAAAATAAAACAATCTGTTCTTTTCTTGTGTAGTCTCATGAATATAAGATCAATACAAGTCTTCGTTGCATTAAATATACGAGTTGGCCCATTAATAAAGCTCTTGAGACCAAATGAAGACATTAAGAGCAAATAGTTTTCAGAATCCTTATCAAAATAATCTAAAATTTCTATATTTAAATCGCCTACTACAATGAGATTCTTGGTTTCAATTTTGCTTAAAATTTGACTTAATTCTTCAATAAACCCATCTTTACTAAATTCATGCAATCTGTATACGCACAGTATCAAATACTTTTCATTGCCATAAGATACAGATAACTTTACCATATCCGCACTAGGAACATTAAATACTGAACAATCACACATAAAACCACTTCTGACATACACTGCAACACCACCTGCTGCGTAAGAGTCATTCTATTTGGCATAGACCCGGATTGATATAAAAATCTAGTTCATTACTATAGATACAAATCTCACTTAGAACAACAATTATGGGTATATTAGCTAGAGACTCGATGTGTGCTAAGAGAGAATAAACATTTTCAATCATTTTTTTCATTTCATTTGTTTATTTATGTAGCAAGACGTGTTTACATTTGTAAGAATATTTATAATTAGAGGTTAGAGATTAGAGGTCCTTTACAACTATGAATTAATAAAGAGTGGAGTGAGCGAGATACAACAAAAATATTTAGATATTAATTCAAGGGAAAGCTACAAGAAAAAACACTTATTCAACTCTTAAAATCTAATATTGCAATGTCGCCTAGTCAAATAATTTTATTTAACTATTTTACATACTTCTTGTTAAGCGTTTAATTTGAACAATGATATGCATTTGATAAGTTCATTATTTGAAATATACCACTTATCATAGAATCTTTGTGTTAAATTTTCTATAAGAAAGTGTAAAAAGTTGATATTGCTTTGGCTGTGAAGTGGTTGAATAATAAAATGGTAAATTAAGCATAATTTTAATGATTTATAATATTTGAAGTTTAAGTTTGTGAGTTCTAGCGCAGTCGTACCAAACAAGAGCCCAGTACAGTAGAATTGATTGAAAGACAGACTTATACATAATAAATTTATTGTCAGTACTAAGTTTCGATTTTCTATTTATAAGGGGATAAAGAATTTTGATTTATTTGTTAATTTTATCTACAGTGACAGAAATGTGTTTCTGAAAAGTTAGTTTCTTATCAATCATAATTCCAAGATATCTGCAGTGCTCAGACCAGTCAATATCGATAGAACCCATTTGAAGTTTTTCGTTGTTTGGAATAAAACATTCTTTTCGTCTACGTGTAAACCAAACTGCTATCGTTTTTGAAGCGTTTGCTTTAATTTTCCAGTTGTGATATAATTTTTCTAATTTGGATAGTGCCGCTTGCAGCACATTATAGACGTCCGTATAGTATGCACCAGATGCAAATATTGCTGTATCATCAGCAAACATAGCAATATTCACATCATTGCCAAGATCGGGAATGTCAGAGAAAAATATATTGAAAAGTGTTGGGGCGATAGTCCATATGTAATATTTTGTACTGCGGATTTAACATTTTTCCCTTTTATATATATATATGGGTGGCGCTACAGTTCCTAGAGGGCCAGACCTAGCTTCTCAGCAACCACTCGTGTTGTGCTTGCTATTGTTCTATCACAAATGGAAGGGATCTACAGTTTTATGCCGACTCCGAACGGCCGAGGTTGAGAAGCTTTTTCTAAGCAGTTATACTTTTTAAGTTAATCTTTGAATTATCTCCTTTTTTCATTAGCATATAAACCGACCCATTCCTCGTCCATAAATACTTGTAACCTTTGGAGTTTTTAAATTCAGTGGCAGCTTTCATAAGTTGACGGGTGTAATATGATTTGCTTTCATTAACATACATCCTCTGCGACACAGCGTTCTTGTTGATAATAGTTGTCACCAGTTCTGTTTTGTTCTCTTTTTTCGCCTTCAATATACCCTCTTTGCAAGAGCGCGAGACAAGTTTAACTCTGAGAATATTAATTTTCTTCGTTGTCAATGGCCCTTAGTAATAGAAAATCATAAAGTCGCTTCTAAGGTCGAATTTTGTTAGGTGTAGCTAAGGTACTTTTAAGTTTCCGTAGTAATAAATCAGTTTTAACAAAACTCGAATTTAACGTAATCATTGTGAATAAACCTGTCATATTCGCTATTGTGAGCTAGCACAACCTGTCATATTCGCTATTGTGAGTTAGCACAGCTGATTTTGACACTCATTTTGAAACATTAAACTGTCACTTTTAAATTCGACTTAGATACGATTCGGCCACATCTAAATATTTGTCGATTTTAGAAGTGGGTTGCTCGTTTATTGCTACGGATTTCGTGTTAAACTCGAGTTTACGTAAAACTCGAGTTTAAATTCCTTTATTACTAAGGGCCAATGTCTCTTTCGTTAACATCAGCATGCAGACCTTCACGCAGAACTTTAAGAGCAATATCGGTATCAGAGATGTTGGGCGTGTGAGGAACATTGAAAACTTTAATTGTGTTAGCTAGTAGTTGTTGTTCTAGCCGATTTACGGTGTTCTCCAACGAAGTAATTCTCTCTTCATATACTTTATTTTTGATGAAAAGAGCCTCTATTCGACGTTTCTGCAATTCCTTCATCTCCTTATGTCTCTTGGAATTATACCCAAGGTCGGTGTTGTTGTGACATCATTGTTATTTGAAACGTTCTCCGTGGGTGATGTAAGATAATTTCCCCCACTTACGCAATATTTTTCAATGATACACCGGAACTGAGGTGCCCGAAAGAGATCCACGGCGGTGCACCGTACAGCTGGTCTAGCGAAAATGTTTGTTATTTTCCTTCATGTACGCCAGGTCACTAGTGTCTAATTTTGCACATGAAGCGTGATGAAAAGATTGACTATTGAACATTTAACTTTAATTTCCGATTGTTGTGAGCAATCACAACGAGCGATCACGTTTCATATGTGTGCATGACTCGTACTCCACAATGTGATGAAAAGATGTGAAACGTCAGCGTTTTACTACCTGTTGTGACAGTGATGCACTTCTATCGGCTCATCTTACTCCATGTACATTTTTGTAGAATAAGCACAAATGTGGTATTTATAAAAATTATTTTTAAATACTATTTAGTTCATCACGAATCACCTAGATTTAAATAACTTGAAACAAACATTGGTCCTTCGAAGCCATTTAAGATATATGAAACAAAATAAAGCGTTATCAGGGCTAAAAACACTGGTAAAATTTTAGTGAATCTAATAAAAAAAAGCGTTATCAGGGCTACAAGCACTGGTCAATTTTAGTGAATATACTAAAAAAAAAGCGTCTCCAGGGCTATAACACTGGTTGAAAATACAATCTTGTGTCAATTTATCATCATTTGAAGGCAACGAAAATGGAGGAAGTAAAGATAAACGTAATTATCGAAAGGTAAAAGGCGCTGGCAAAAGAACTGAAGAAAATCAAAACTAATTTTAGAAAATACAGTGCATCCAGGAAGACCAAGCGGTACGTGGAGGAAAGACTTGAAAAGATCCAAGCGAACCACGAGAAAATCATAGATGTCGTTGAATCTGGCACACCTTACATGCAAAGGGATACCTTCCAAGCTGTAAAAAATATTTTCGAAAAAATAAAAAATTACTTGGAAATAGTACCTTTGAAAGAACCAACAATCGATGACAGTACCTTCAGGAAATGCGCCACAGACACAACGGCTTAGTAATCTCAATTTAAAAGCAGCGGCTATAATGAGGAACATCGAAGCGTTCGAGCAAACATTTCAAAATTATTCGAAATAATTAATTACTTAGTTTGATTTTATTATTATTATCAAGTTAACAAAGCTAGCCACCACACAATTTACAATTCAGAGATTCGATATATTATATGTCATGTTATATCTTTCTACCGAAATAAGACTAAAAACAAAGCAAAAATTAATACTTTTAAATAATTATTCTAGGCAAAGGGAAAGATAAAAAAAACCTTTTATTAAAGAAAAAAAATAAAAGTAAGTAAATAAATAAATAAATAAATAATAAAATCAAACCATGTTATTAATGCAATATCAATATTATTATTTTTAACACTTCAAGTTCAATATGATTATTTTTAACACTTCTTGCATTCCATGTTATAATATTTAAATTATTTGTTATATTACTTGACATGTTTGTACAAAAACTTGGTAATTGTGCGATGGCATTTAATTGTTCTTTTTTTGTTTTACAAAAACCTAATTTATTTATCATCCAGGGAGTTCAATTCTCCCATGGTGAATAACTCACCACTATTAGTACTTAAATTATTGCTGCACGATGGCAACTCTGTTGAGACATTTTTCTCCCACGCATTAGGTAAAGAGATGTTCCTGCTCCCTATTACTCCAACCCGCTTTGCAGCTGCTCGTGTTGGTAGAGTTGGGAAATCCGATAATGAGTGAAGAGAAATGTTGGCATTATTGTTGTTGCTGTTAGCTTAATTGTTGTTGTTGTGAGAGACAGATCGATTCGTCTTTGCTGCAAGCTTGTGCTTCAGATCAATGTAGTGACTCCTGCTTGCGCATGCGCTATCGGTTGATTTATGTTCTCCTTTGCAGTTTGTACATTTGAGAATATTTGCGCTGCACTGCTCAGTTTTGTGAGAGCCATCGCAATTGGCACAATATGTCTTCATGTCGCAGTTTCTCTCCCCGTGGCCAAACATCTGACAGTTTCGGCACTGTGTCAGTTTATTTGTATGCTTTCGATAAAAGCTTCAGTTCACTTGTGTGTTGAAAATTGCACGAACGTTCTTTTTTAGTTGGTTGAGTTTGACACATCCATTTTCAAAAGAAACTATGTAGAATGTTTCAGTGTAGAATGCATATGTTTTGTTGATACTTTTAATTTCTATGCACTTTAAACCCAGTTTGATAAGTTCAATTTTCAAAGAATCTGTTTCGATCTGCCCTAGGCCACATAGTACAGCTTTGAACACCTTATCACTTTTCATATCATGAGTGAAGTACCGACAATTGTCTTCTTTTAATTTATTGAGAACCAAGTTATAGGATTCCGTAGAGTCGCACATAATTTGTATGCCAATTGACATCTTTTTAATTGCATAGTCTGTAATATTAAATGAGTTCATCACGCCGTGTACATAGTCGGAGGGTCTTTGTAACACTTTTATCGGGGGAGGAACTATTTTTGGTGGTTTATTCTGCAAACAATTTCTTCCATTTGGTCCATTTCGTCGCCCTCATATAATTGTAGAGAGCTAAAGCGATTATATCATTTTTATTGGTTGCCATTTTGGGTCTTGGTCTTTTTTCAGAGGACAATGAAAAGTCCCCTGAACCCGGGGATCGAGAGCGCTTATCAATTTTTATAATTGGTACAATGAAAAACGCAAGAAGGAAAAAAAAGATGCGAGATATACTACACAATAACACGCCGGTAGAGGGTTCGATGCGTTAAGCTTTCAAGCTGCGGCTGAACTGAATTATTCGAAAGAGGTGCGTGAATACCAGGAAAAAATGCTGCTAGAACAATGGAGGAACCTAACAGAATTGCATGAAAAGTTCTCGTCGCAAGCATCAGAAGAAGACTACAAGGTTCCATTTATTACGCAGAATCGCTATAAACAATTGAAGGAAGACATAAACAATAGTCTTTTCAAAATGGCAACTAAATCATCGCAGTTAAATAATTGAACAAATTCAATTCGTCTGCAACGGCTGAAAATCCCAATTTTTAATGATTTGGAGTGGCAATCGTTTTGCGGCATATTTACCACTTTAATACACGATACTCTGGGCGTTGCAGAAAAAATGGAGTATTTGAAAACTCACATAGAAGGAGAGCCGTTGCAGTTGATCCAGAATTTTACAATATCAATTGAAAACTACGTCAACGCCTGGGAAATTCTTAAAACACGGTACAAAAGTAATCACCATGCATCTGGACATCACACTGGAAACCAACCTTCAACAAATCATCTGAAGCAAATATTGGACGCAAACAAGGAAGGTATTGCGGCAGTTAAAAACATGGGATACGATATGTTATCATGGGGACCAGTGATAGTGCATATCGTCATCAAAACATTAGACTCTGAGAGTAGGAACTTATGCGAACAAACGATTCAAAGCCCTAACAAGATGCCCACTCTGGAATCTCTATTTGAGTTCCTTACAAGATGCTACCGCGCAATAGATGTCTTGGCCACAACACGACAGAAAACGCCAAGGGAGGACCCCGAAACAGCATCTAATTGCATATTCTACAAATGCGAGCATAACGTTTACTTATGCAATAAGTTTATGAGCTGGACACCAAAGAAGCGTTTTGAAAAGGTGAAAACAGCAAAACTCTGTGTTAACTGTCTACGACAGCCCACGTCTTAGCAAAAGATTGTGCAAACATTGCAATAAAAGACATAATTCACTTCTTCATATAGAGAAGTTCGAAAATAATACAATTTTGCCAGAGCAGTCTCGACGAGAACAATCAGTCGGAATACAACCCCAAATAAACCATGCTGATCACAATCAGAGCATTTAACTGGCCACAGCGATTGTGATCGCAGGAAATAATAACGGAGAAACAAGGCAAATAAGAGCACCCATTGACCGAGAGGCACAAGCTACTTTGGTAATAGAAGAAGTAGTTCAATCCCTGAGACTCAATAGAGAAAAGGTATTCGTACCCGTTAGTAAACTAAGAACAACAGATGCAGGAACTGCACTCAGTAAAACGGAGATAGACGCACTTGTTTTACCAAAGCTCACAAAATTAGTGCCAGCTGAAAGAACAGCAAGCTTAAATAAAAGGATATTTAGAGGTCTTGCCGTGGCTGATCCAGGGTACAATGCTCCAGGAACTATCGACATGATACTGGGTGCAGACGTCTACGGTGATATAATTCTAGACGGGTTGCGAAAGGGGAACAAGGGTTACCCAATAGCGCAGAGGTCCCACTTAGAGTGGTTCATAACAGGATGTACATCGCCCCTAAATGAGTATGGCGTCAAGATCACAGGGATGGTCGTGCAAACCTCAATCGAAAGACAGCTGCAGAAATTCTGTGAAGTAAAAGAGTTTCAAGATCAAAGCTATTTGACCCAGGAAGACAAGGAGTATGAAAAGATATACATGGAAACACACTACAGGGATAAAAGTGGTAGATACGTGGTAAATATACCTTTCAATAAAGAATTGAAGCCAAAAGTTGGGCAACTCTAAGAACGGAGCAATACCCAGGCTACGCCAACTGGGACTGAAATTTAGTACGGACAGTAAACTAAAAGTTGAATACGCTAAGTTCATGAAAGAGTAACTAGACCTTGAACACATGGTTGAAGTAGCGCCCAATTACCATACCATGAATACTACATGCCGCACCACGCAGTTCACAATAGAAGCGATGTACCGTCAGATAAAAATTGACAACCATCATCAGGATCACCAACGAATTGTGTGGCGGAACTCGGACAAAGAACAGAGCATCCCTCATCTCTATGGCCGACAGAAGAAGCTATGGAAATCATTATCCCTGAGGTAAAGGTCACACATACAATGACTGTATTAGAGAACGAGAGCATCTTTACAAGATTTTCATCATACAACAAACTGATAAGAGTGCTAGCGTACTGTAAACGCTTCGTATCAAATAGTAAAAAGAGAGATATACAATGGGGCGCAGTCCAAAGAATGGAGTTTCCCGCAGAATGGGCCTGTCAAGAAGGTGGACGTAACCTTAGTAAGACGAGTAAGCTCTTATCATTGAATCCTCTGTTAAATAATAACGGGATTGTAGTCGTTGGAGGTCGGCTGGAGAACGCAAACCTGTCAGAATCTCAAAAACATCCGACTATTTTACCACATAGTAACACCTTTACAAAGTTGCTGGTAGAACATGTACGCAAAAAAATACTACATGGAGGGATACAGCTGATGATGGCAACATTAAGGCAGTCTTATTGGATTCTGCAAGCCAAGCTGATCGTTCGTCAAGTTATCCATGAATGCGTCAGATATCATCGATTTAAAGCAAGTACCAGAGAGCAAATAATGGGAATGCTACCAACTCCAAGAGTAACACCGTCTAGAGCCTTTACGCATACTGGCCCGATTAAAATCCTTATGTCGAGGAAATCGTACTACAAAGGGATACATACGAGTATCTGTATTTGTATGCTTATCCACAAAGGCTATCCATATAGAATTGGTAAGCGACCTTACTTCAGAAGCGTTCTTGGCCGCCATCCGAAGGTTTACATCAAGAAGATGTTCAGACATGAACTCTGACTGTGGTACGACATTTATTGGTGCCAACAAAGAAATACAAAACCTGATGAGGTTGACCACAACAATGAAGAAATGACATTGGCTATTGATGGCATAAAATGGCATTTTATTCCACCTGCTGCCCCACATTTTGGTGGTTTATGAGAGGCAGGCGTTAAGTCTGTCAAACACCACCTCAAAAGAATAATTGGTGAGACTACATTAACATTTGAGGAGTTATCGACGTTACTCACCCAGATAGAGGCATGTCTCAACTCTCGCCCTCTAACAACAATAACCAACGACGTTGAAGACAACGTGATCCTGACTCCAGGCACTTTTCTGGTTCGATCGGCACCCGATGGATGTTGATACAAAAAATGCGAGACGACTTTTGAAAGGCCTGGTCGAACGACTATTTGTCACAACTTCACCAATGCTCAAAGTGGAAGGAGAACTAACATAAGCGTTGGTGAAATTGTTCTCATAAAGGATGACCGACTCCCGCCAACCAAATAGGTACTTGGAAAGGTAATGGAGGTACACCCGGCAGTCATTACTATTAAGCCCACCCGTTCAAATCCATACAACTACTGTAAGCCTACCATGCACCACCCGCAAAAGTTGGCAAAGCAGAAATGGATGTACAAACAAGTACACAAGAATTACCCCTTTTCTATGGATGTGTTTAGTAGCAGCACTCATTACCACCACTACGTCTATTCAAAATATGGACCGAGTCCAAATCAATCAGTTCGAGAACCAGCCTGGTATTTTCTTTGAAGATGTTGACAGAGCAAGCATGATCGCAAGTTCATAAAAGGCCATTCTATTTTTCAACCTGACTAACTATTGGTCCCAATTTTACTCATACAAGGAATGCGTGAGGCGTATGGACTAGACTTGTTAAGGAAACATAGCAAACATATCCGACAATTTACCCATACTCTGCGACAATACGTTGATACAATTCAAACAAGAGTTGGAACAGATTGAGTTAAATAATGATGTCCTATTGCACGCAAACAACATGCCTGTAAGGAACGAGAGATCGCCATTCGACTTCATTGGAACTGTGGTAAATGAGCTATTCGGAGTGCTCAATCAGCGGCTTGCTTAGGGATACGAAGAAACGATTGGAAAGGTGGAGGAAAATGAGAATCACATATTACAGTTGATAAAAAATCAGACCTCCATCGTTGATTCAACCATCAACATTTTCAAGAAGGAACGAGCGTCGAACCAAATGCGGCTTAAATCTCTAGCTGAGACAATAAATAAGTTAAAGGAAGGTTACGATCAACACAAAGCTTTCAAGGCATTAAGTTCCACTGCAATTAATGCTATGTTGATGATGGTTAACTATCAAAATACTCAAAACATCCTGCTGGACATTGTACTCTCGACACATCATAGAAGGATGCATCCTCTCACCCTCAATGTGAAGCAGCTGACGAGAGAAGAAGCACCAATTCTACGACCAGATATCTTTAAGGATATTAGTACGTCGAACCCGCTTAATTAGAACTCGTTTAATTGAAAAATTGGCTTATATGAAAAACTAACTCTGTCCCCTTGTACTTTTTCACAAATTTCATAAAAATTGCTCAGCTTTATTGAAACCCGCCTAAGCGAAAAACTCGGATATTTGAAAAAAATATCTGAAAAATGTATTACTATTCATAGAAAAGACATCGCTTAAATGAAAATGTGTCTCAAAAAAATGGGATGAGTAGGCTTTGAATGCTTCCATTTAATTTGCAGTTTCTTATGACAGTTCTGACAGCATATTTCTTATTTCTTGAATTTCAAAGGAGCAGAATCGTCAATTATGTTTCAGTTAATAAAAAACGAAGTGAAGTTACAGAAAATGTATCCAAAATTGCAGCTGATTGATTCTAAGAAAAAATTCACAAGTTTGTCCATCAAAGACAAACTTACAATTTTAAAACAACTTGAAGATGGTGGGACACGGAAAACCAATTGTGCGCACTTTAATTGCAGTGCACCAACGCTAACAAGGATATGCCAGCAAAAAGATTCCATTCGCAATACTGCTGTTCGGAACCAGAATTCATCCATAAAACGCTTACGTGCAGGAGCTCACAGTAGGGTGGACAAATCCTTGGCTGTATGGTTCAAATATATGCGATCAAAAAACGCTATAATTAGTGGACCTATGTTGATGGACAAGGCAAAATCTTTTCTGTATTGCTCAACGTCGATGTTGAGCCAAAAGAGAGAAAACATTAGTTTCAAGAGATTTCATGGAGAGAAAAATTCTGCCGATTCTGATGCTGCTAACGGTTGGTTGAATAATATTTTGCCAGTCTATCTTTAACGATATGATGCCGATAATATTTACAATGCCGATGAGTCTGGATTAATGTTCAAGGCACTGCCAACAGGAACGTTGTCGAACCGATTAGAAAAGCCTTCATCCTTGAAATTGCCAAAGGACCGCATTACCATCCTTTTCATCGCCAATGCGTCTGGCACAGACAAAATGATTTATTGCATAGGTATGTAACCCCTTACAAATTGTGTTGCTTTGTTAATTTCTGGTGTGTTACATATTTAAATAGGTAAGTCTCAGAATCCCAGATGTTTCAAAAGCAGCACAATTCCAGTGAGATATTTTGCAAACACGAAAGCGTCGATGACGGGTGCAATATGGACCATCATAATAAAATAACTTGAAGCAATGTATATTTAAATCAAGGAACAAAAAGGTGTTGCTTCTTGTAGACAATGCATCTTGTCACAAACTTGATGGCGATGTACTGTTAGAAAACACCAAGATTCAATTTCTGCCACCCAACACTACTTCCCTCATCCAACCTATGGATCAAAGAATAATTCGGTGTTTCAAGGCACACTATAGAGAATGCATTACAAAGAAACAACTTCTTCATTTAGATAATGGATGATAAAAAGGGCAACTATACGAAATTGTTTCCGTAAATCTGGTTTTACCTCAAACACCCTCACAGAAGAAATTGTTTTAGATGCTGAGGAGGATGAGCAAATTTTTTCAAGCACACTTCAACAAGAAATCATTTCTCTAACGGATGTTGATGCAGATCTTCCTTGTTTTGGAGATATGACGGATGAGAAAATTATAAACGAAGTCGAATTGCAGTTCGCCTTTGTATTGTAAAGCGTTTTTTTAAAGACTGCTATGAGCTCGAAGTATTTGATGACATCGAATTTAAAATGATAAATCACCATATTCGAACTTTGTCACAGAAAAAAATTTAAGACTTTTTCAAGCCAAAATAGACTGACTAGTTTATTATTAACTATGTGCAATTGAATATTGTACATACCCCTAATTGCTACTTTAATATCGTTCCTTTTTTATTATACATACTAGGTATTTACATATGTATATGAATTCTATTGTTATGTTTTGTTAGTTTTTTTTTTAATAAATGGATTATTTTCTTTTGTTAACTGATTCAACTTGTCTGTATTTATAGACAAAATTCTTGACGTTTGCTTAAATGAATTCTTTTCTTCGTTTAAATGAAATCTTTTTTCACTTATCCCAGGTCCGCTTTCGTTCAAAACCCGGTTAATTGAAACTAACATTAGGATTTTTGGTCATTTCATTTAAGCGGGTTTGACTGTACGATAGAAAAGGCTCTTGAGATTCAACAAGGTCAAGAAAGATTGCTGCTGGAACTTAGGACACACAAAATTCAGCATTACAGCACGATTGGTTCAGTTACAACATTGCTGATTTTTGCTGCAATCATCATTATAGTGATGAAGGTTAGAACTAGTAGCAGCAAACCCCGTGAACCAAATGTATCTATAAGACCACAGATACAAACCACGACCTGAGAGCTAGATGATTCAGACTTTTGCGTGACGGCCGGCCCCAGGATATTGTGAGCAATCACAACAAGCGATCATGTTTCATATGTGTGCATGACTAATACTCCACAATGTGATGACAAGATGTTCAACGTCAGCACAAATGTAGTATTTAAGGAAAGTTATTTTTAAATACAATTCATCACGAATCCCCCCCTCCCAGCGGTAAGGGGTCGGTAAGGGGTCAGATTTAAATAACTTGAAACTATCTATCATCTTTTTATTGCAAACTTTGCACGATATTTCGAAAATGTAATAGTCAAACTGATTCAAACACAACTCTGGTTAGCTTGCAACACTATTAGCATAATACATTGACAATACCAGAATGCATATTCTCTGTATCATAATTTTTTACAAAATATAATTTTCGCGCGAGTAACGAATGCAACGCCAGCGACTCTGGTCATTTCCCCAAAACCTTTACGATCAGCAGTTGACCCAATTACAACACCAGAAGCAGAAAGCAACGTCAACAGAATGAAAATATAAATACAATAGTTGGATCAATAGCACTCGTCCAGTATTTCGCATATAACCAATAAGTGGTCGCAGCGACGCTGAAGACGGCTCGGTATAATATAACAGTTGACGACCAAATAAAAATCGATTATAATAAAAAATATTTACTAATTCTTGTCTTTAAACGGGTCTACTTATTATGCGCAATTGGCGCAGACGGTGCCCCTCTATTCGGATGAATAGGAGGGAAACGTAATCAAACGTAAAACGTTACAGTGTTAAACGTAACGTTAAGTAATCAAACGTAACTATATTAAACGTAACGTAACGTAATCAAGCGTGACGGTGTAAGTGTAACTAAAAGAAAATATAACGGTATAAAGCGTAACGGAACGAACGGAACCGAATGTAACCTAAACGTAACTAAAAGTGACAAAAGTTCATAACGTGAAACAAAGTGCAGTGAAGTGAAATGTACCAGTGCACGTAGAAACGAGCCGAAGAACAGTAACGTAAAGATGGCCGAAGAAATAAAACAGTGTCTTATTACACCAATTGAACTGTTAGCGAGGCAAAATCAACCGGAAATTTGGGGGGCTGTAGTGGAAACAGAAATTAAATACATTCAACCATTTAGTGGTGAACGAAAAACTTTACCATCGTTTGTCGACACAATCTATCAAGTCTTGTCAGACTTTGGCGAACAATAACCATTAGTGTACCGCATAATTTACAACGAAAGAATTATTGGTGAAGCGAAAAACTGCCTTTCGAGTGATGTTCCAGCAACCTGAGGAGAGTGTAAAGAAAAATTAAAGATGCATTACCGATCTACGGAGGACCCCTCAGAAATCGGAAAGGAGATCAATAATATTAAGATATTTAGTATTAATCAATTGTTAGATAAAATACAACAAGTAATAAACGATATAGCGGAATGTGCCGCATTTAATGAAGAAGGCTTATAAATTGCCAATTGTTTGAATAGTTATCATATCCTTAAACTGAAAGAAATTACAGCAGGAGCATTAGCTGCAAAAAATTATAGAAATTATCCTCTTTCAAGTATTAGAACTGTAATACACAAATACATTGGTGAAGACTATATATAGTATAACCTCAATATAGAGAAAATACATAATCGCAAAACACCCCAGCACAGAACACAAAACACTAAAAAACAGGTTTTACAACAAAGTCTGCCTAACAATCACTACAGATACAACAGACCTCCACAATCGGAACAAGTCAGGCGAATCGAATTAGGGCAGAATAGACAAAATAATTATCAAAATAATCAACAATTTAGATATCAACATAATAATCACCAATGAAATTCTGGGCAGTACATATCAGGTCAGAATAGAATAGAACCCATGGACGTAGATGCCGTCAGTAAAATAAAAGACGTTAACCAAATAGAAGAAAACGAGTTTTTTATAAATTGGCCTCGGATGTAAGGAAAACATGTATACAATAAACCCTTCAATAAGTTTCTTAAATTCGAATAGAGTTCCATCAAGCCTCTATGAATATATTAACGATAACCCCTTCCAACTAAAACCAATCCAAGGTACAGTTAGAAAGGACACGTCTCAAGAAAAAACTGTGTGTCCAAGCCATTCAAGCAACCCAGCAACGCAATAATCATATGGGTAAAGATACAATTAAACAAACTATACGATAATATATTATATACTAAACGAATATAAATTAATACATGAAGTAAATATACTAGAAGCAAATCAGTAACATTCAAACAAATCACCTTAGCGATGTAGAAAAGCAAGCTATTGATTCACTCTTGCAAATATTCCAAAATCTCATATAAATTTAAAGAAGGAGATCAGCTAACGTAATAAAAATAAAAACCATAACATATCGACAAATGAACTCGAAATTATATAGATATCCACCAAAACACGAGGCGAAAGTACGCAAACAAATGGAAGAAATAGAAAAACAAAGGATCATTCGAAAAAGTAACAGTCGTTACAGCTCACCGATTATAGTTGTTCCGAAAAAGAAAGACAACCCAGGAGAAAAAGAATATAGGATAGTAGTTGATTACAGAAAATTAAATGAAGTTACAATCGATGATAAACATCCGCTTCCAAACATAGATAGCCTATTGGACAAACCAGGTAAGGCTCAATACTTAAGCACCTTAGATTTAGCTAAGGGGTACCATCAAATATTAGTTGCAGAACAAGATATTCACAAAACAGCTTTCGTCACACCAGCAGGACTATATGAATACCTAAGGATGCCGTTTGAAATTAAAAACGCACCGCACCGCACCTTCCAAAGACTTGTAAATAATATTCTTCGTGAATATGTAAACAAAATTTGTGTTGTTTACCTAGACGATATATTAATATTCTCTGAAAGTTTGGAAGAGCACTTAGAAGCATTGGAGAAAATATTTAGAAGACTACAAGAAAACAACCTAAAAATCCAAGCCGATAAATGTTGAATTTTTGGGACATATCTTAACAAAAGAAGGATTAAAACCAAATCCAAATATAATAAAAGATATTGAGAATCTAACCTTACCAAAAACGGAGAAACAGCTTAAGGGATTTCTGGGAATGACGGGATATTACCGTAAGTTTATCAAGGATTATGCTAAGGTAGCATACCCTATGATAAAATATTTAAAGAAAGATGAACAAATAAACATAAATGACCGGCAGTATATATCAGCTTTCGAAAACCTGAACAATTTAATTATTGCATTATACCGTTTGTTTTAACAACTCACGCAAGTAGTTATGCAATTGGAGCCGTTTTATCATAAAATGGACAACCAGTGTGCTTTGTGCCAAGGATGTTAAATAATCATGAAAGGAATTACAGCAAAGAATTCCTAGCCATCGTTAATTATTTCCGTCCATATCTTCACCGAAACAAATTTAAAATCATAACGGATCACGTACTTATTATATATATATATATTTACAAAGTAAATAGGAATTTTCACAACGAAACCAGAGATGGTTATTAAAACTTCAGAAATATAATTTCGAAATAGAGTATCTTAAAGGAAGAAGTAACAAGGTTTGCAGACTTTCTAAGTAAACTCGAAGGTTTACCCCCAATCATGGTAGAAAATGAGTCTGAATGAAATATGGATTAACCAGAAACTATGCATTCGGAATAACAATTAGACCACATAGGAATCAAAGACGAAATAGTAAACAAATACAAAACTCAACTTATCTGAACATACAGTGTAAATAAGGAAATACAAGTGTTACACAAAAGAAGAATCATACACTTGAAGAAACTTGAAAAGAAGATCAAGAATGTCTTAGTCAGGCTTATTAAGAAAGGTATAACTCGTATATATTCAGAAGTTGATGATCATCATTACAACATAGTGCCACAAAGTATACAATTTATAAAGTGTTCGCAGAGGGCTGCTGAAATCCAAACCGAGGAGGAGGCACATAAACAAATCTCTCTATACCACACAAAAGAATCAATGCACAGTGGAATTAATGAAACATACTGCACACTCAAGAACAAAATATATTTTTCGAAACTTCATGAACAAATTCAACTAATTGTAAACAACTGTAAAAAATGCCAGGAGGTTATATGATCCGAATCCAATTAAACCCAAATTTTGTACTACCAACACTCCAAAGCATACAAATGGAGTATGTAATACATTTAGACATCTTTCACATACAGAAGTTACTATTATTGACAAACTTACTAAATTTGCTGTAGCATATAAAATTACTGACATGAACTGGAAAAGTAAGAAAGAAATTTTAATTGAACACTTTTCTAAATATGGAAAACCTGATAAATTAATTACAGACAACGAATCAAATCAGAACAGATTATCCAATTTCTTTGTGAAAATAATGTTGAAGTTCATTGGACCAAACCCAATAGCCACACAGGTAACTCTGATATAGAAAGACTCCACTCCACGATCTTAGAAAAATTCTCAGGCATAGAAGATAAAGATCTTTCAGTAGAAATGAGAATGCAGTTAGTAATAGATAATTACAATAATCTATTCCATTCTACTATTAAGTCAACACACAGAAAAGCTAAAGAAGAAGTGAATGAACAATTATTGAAAGATTTAGCACAGGAAACTAAGTTAAGGAAAGTAAATAAACTTAATGAAAAACGAGTGGATTACTTAGAAAATAGAAAAACGTCCTATCAGAAATTAAAAACGGGTTAGACATGAGGAAGAAACTAGGTATAAAATTAAAAATCTTGATAACGTAATATTAAAAGACCTTATAAATTCACTGGTCACTCTTCTTATAACACTACTATTGACACAAACAGTTCAGACAACACTACAAACAACAGCAATCAACGAGCAGATTGGGTAACTGCAGCTGATAGTTAAAGATGTTCAAATAACAAACAATTCTACACAATTCTACACTTAATCAGCCCAGAAGAGATCTTACACACTGTTTCACTAATCCAAACAAATTTAAACGAAGTTGAACTTTCTCAATAATGAAATTAAAACCTTGGAAGCAAAAATCAAATCAAATAGATTACAAAAAAGAGGATTAATAAACCTAACAGGAAATGCAGAAAAATCATTGTAAATCACTTAAACATAGAACTCGGTTTATCAACTCGAGTTGATCCATCTCTAATTTCAACCACTTCATCGATGATGCAATATTACAAAATATCTGTGACGAAGCGAATTAGAAATTGCAAAGGATCTACTAGGTATACGCTTCGAGTAAACGATCCTACATAGTGGAGACTCCAAATACCATGTGTCTGAATCATATCAGTCACTGAGTTGAATCGGGAGCTCAAAGTGCATTAAGTGTAAAGTCTACTTATATTCTAAAATTAATTCGTATCATATCACTCTCAATTTGCGGAAAAAATTAATGAAACGAATCGAAAATATCCACATTCTATATAAACATGGGTTTTAAAATGGACCTCAATGGCGAGATGTTGCCTATATAAAACCGTCATGCCAACTGACATAGAACTTTGAATTTGGTATCTGTTCATATTTAAGGTTCAACCAATATGTGAATGTTCACAAAAGTCTTCCAGTATTGTCCCAATTAACCCGGGCATGAAAGGGTTACAAGGCAAGGACATTAAATGAGGCATATGTATGCTGCACTCTCCTACTTATAGTAGATAATAAAATTATATACAAATTTGTAGTATATGAGGTGTGTGGTGGAAAGCGACACCAAAATGAAGGGCAAGTGCGCCGTTTAAGATCTAACAACTCATGTATGCTCCCGCAAGTAAATACAATTTTCCGGAGCTAATCATTGTCACAGGACCCAGATTTTAGCAGGTTCAGCGATAACAAAACGTTGAATCGGTGGTATATCGAATATTGTGTTGCGTTCGCATTCGACTCTGAAATTTGGTTGGTACAACTTGATACTGAGGTGTAGGTTGTCTACTACTAACGGTATGATCTTTGAAATTTACTGCATCAATATATAATATTATATTAAGTTTCAAGGTGCCATGCAGCACTTTGATCAAAAGTCCCCTAGTTTTCTAAAAACACCCGATAGGACCTGGACCTCATCCAGTGAGAAAACTCAAAGTCTCTTCTTGATACGCATTTCCCAGGCAACTTCTCTATTAGAGCCAGCACAACCTTGAGACGCCAAACACTCCAACAGCGGTCCGAACTCAACATAGACCACTCAACCATTCTTAAGGAATTTAACTTCCTTCCTAACCACACCGACAGCCTACTACCCCAGGTTATCTTCGAGACTAATTTCTCTACTAGCATTCCTTCCAGATCGGATAGGATGTCCGACAATCCAATGCGTATTTTCACAGACGAATAGAAGACCGACGAAGGGGTGGTTGCAGGTGTCTATTCAGAAGACCTCAATATTGAACTCGCCTGGTGTGGTACAACCTCCTCCCTATCAATAGCAGGGGATCGCTACAGCCTACCATCTTTGGAAGATACATAAAATGAAAACTACCAATAACAAATGGCTAGAAGGCACCACCTGCTTAAAATAAAAGATATCTGGCCATCAGCTAACCTAAAACGGTCACTCAGTCGACTTTGGCTCAGCAGGCCCTCATTAAGGACTCTCTCTCATAGGAGTCATAACCGGACACTGTGCAATTTGCGCCCATGATCGCAGGTCTCATATAATGATTTCTGGAGAAGCTGCATGGATGAAGAGGAGGTATAGAACATAGATCACTTACTCAGCTCGTGCAGTGCTCTGGCTAGTCGCTGATTCGTGCACTTAGGGGCCTACTATTTCAATAACCTGAATAACCTAAACAGCACCATATAGGCCATCTAAATCGCTTCACTACGAGCACCAGATGGTTCCGATGATAGGAGAAGTTAATCCCCGTGGTATCACAATGGGCCTACTTTGGCCTAAGTCTGACTGGCCTCTGCAGTCAGCCACTCTCACCTAACCTAACCTAATAATCGCTGACAAAATAAGTACATACTAAACTACATAAATTCGACTGCATTTTATTATCATTGATTGAATGTGACAATGTAGTGGAATATGTGGTGTCACTACATAACTCATGCCACTGATTTATTTGCAATATTATTCTTATTTGCATTGTTATTTTAGTTACTACCAGACTAATGCAATTTATATATTACTATGATGCTGTGAGGAACATAGTCATCCATACATGGTTTACATACTGAAAAGAGAGAAGACGGCATCTCTTAAAAAACTTTCTATTTATGCATTTGCCCAAATTCGTATTGACCAAAACCGGAGATGGAGTAACTCGCACATTTCGTACATTTCGCACATTGCTATGTGGAAGGAATTTCAAGTTTCAACATATTTCAATAGGCTCGCGTTATACGCATTAAGTTCTCATGGCTTTGTGCGGATTTACATTCAGGTAGCCGTGAACCTCACAATAATTTCGAACAGTTGCTGGTCATGTAGCATTACCATTTTTGGTTGTATCACCGTTTTCACAAAAAAATTAGAGACGGGGATTGTGGCTGTGTGTGACCCTTTGTATGCGCATGCGGATAAAGTGGTTGTAGACTTGTTCGCAGGAATGATTGTTAGCTTTGCTGACTTGGTGTGTGAGATGAGTTTTGTTTTTGAATCTTTTCGGTCGTCATTTCAAGTGGACTTCTTCCCATATTTGGGCCGCGGTTCGGTTTTATTATTCAAGTCCGGAAAGTGGATTTGGAAATATTTCAGAAGAACGGGTTAATGCGGAACTAATTTTAATAATTAAACACAAACACATTTGTGATTTGTAAATCAGGTGAAAATGGTTGGGGAGCATTTATATACAGACGTATTGATATTTTAGATTGGAGTAATCAGGTGTGATGGGAGCAGTCTAGTTTCTTCATTCTTTGGTACATTTTTATATTATTGGTATAACAGTTATACTGGAGTAAGTATTTTCGCAAGGCAGTATTTTCGAACATGCACTGTCGGTTATTAATGATGAAGGTTCTAACGATTTATTGACATAGGCTCGGGAAATGCAAAGAAATATTACATTAACTGCCTTATGAATTTGTGGCGAAACAGTATACCTGGGAACACTACCTTCCGATTTAAAACTTCGTTCAATTTCTTAAAGCTTTAAGCAAAGTAAACAGTTTTTCATAGTCGTTGTCTTCGCGAAAAACTCTGAACCGGAATGTCGATATAGTCGCTCTTCATTATATTTCTTTGTAATTTTCCTAATTGAATTTAAAATAAATATTAATAGTGGTATGAGAGAAACGTCTTTCTTTTATCTTTTTTGAATTTGCCACAAATTTAACCAAATCATTCATCAATATATCTATCGAACATATTTAAAGAACCCAAAAGCACAGTACTGCAAATGAAAACATACGTAATCGTTATTACTCAAGAACTGTAAAAAGTGGAAAACAACAATGCGTATCGACATTGACAATATCAGATACACTTTTGCGAAACACAATAATTGTTTAGTACTTGTTGATATCACTCGAAAATGTCTTCCCCTAATCTATTGTTGTGACGATTGTTTAATATTTAGTTAATATTACTTCTTCCACTGATCTAGTACTCATGGAATAAAAAGGCACGAGAAAAAAAGAATTCATCATCGGAACGCAGTACAGATTTCGGGCGACAGAAAAAGTTAAGCGAGTGCTTGAAACTTTCACGTAGTTTGAATTGCTCTCTCTCTCTTCATACATTTATGAAATGCATTTATGACGCCTGGCAGCTGCTTTTTCAGGCTATCATTGTATTTGCTTTTATTATTAGAACACAACCTTGGATACCGTCGTTGCTCTTCGTCACCAAACAATTAGCAAATGTATAACAGGAAGCCTCTTGGTGGCGTCATTGCCCGCGCGGATTGCGTTCTTCGTATTGCTCCGACGGCTTCTCTCGTCGTCGTGCGACCCTAATCGACCGGAAACCGCATCAATCTTCTGAACTCTGTTCCAGCATACTCGTTAATGCATTTTTGTGTCAATTAATTAGTGTTAGTGTATATGTCTAAAATGGTGAGGGGAAAGACGGGACAAGTTCGTGAGTGGTCGAGCCACTGTTAACCAAATGCAAATACGACATCCAAGCAAACCTAATGCACATGCTTCCCTCCATACAGAACCACTAGTGACATTGAAGATCATTTGGAAAGCCTTAATGTTGGGAACTGACGGTTCTCAAGAGGTTCATGTACATCGGGCACTAATGACCATTGTGTGCTGTATGGTTCGTTCACTAGTGCTAAGATTCTCCACTAATTGCTCCACACTGACTCTGTTCATTGAGTGTGACACTACTTAATGGTGGTGCTGTAGTTAGCTATCTATGACGTTTTGAGGACTGCGTGTATGGATCCACGAGTGTATAAGTATTGAGGTATTATGTAATTAAGACCCACAAACGCGACTGGTATAGTTGTCGTATCTTTGGACAACTGCAATTCGTTGCCCGGACTCCAATTTGAGTAATATATATAGTGTAGTGTAGACAATTTTCCATCTGACTACAAACCGGCTGTAATGAAATATGGACGGATGAATAGTAGAGGTCACATCTCTCAATGACTTATGGCCTAATACTTGAGAGTATTTTATTTCATGAGCGTTAGGACATTACATTATTCTTGAAACTTTGTCAAATAATTATTTGAAATATTATAATATGTGCCAATGTCTAACATATCTTTTGTGGTCCATATATGATGAGCTCAAATATGGACCACAAAAGATATTTTAGACGCATTGCAATGCTTAATTTTTTCAAGCATATAGTCATTAAACGGTATGAGTTATTCGTTTTTAGGTAAATAAAGTAGCTTTAAGCTTCAAAAACTTAATTATGTAGATATGTATATGCCGTCACATGGGTGTTATACTGTTAGAGACTAGTCTAGAAATATGCAAGCTAGGAAAGCAAACGCAAAGGCAGAAGAAATAAATTAAGTGTCATTTTGAGAATTTTGTTGTTAATTATCGAAAAAAATATTCGCATTTACTTTTTAAGGATAAGTGTGAGTAAATGTTGACCAAAGCAGCTTTCACATGTTAATATCTGCAGCCGGTTCTGATAGTGCATTTTTTATATGATTTCATGAGTTGAAGATGGAGGTTGGAAATAGTAAAGCAAAAGTATGCCGCCATTATCTGTAGCAGAGCATTTTAAGAGCTACATTTGATTCTTGTAAGCAGCGATGATAAGGTAGGAAATGTGGTAACGCAGAACAACACTAAAAGTTTTCACGAAAAGTTTTAAAAAATCGAGAAGTGTAAATAAAGTATTTGACAGCGGTGTAAAATGACAGGTGGTAAAACAATTTCAGAACACGCATATGCGACTCCTCCATACATTTGCACACAATGTGTTTGAAGTTAACTACACACTCAAAGTTACACCTATGTAACCTATATATAAATATTCTTTTGATTTTTCATGCTTTGAATGTTTGTTGCAGTATGAAATATGGATGGAATTTTCTATGAAAAGTAGCACAAGTTGGTAAACATGTGACAAAGTTCAATTTAAAGAGGATTTCGACTCACATAGAGTGGACATTCTTAAGCGTGTTCGACATACAGAGGTTTGACTGTAATTTTAGAATCACAATTGAAAAACGTCGAAAAAATGACTATCATTGGAAGTCTACATGCACATACTCTGTTGATAAGTAATCTTGCTAGTGACAATAAATATATACATATCCGCCTGAGACCTCCGGTATGTACCAGTGATACCTTTAGCTTACAGTTTTTTTCCACGCCATGTTTTGGAACTCGGTAGAACCTTTTTTAAAGACAGTTTGGAGAGCCATTATCCTGTTTTTGAACCACGTGGCATTTTTCTAATTGACAAATTACGTCAATTACAATCAGTTAAAGTTTGATTTGGCTTGCGCTGCTATCATGTTTACTTTGCGTAAGGGTAAGCATTCATTTTATGCGCATTCATTTATAAACTGCATATTTAACATTGCTAATGCTTTACTCAAAGTTTCAAATTTATTCATTTTGTGAAGCCATATTATAAGCAGATGAATGGTGATATCATCCCCTATTCCCAACGGGTACTATTTTATTGACTGAAATTTATGTGATCATGGGTGGCATTTAGTTATAAAAAAGATCTTGTTAATGTAACGTGGTTTTGGGTTTCAGTAGGTTTTATATGATTTCGACATTGGAAAAGGGATTTCAGCAAAATCGAATTCTCACAGCATTTTGGGCACATTTAGCGGGTTCTTACTGGAATATAAGAATTTCGTAAGAAAACAACATGTAAAGTAAGCAGATGTCATTGCATATGATTATTTAATATGTTTTGTATGAAATATGATGCATATGGAAAAGCAATGAAATACCACAATCGACACTTGGACAGGCTCCAGAATGTAGGACTTTGCAGATATGTGTACAGTGGATCAACAAGATGAATTGACAATATTCATTTTGTTTTGATTGATTCTAACACAGCCAGTAATAATTCAATGTGGCGCAACCACAAGGGGCAAAGGACCGAGCTCCACAGGACTCCTACACAAAATGGAGCAACTACATGTTCAAATTGAAAATCAATATGTTCAGTTCGAAGTGGATTTGGGTTGTTGGTTTTTTTTTTGTGTTGGTGTCGTTTTGCTTGAAGATCTTAGACTTATCCGATTTTTTTCTACAATCTGACTTGGTAGAAGAACGTATCCAAATACATCTGTTTTAGTATCGTGCTTAATACCTCCTCCGGGATATTATCTTCCAGAATCCGCTAAAACATTTTGCCCTCAGCTGTCCCTGACAATTATTTTATTTTGCTAGGAGATAACATGAGCAATTTTTTTTTTTGATTTCATCTTTATTTTTCAATTCATTATAAAACTTACGTACTAGACAAAAATGCTTAAAACTAGTTGTACGGAAATTTTTGCTTCTAACTGACTGGCCCTCGACGGGAGTAGGTATATTTGGATGATTCTGGCTCACTTAAAGGTTGTGGTCGTTGTGGTTTTTCTTATCAGTAGTTTCCAATTAGCATGAAGAGTATGTGTGCTTTGTGGTTGATCAGGAAGTTGAGCATTGTTTTAACATTGACCTTGAGGTGGTTGGTCTGATTTGATATTACTATTTTGGCACACATTTGATATAAGGTTGCGAGTGACCTAGTTGTCGGCTGTTGTGCGGTCAGTGACCCATATTTTCAGCGTTGCGAAACATTTGATATATGATTGCGTAATATTGGATATGAGTAGTTTTTTATAGATATTGTTGTGTGGTTTATTGAGGATATGATACAACATAAAAGAAATTTTGTTTAGTAGATAAAAACAATCATATAAATAGGAAACCCTCTGTTCATGAGCGCATCGCGTCAGTTACGCTGTGCGAAGTCTTAATTAGTTGAATATTCTTTGTGAATCAGCGGTAAGATAAGTGTGAGGTAATAGTACCTAGGTGTCTAGAACAAGATTAGCAAGAAAATGTATCGTTGTGAAATATGTGAAAGAGAGTTTTGGGATAAATCATCTTTTCTCCGTCATACAAAATTAAATCTGTGTGGTGATAAGAAAAGAAAAATGCCGAAAGTAATCGATTCATCAATGTTAGGAATGCAACCTGAAAAAAAAAACTGATAACAAATCTGAAAGAGCAACCATCGAATCAGAAGTGCAACAAAAAAAATTGAAGTTAAATGTTTACAAAAGATGTTTGGTTTACGAAGAGGATGTCGAAGAAAGGCACTGGACTCAACATCAAAGGAAAAACACTCATAAAATAAAGGCTAAAAAGATTATAAGCGAAAACGTGTGCTGTATAGAGAGCGCTTTCAAGAACCGAATCAAAACATTTTCCATTTCTAACAATGATGAGACCATATTGAATGTGGATAAATTATTTGAAAAAAGTATGAGTATGATTACGGAGTTGTTGGAAAATGAAATTGAAATTTTGAAAGCTTTCAAATTTAACTATTTTCTGAATTTGTGAAACGTAATAAAGATTACGATAATATGATCATGGATGTATAAAGTATGTAGAGCAAAATGCACACGATCATAGAAAAGGATAATGTACCTGAAAATTTACATACTATCAAATTAGAGGAATTCCAAGAAAAAGATAGCATATGGGCTTTACTATCGTTTCTAAGAAATGAAATAAACATTAATAAATACGAATCGATTCGAGGTTTTTCGTATTTTCGGTTACCAACGCAGATATTAGTTAAAAAAGCCTGTATAAACATCCAAAACGCCGATGAATATTGTTTTATTTTTATGTTTATGTTATATTATGGGCTATTGTATCTGCTTTGGATAATAAAGTTACATGTTATTCTAATAGACCCTCATCATACAAAATAAACGATATAACAAGTGAAATTATAAAAGTTAATGATGAAATTCTTTCCTTCAAAGATATGGAATTTCCTCTTAAGGTAAGAGATACACAAATTTTTAAGATAAATAACCCAAACATCAGTGTAAGCGTTTCTGGTTATGAAATCAATAAGAAGCAGCAATGTGATATAATTGGACCCAACTTAAGAAGTGGAGAAAAGACAAGACATATTAACTTGCTCTATTACGAAAGTTATGATGGCGAACAAACGCATTATGTTTACATCAAAAATATATCGCGATTATTGCGCAACCAAGCAACTAAGCATAAAAATCGAGTCCACCTCTGTAATGGATGCTTACAACAGTTTCGCAACGAATCCAATCTAGAACAGCATAAAAGTGAATGTTGTAAACTGGTTACGATTATGCCGGAGGAAGGAAGTAATATGCTCACTTTTTCCAAATACAACAGACAATTGCAAGTTCCATTTACTGTGTATGCTGACTTTGAGTCTATTCTATGTCCCGTGAGTCATTGATTACCAAATCCAGAAACTTCAACAACAACTGATGTACAACAACACATACCATGTGCATTTTCTTATCACATAAAGTGTTCGTTTGATGATCAATTGAATCAGCATAGAACATTTGTTGGTAAATAATTATTATTAACAACACATAATAAAAGCTATTAATTGATTTCTGTTTTTAGGTGCAAACCCGTCGGATAAATTTGCTGAGAACCTAGCTGCAGATCTGAAATGTATCTATAAGGAAGTCATTATGAATCCAAAACCTAGGATTCAACTAACACAGGCATAGAACTACATCCATCAAACTGCCACTATATGCTGTATATGCAAGCATAGTTTTAATCAAACAGAAGTAAGGGTAAGAGATCACTGTCACTTCACTGGTGCATATAGAGGACCAGCACATTCAAAGTGCAATTTAGAGTTTAGTATACCAAATTTTTTTCCAATTTTTTCACATAATTTTTCGGGTTATGACTGTCATCTGTTTGTAAAATGTTTAACTTCTATTAATGGCACAGTAAATATAATACTTACTGGTAGAAGGTTCGTCATCAAGAATGGGAATGTGACCTCTGCAGGTATATTTGAAGTAAAAAATGGTCTCCAACAGGGTGCCGTTAATTCGAAGATCCTGTTCAACATTTTCTTGAGCGATCTGATAAGTTCTCTTCCTCACGTAATTGCGTATGCCGACGACTTGATTGTGTACAGATCAGGCAAAAAGATCGAGGACATCACTACTCTCGCACAGGGTGACTTCGACTCATTCATGAGAAGTTGCGATGACTGGAAGTTGAATATCAACTTTCAGAAGTCGGAAACCATACTGTTCAGGACCCCGTTGTATAAGGCTTCGGCGGATACAAAAAAGAATTGGCGAAAGTTCTCAATTGTTGGGCGTCACGGGCAACCACTGGCGCAAAGGACTGTAGTCAGATACCTGGGGATCTGGCTAGATTATTATCTATATTTTAACAAACATGTAGATGCTGCTCTAGCCCGAGCCCGAGGCGCTTTCGCCCTTACAAAGAGACTGTTTTACAACAGCCAACTCGATGCGAGGGTGAAGGTAATCTGCTACATGGCCCTCATCCGGCCAATGCTCACCTATGGCTGTCCCGTGTGGTTCAACGTGAGTGCAAGCTTGATGGAAAAGATTCGGGTGTTTGAGAGGGCTTGTCTTAGGGCTTGCCTTCGCCTTTACAGAACACCAGAGTCCCAGTACAAAAAATTCTACTCCAATGAGGTCTTATACAGCGGGGCGAACCTGATACGAGTGGACAATTTCCTGTTGAAATTGATTCGAGGCTATACTGCCAGAGCGATGAACTCAGTCAATAACTTGATCTCTGGGGCTTACTATCCCAATCCTCAGTACCATGAAAGGGTACGTCACAGTGGCTTCGTGCCCCCAGAAGCTTTTCTCCATTTAGACATGTACGGTCTGTTACAAGACATAAATGCGGTACCGCTCATTTTTCACATCGCCCGTTCAACTGTGAATGGGCGACTCAACCACGACCTTTCCGTCGCACAACGAGCTGAGGAGGGTCTCCTCCGGTTCAGTACAGCGGTATCGAGTCGGGATGTGCGGGATGTTGCTATGCAACGTCGAAGATTCTGGTGGCTGGGGAGCGAAGGAACTCCAGCGTCGAACCCTTTAGACCCGGGGTAGAAAGGGTAGTGCGTATCCCCTTATGGGACGCAGTCGGTCACTGTCTTGCAGTGGGTTATGGAAATTCATCTGCTGCAACCTATGGCCGACTTCCATATCTTAGGGTAGTTGTAAGGTAGTTTAAGTTGTATAAAAAAAAAAAAAAAAAAAAAAAAAAAAATTTTGACAAATGATGTATTTATGTATACAAGTAGATACATTTATACATTAATTGTATATAAGGATATATGCGTATACATATGTGTATAGGATCTAGTATACATAAATGTATATGCATATATAAGTAGATTTGTTTAGTTGTTTAAGTTTATTTTATGGTAGTATGTAAGTTAGTTTGTAATTTTTAAATACAATGTTAAGCCATTATGTTTTAATTTTTTCATAATATACAATTGTTCGTTTAAATATTAGTATCTAATTTAATTATAGTTAGGGTAGGTCGAAAGACATAATTTAAGATTAAGTTTAGCTTAGAGCGCCCGCCTAGGGCCAGTAAGTTAGAAATAGTAACATTGTTCGTCCAACTAGCTTTAAGCATTTTTGTCTAGTATGTATGTTTTCTGAATTAATAGTAGTAGTTTTTATAGATATTGTTGTGTGGTTTATTGAGGATATGATACAACATAAAAGAAATTTTGTTTAGTAGATAAAAACAATCATATAAATAGGAAGCCCTCTGTTCATGAGCGCATCGCGTCAGTTACGCTGTGCGAAGTCTTAATTAGTTGAATATTCTTTGTGAATCAGCGGTAAGATAAGTGTGAGGTAATAGTACCTAGGTGTCTAGAACAAGATTAGCAAGAAAATGTATCGTTGTGAAATATGTGAAAGAGAGTTTTGGGATAAATCATCTTTTCTCCGTCATACAAAATTAAATCTGTGTGGTGATAAGAAAAGAAAAATGCCGAAAGTAATCGATTCATCAATGTTAGGAATGCAACCTGAAAAAAAAAACTGATAACAAATCTGAAAGAGCAACCATCGAATCAGAAGTGGAACAAAAAAAATTGAAGTTAAATGTTTACAAAAGATGTTTGGTTTACGAAGAGGATGTCGAAGAAAGGCACTGGACTCAACATCAAAGGAAAAACACTCATAAAATAAAGGCTAAAAAGATTATAAGCGAAAACGTGTGCTGTATAGAGAGCGCTTTCAAGAACCGAATCAAAACATTTTCCATTTCTAACAATGATGAGACCATATTGAATGTGGATAAATTATTTGAAAAAAGTATGAGTATGATTACGGAGTTGTTGGAAAATGAAATTGAAATTTTGAAAGCTTTCAAATTTAACTATTTTCTGAATTTGTGAAACGTAATAAAGATTACGATAATATGATCATGGATGTATAAAGTATGTAGAGCAAAATGCACACGATCATAGAAAAGGATAATGTACCTGAAAATTTAAATACTATCAAATTAGAGGAATTCCAAGAAAAAGATAGCATATGGGCTTTACTATCGTTTCTAAGAAATGAAATAAACATTAATAAGTACGAATCGATTCGAGGTTTTTCGTATTTTTGGTTACCAACGCAGATATTAGTTAAAAAAGCCTGTATAAGCATCCAAAACGCCGATGAATATTCTTTTATTTTTATGTTTATGTTATATTATGGGCTATTGTATCTGCTTTGGATAATAAAGTTACATGTTATTCTAATAGACCCTCATCATACAAAATAAACGATATAACAAGTGAAATTATAAAAGTTAATGATGAAATTCTTTCCTTCAAAGATATGGAATTTCCTCTTAAGGTAAGAGATACACAAATTTTTAAGATAAATAACCCAAACATCAGTGTAAGCGTTTCTGGTTATGAAATCAATAAGAAGCAGCAATGTGATATAATTGGACCCTACTCAAGAAGTGGAGAAAAGACAAGACATATTAACTTGCTCTATTACGAAAGTTATGATGGCGAACAAACGCATTATGTTTACATCAAAAATATATCGCGATTATTGCGCAACCACCTCTGTAATGGATGCTTACAACAGTTTCGCAACGAATCCAATCTAGAACAGCATAAAAGTGAATGTTGTAAACTGGTTACGATTATGCAGGAGGAAGGAAGTAATATGCTCACTTTTTCCAAATACAACAGACAATTGCAAGTTCCATTTACTGTGTATGCTGACTTTGAGTCTATTCTATGTCCCGTGAGTCATTGATTACCAAATCCAGAAACTTCAACAACAACTGATGTACAACAACACATACCATGTGCATTTTCTTATCACATAAAGTGTTCGTTTGATGATCAATTGAATCAGCATAGAACATTTGTTGGTAAATAATTATTATTAACAACACATAATAAAAGCTATTAATTGATTTCTGTTTTTAGGTGCAAACCCGTCGGATAAATTTGCTGAGAACCTAGCTGCAGATCTGAAATGTATCTATAAGGAAGTCATTATGAATCCAAAACCTATGATTCAACTAACACAGGCATAGAACTACATCCATCAAACTGCCACTATATGCTGTATATGCAAGCATAGTTTTAATCAAACAGAAGTAAGGGTAAGAGATCACTGTCACTTCACTGGTGCATATAGAGGACCAGCATATTCAAAGTGCAATTTAGAGTTTAGTATACCAAATTTTTTTCCAATTTTTTCACATAATTTTTCGGGTTGTGACTGTCATCTGTTTGTAAAATGTTTTAGTACTATTAATGGCACAGTAAATATAATACTTACTGGTAGAAGGTTCGTCATCAAGAATGGGAATGTGACCTCTGCAGGTATATTTGAAGTAAAAAATGGTCTCCAACAGGGTGCCGTTAATTCGCCGATCCTGTTCAACATTTTCTTGAGCGATCTGATAAGTTCTCTTCCTCACGTAATTGCGTATGCCGACGACTTGATTGTGTACAGACCAGGCAAAAAGATCGAGGACATCACTACTCTCGCGCAGGGTGACTTCGACTCATTCATGAGAAGTTGCGATGACTGGAAGTTGAATATCAACTTTCAGAAGTCGGAAACCATACTGTTCAGGACCCCGTTGTATAAGGCTTCGGCGGATACAAAAAAGAATTGGCGAAAGTTCTCAATTGTTGGGCGTCACGGGCAACCACTGGCGCAAAGGACTGTAGTCAGATACCTATGGATCTGGCTAGATCATTATCTATATTTTAACAAACATGTAGATGCTGCTCTAGCCCGAGCCCGAGGCGCTTTCGCTCTTACAAAGAGACTGTTTTACAACAGCCAACTCGATGCGAGGGTGAAGGTAATCTGCTACATGGCCCTCATCCGGCCAATGCTCACCTATGGCTGTCCCGTGTGGTTCAACGTGAGTGAAAGCTTGATGGAAAAGATTCGGGTGTTTGAGAGGGCTTGTCTTAGGGCTTGCCTTCGCCTTTACAGAACACCAGAGTCCCAGTACAAAAAATTCTACTCCAATGAGGTCTTATACAGCGGGGCGAACCTGATACGAGTGGACAATTTCCTGTTGAAATTGATTCGAGGCCATACTGCCAGAGCGATGAACTCAGTCAATAACTTGATCTCTGGGGCTTACTACCCCAATCCTCAGTACCATGAAAGGGTACGTCACAGTGGCTTCGTGCCCCCAGAAGCTTTTCTCCATTTAGACATGTACGGTCTGTTACAAGACATAAATGCGGTACCGCTCATTTTTCACATCGCCCGTTCAACTGTGGATGGGCGACTCAACCACGACCTTTCCGTCGCACAACGAGCTGAGGAGGGTCTCCTCCGGTTCAGTACAGCGGTATCGAGTCGGGATGTGCGGGATGTTGCTATGCAACGTCGAAGATTCTGGTGGCTGGGGAGCGAAGGAACTCCAGCGTCGAACCCTTTAGACCCGGGGTAGAAAGGGTAGTGCGTATCCCCTTATGGGACGCAGTCGGTCACTGTCTTGCAGTGGGTTATGGAAATTCATCTGCTGCAACCTATGGCCGACTTCCATATCTTAGGGTAGTTGTAAGGTAGTTTAAGTTGTATAGAAATAAAAAAAAAAAAAAAAAATGTTGACAAATGATGTATTTATGTATACAAGTAGATACATTTATACATTAATTGTATATAAGGATATATGCGTATACATATCTGTATAGGATCTAGTATACATAAATGTATATGTATATATAAGTAGATTTGTTTAGTTGTTTAAGTTTATTTTATGGTAGTATGTAAGTTAGTTTGTAATTTTTAAATACAATGTTAAGTCATTATGTTTTAATTTTTTCATAATATACAATTGTTCGTTTAAATATTAGTATCTAATTTAATTATTGTTAAAGTTTAGCTTAGAGCGCCCGCCTAGGGCCAGTAAGTTAGAAATAGTAACATTGTTCGTCCACTAGCTTTAAGCATTTTTGTCTAGTATGTAAGTTTTCTGAATTAATAAACAAAAATGAAAAAAAAAAAAAACAGAAGTAAGGGTAAGAGATCACTGTCACTTCACTGGTGCATATAGAGGACCAGCATATTCAAAGTGCAATTTAGAGTTTAGTATACCAAACTTTTTTGCAATTTTTTCACATAATTTTTCGGGTTATGACTGTCATCTGTTTGTAAAATGTTTAAGTACTATTAATGGCACAGTAAATATAATTCCATTCAATAAGGAAAATAATATTTCACTTTCTAAGAGAGTGTATATAAATGAGAATAACACCTTTGAAATCCGATTTTTAGATTCATTTCGACTTTTACCCTCTAGTATAGACTCGTTAGCGAAAAGTTCAATTTAATGATTAGGAAAGGTGTATTTCCTTATGATTATCTTGATTCATGGGATCGCTTAGATGATTTTTCTCTGCCGCCAATTGCTCAATTTTATAATAAGCTAACAGACAAAGATTATGATCATGCTCTAAAAGTATGGACACATTTCAATTGTAAAACTTTAAAAGAATACATGCTTTTATATTTACAGAGCGATGTTTTGTTGTTAGCTAATATATACAAAAACACTTTCGTAAGGTTTGTATGAATATATATGTGTTAGATCCATGGCACTACACTACATCTCCCGGTTTATCTTGGGATGCTATGTTAAAAGTAACAGAAATTAATCTATAACTTTTTACAGACATTAGCATGTACAAATTTTAAAAAAGGTATCAGTGGTGTTGTAGTCGTAGACATGCCATCGCTAATAATAAGTACATGGATAAATTCGACAAAAATAAATCAAGTGAATTTCTCATGTATCTTGATGCAAGTAATTTATACGGGTGGGCAATGTCTCAACCCCTTCCCGATGGGAATTTCCAGTGGAAATATCCAGAAATCTATACTACACAATACATTTTAAACTGCAACAACAATAAAAAAATTTTTTTTCGACAGAGTTCGATTGAACTATATGGATACAGACTCCTTTATTTATTCAATAATAACAGATGATTTTTATTCAAACATATTTGATGACGTCATTGATCCCAGGAAATCAAGATTTGATACCCACTCATATCCTAAAGACAATGTACATAATTTTCCTCAAACAAATGATAAATTTCTTGGTAAATTTAAAGATGAAAATAATTCCCTAAAAATGTTAGAATTTATAATATTAAGAGCCAAAATGTAGTCCTTTGTCACAGAAACCAATAAAGTGGTAAAAAAAGCAAAATGAATTAAAAAATCTGTAACTAATAGTTTAGATATAAAATAATATCGTAAATGATTAATAAAGAAACATATGTTTTATATATCAATGTTTATATTTAGAACTAAGTTACATAATGTTTATAAACAAAATATTAATAAGTTAGCATTAAGTTATAGCGATAGCAAGAGATATATATGTAATGATGGAATAAGTACTTATGCTTGGGGACATAAAAAAATACCAATAAATTATATTTGAAAATAAAAAAAGAAGTAGACAATGTCTACAAAAAAAAAAAAAATTAATAAATAATAAAAGAAACACAAATTAAATAAATTTCTAAAAAAAATGTTTTATATCTACAACATGTCTAATTAACAAAGAATTTTCTAATGCACAACAACCCTGAACTTGGTACTAACAAGGATATGTTTGATCTATTCCACTTTTTCAATTCCTTTTGTGAAAATTCTTACATCCGGTTTGAGATTTTGTCTCAGAAACTTTTGCACACTATTGAAGGAAATACTACCGAGACACCAGGAAAGATTGTGATAATTTTTGCTCAACCAATTCACTTGTTTCTGATCTCTAGGCGATAATACATTAAAGGTATATGGTGATTTAATTAGAAAATGTTGATATTCATATGAACTAAAAGAGATGGCTATTTCCATCGTTGCATCTACAGTTACAAAATCGGCTTCGCTCATTTTTATGTGTTATTCGTTTCGAGGTTAATTATACTCTAAACAAGTCTTCTAATTTCGCCAGTGAGTGGAGTATATTCTACGAGACGATCATGTATGAGAACACAGTATGCTGTTGTGTTTGTTGGCAAATTTTTGTTAGTTGTAAGTTCTACTTTGATATCAATGGGTCCTGTTTTAACAACTTCATTTTAATATATTACATCGACCACAATAATCAGAGCCAAATTTGCAAATTCATCTCGCGATAACAATGGTTGAGGTTCTCGCATGTAATAGCTCTGTTGAAATCTAGCATACATATCATATAAAAGAGCGTTACGATCTCATTCGTTACGTTTCACATTCCACAAGTGGTGCACTCCTTGCGATAGAGCGGGATTAAAGTGACAATCCCAGCTTCGAAATGGTGTTTTTAAACTCTGCCCAGTAATTATTATTTTGAGAATTTCCAATTTTGAAAAATCCGCCAACTGTATGTGAGGAACTTCATATTCAGAATGTTTAACAGAACTTTTTCCTTTGCATCAGTCGAGTAGACAGCATTCGAAACAGATTTTTATTAAAGTCTTCAGCAAATCCTAGAAGCATTTTAAGTGGTATTTAAAAATTCAAATAACCATTTTGAATAGATTGATCTTTCGTTGCAAACCATCCAGCATTTTTCAGCATTGTGCTCTCGTTATGATTTAATGAAACGAAATTTTTAATCAACTTTGTTATTCCTGTATATCGCGTGCGGTCTATTTCAATTCCATTGATTTCATAACAAGTTGTTTCTCAATTTAGCATGACTTGATTTTGTTTCATTGTCCAGAGTTACAAACCCTTCAATGTAAATGTAGCTATCACATGGTAACAGATATAGATCTTGATTTTGAATAGATATTCTGATTTCATCGTTATTTTTGTATGCCTGTAAGTATGGTATATAACTGTGATATTCTTTTTTATAATGCTTTCATCGTAGACAGGCTTTTGCAACACATCTAAAACTTCATTCATGTCCGTTTTTCTTTTTTTCTTTCACTTAACCTGAAGTCCTAATGATTTAATTAATTTTTTATTGATTACAGTAAGTTTTTTATTTCTTTCTCTTTTCTCTGATGTTGATGATGATGTTGACGGCGTCAATGTTTCTTTGTTGAATGACAAAGAAGAAGTGATAAGACTTCCGAAATTCGTATTGCTTTTATTATAAATAATCATTTATCCTTAAGTGTTAAATGTAATCTAAAGGTAATTGTTTCTCCACGAAAATTAATAAGATTACTGTTCTCATCAAGAACGTTTACTGTAATCGAACTTATCTGTCTGACGGTCACAGGTAAATAAATAACATTTTTAGGATTTCCATCTAACTTATGCCAGGACTAACATGTAGAGAAAATTCATGAAGTGTGTGTGCTGGTGAGTTGTTGATATATGATGCGCTGACACTGTTACATTCCACACGTATTGCACTGATTTTTGTTATATGAATAGGTATGTCCGATTCATATTCCTTACCGACTTCTAAGATCTTCTTGCTAAAACCAAGCAATGAACCAATACTTCGATTTTGACTAAACTCAATATTATCCCCAGATAAAATTTAGTATTGTAATTTGCATCAATGAAAAGTTCAGCCGATTTATTTATAGTTTCATATTTTTCTCGTAAATAATCAACAACATCCTGAAAGTCATATGAACCTATAGTATGTTCGATCGCTGCATTACCTATGTGAAATAAATTGTTATCCCAATCAATATTAGGTACTGAATTGTATGTATGAAAGTCTACTAGTCCACACTCATATTCCCTATCCAAATCGATTGGTGGAAAGTATTTCGTAGTGAGACTCGATGTATTTCCACTTAAAGATAACGTAATTGACATACTAACGACTAGCTGTAAAATGAGATAGAAAATTACAAGACAACGCTTTTTAAGAAACATTTTTTATTAAGTATATGTGTGGATGGGTATGTGTCTGGAGATGTATGTGTATGTGTGCATATATATTACAGTATATATATGCACATGTTAGCTCACTGTTGCACATTATACCAAGATTCCTGACACAGGTTACTTACTAAACGGCAATAGAGTTTAATTCTATGGGGTGAAAGTTTGGGGGGGGAGGGATGGTGTTTTGAAAATGGAATGACTTTGGTTTTGTCAGGATTGAGCGTGAGGTAATTTTCTTCAGCCCACTTCGCAATTGAGCTCAGATTCTCGTTGAATGTAGCAACTGAATCTTCAACCATACCAAGAGGAAAACTTTGGTATATTTGAAAATCATCTGCATATATATGAAATTTGCAATACGATAACACCGAGAATAGAACCTTGTGGTACTCCATTGTCACATCACGAAAAGACGATAGCTTACAGTTATATAAAACAGCTTGAATACGGTTAGTAAGGTACGAGAAAATTAACTTATTAGTGGGATTACAGAAGTTAAATTGGGTGAACAGTTTATGACAAAGTAGTGACGGATTAACACTGTCGAATACTTTCGAAAAGTCAAATAAAGCTAGTGGGGTTCATCAATAGCATGTCGTATGTTGTCAGCCACTTTTAGTAGGCTGTAACACAGCTATGTCCTTAACGGAATCCTGACTGCATTGGATGTAAAAGATTGTATCCCTCAATGTAATCTTTAATTTCTCGACTGCGATAAATTCGAATACTTTTGACAAAAACGGAAGAATAGCAATTGGTCTATATTCGGGCGGGTTTGCTTTTTTGAAAATGTGGGTGATGTGAGAAAGTATAAAAGGAAGCAACACTTTTACAAAGTCGGGGTGAATATTATCCAGTCCAACAGACATGGTTCTACTCTTCCTACTTCAAACCCATCTTCTCGAGTGTTGTTTCTTAACAGCAAGGAAACATTGAGGGGGTAACAGAGGACACCGAGGTGAATCGAATACTTAAATCTTCGGGGTCTATGCCCTCATCGTTAGGTTGTTTTTTGATTTTGGTTAGTCCAATATCTCGCACCTGTTTCCAGAGAAACCTCGATGATCGGTCGTTGTTCATTATGCATATTGGTGCACCGAAATTCGTCTCCATCGTTGGAAAAGAAAGTCTCTCTTTCTGATCGCGAGGAGGATTCTGTGATTTAACAACGGAGATGCTTCACTTCTGACAACACGAGTACGATGTGGGACATGGGTTTCAAAAAGATAAATAATATTTCTGTTGAATATCTCAGTTTGTTTATTAACGTCAGACGACATATATATACTATTCCACTCAACATTTCTACAATCAAAAAATAATAATATTAACTGTGGACAATTTCTTTCAACACGAATGTCAAATGTAGCAAACACCAGATCATGGTACAGAAATACAGGCACAGAAAGTTGACAAACCGATTTTACTAAGCTCTGATCATTGTTTAACATTACATCGAGCAATGATGGCGAGCTGTGTGGCTTAAAATGGGTGGGTTCATTGGTGTTTAGGAAGTTTAAATTGAGAGAGCGTATTGTCCTACTTAAAAGAGAATTTGGTGTCAAATCGAGTAAGTTTAAATTAAAATCTCCACAAATAATTATGTTAGGTGTTATCGAAGAAACCTCTTCAATAATATCACTGATGTGATCGGGGTGCGCAACGTCAGGCGGCATATATATGCTACCAACAACACTCTTATATTCGCTTTGATTTTGATCATTGGTGTTGTTCATCAGGATACATGTTATAACAGAGAGAGAGAGAATATAGGAATAAGAGATAGAGAGATAATGTAGGAAGAGAACTGACGTAATGGCCTTACAATAAAAAAAGAGTACACAATAGAACAATGTTTCGTGCAATAGAAAACGTAAGAGTGAATGGGCCAGAAGCAATATTAAAAATATGTAAACTTAAATTCAGTACACAATTCAGCAATAAATCAATCAAAATTTCAATAAAGAAACTTAATAAAATATATAAAATAATTGTTGTGCCTTTACGTTCTATGTTGTTCATCACTCCTTAGTCCGACTACGTTTTTGAGGTCCTCCATGTTTCGAATCAACATAGGCGTTTGCTCAGGTGATTTCCGTACGTGAATTTGTCCATTGTTGGTGAAGAAGTTTGTTAAACGAGGATTGCGTTTAAGCTTTAATGCTTCTCTCTGCAGCTGGTAATTGGTTTTTGGTTAAGCTTTCGTTAATATAGAAGCTTTTCGATGAGTTGAAATCTATATCGGAGAGTTTCAGCGTGATCTTTTTGTTTTTGGGGTAAAAGGATGCCGCTCTCATCAGATGTTCCCTCTCTCGCTTGTCCGATAGCTTCACTATTATGCTAACATCAACCGGCTGTGTGGTGTTTTAGAGGCGTGTCTTCGCTCGAAAAATCCTATTCAGCTTTGGAAGTTGGATATTAATGCTGGAGCAAATGGTGCTGAAGAGAGTCTCCAGGCTCTCGTTCGCAGTTTCAGGCACTCCGTGAATAACAGCATCAGAGCATATTTGCTCTCTCTCCATGGCATCTACGCGATGCTCAAGCCGGATAATACATTCGGTGCTTTGCTTAGCATGTTGTTCAAGCATCTCTTTTGTTTCGGCGATCTACAAATTTACCCGATCTTCGAGAGCCGCAAGCTTTGTATTAAGTTGTATGGTAAAGTTATCTGCCCATTTCTCTAATTTGCTCTCAATACGAACCCACAGTTTTGTCAGCGCTGTTCGCACTGTTTTGCTCACTCAGTTTTGTTTGTTGTTGTGAGCGAATTCTTTCAATTAAATAAACAAATTAATTACACTAGATGAAATTGATATTATTTGATGATTCGGTCCAATGGTCAATTAGTTACAGACGTTTGTATCCATGAGGTCAATGGTGGATGGATGTTTATAAGTTTTAAATCACAAAAGTAAGTAGACAGCAACAAGTTGTCTGTGTTCTCAAAAAAATAAATTGAAGCACGACTGCAAGAAAAAATATTGAATGCAGTCTTTTTACATTAATTAGTAATGTACTTAAAACATGAAAATATGTAAGGATAGCCCAACAACTATAGCCATAGGGGAACATAAAACAAAAATTACACTTACAAAAGTAAGTGCATACGCTTGCACACGTTCATGCTGATCAATAAATGGATGTGTTTGGTTACTTGAATTTTTGGACCGCTATGCCCGCTATGCCCGCTATGCCTATAGTTTTTGGGATATCCTCTTTTTTGTTGTTTGAACTACATTACTAACTCAACTCGAGTTGCAACTGGGTTCGCTTCAATTCGAACTCGGTGTAACGTCACTAAATTCTATGCGATTGAGAAATGATTGTGGTGGCCCGTGGCGTTGTGGGTATATGCGTCGACTCCTACGCACTTGGGCCAATCTGTCTAGGTTCGATTCCTGGTACCATATGAAATACTTTTCACGTCACTGACAATGCTCAAAGAGTATAACTGTCTACAAAAAGCTTATCAAGCTACTCAAACTCTAAGTCGGCATAAAACTGTAGGTCTCTTCCACTCGTCATAGAACAGTAGTACGCCCAACACGAGTGGTTGCTGAGAAGCTAGGCCCTGCCCTCTACGGGCTGTAGCGCCACCCATATTATTATTATTTAGAAATTATTTCAGTTTACCAGTAGCTGATTCTTGCAAGGGGGTCTTGGAATAGAGAAATACAGCAAATAGAACCGGCTAAAGCTCAGTAAGTACAACGCCAATGTCGGAAAATACACATAATTGTCTACATTAAATAATCTTCTATATTGCTGAAAATTACCAAATTTTTGACAATTTTGCTACCGCAAAATCACAAATCCTAAGACGAATTGAAAATATTGGATGACAAGGGAAATCACAAGTACTTACGATAACTTTGCCAAAAATTGATAACTAGTTTCGGTAGAGGTTCGATATTATATTTTTTATTATAGGGGGGTATTCTGTCTCGCCCCGTTTAGGAGGAAGGCGCAATTTGAGTACAGAATTACTTAATAAAAAAAGTATTAAAAAACAACGACAACACTTACAATCTACTACACTGGTTTTAAAACCTGTTATTTAATCCTGCAGTTAAATTAAATTATTATTGTTAATAGTATTTATACGAAGTGGTGCTCGTTTTGCTTGAAGACCTTAGCCTTATCCGATTTTTTCTGCATTCTGAGTTTGTAGAAGAAAGTATCCAAATATATCTGTTTTGGTATCGTGCTTAAACCCTCCTCCGGGAAATTATCTTCCAGAATCCGCTAAAACATTTTGCCCTCAGCTGTCCCTGACAATTATTTTATTTTGCTAGGAGATAACATGGAGCCATTTTTTTTTTTTGATTTCATCTTTTTTTCAATTTATTAGAAACTTACGTACTAGACAAAAATGCTTATAACTAGTTGTACGGACATTTTCTGCTTTTAACTGACTGGCCCTCGACGGGCACTCTAAGCTAAACTTTATCTTGAACTATGTCTTTCGACCTAACCTAACACTGATTGAATTAGATAATAATGCTTGCAGGACAAATTTATATTAAAAAAATGGAAACAACTTATTTATTTAAAATTTTTTAAACTAACTCACGAACTACCTTAAAACAAAACTTAAACAACTAACTTAAGCTAATCTACATATATATGCATATAGCTATCTATATATATTTCATAAACATGTGTGTACGTATTATCCTTATATTTACAATATAATGCATATATGTATCTGCTATACATTTCGTCTTTTTTTTATTTTTTTATTTTTATGTACAACTTAAAAACTACCTTAATACTAACCTAAGATATGAAAGTCGCCCATAGGTTGCAGTTGATGGATTTCCATAATCCACTGCAAAACAGTGACCGACTGCGCCCCAAAAGGTTATACGCACTGCCCTTTCTACCCGGACAGAGCTCCATCTTTTGTACTCTTCTGTCTCTGTACCTCCATTTTTACTTGGGGGTTTTGGACCAAAGAAGTTATCGTCGAGTACCGCGTTATCCGGATCAATACCTGCTGTAGTCAGTATCTGTTCGTTGTCCGTCTTTCTGGGGAGCTTAAGACACGGAAGATCGTTATGCTTACTGCGAACAATTTTATTTTTTCGCGGAAACATGCTTAATGTTTGTATGTTTTTGATGAGCGATTTCAGTGTCCTAATTTCCTCATCTCATCTTTCAGTATATCGCCTGTTCACAGGAGTCTACTTTTCCGTTGATGCAGTGCGTCAATTGTCGCATTGCGGTACAAGTTTTCGTTGTTTGTGCGTATATACCGTGGTATAGTACAGTCTACCGTTCGCTTCATTGTCTCATCCAATTGTATTAGGTACAGATACAATCTCCTCCGTTTGACAAGTTTCTTTGGATGGTATATGGAGCACATTCGAGGAGACTGCTTTCGTCATTTGTCTGGAGAGGCGTGTCCAAAATGTCATACTGTAATTGTAGAGATATGTTTGAACAAACTCTCCTAATTCCGCAATATCATTGAGGATCTTGATGTCGGCACTGAGTCTGCAATAGTCACTGAGATACACGTGTTCAAACAGTTTAGTTACTTAAAAGGGCAATTTCCGCCCCTCCCTCTTTGCCTTAACTATGGTGATGGGCTTGACCCCGACGAACTCAATGCCGTCACACACTTGCTCTTTGAGCAGTTGGAGGACCTTCTACGCTTCGAGCGGCCAAAAAAGGGATGATCCAAAAAAGGGATGATATTTGAAAACTGATACTGGGTAGCTTCCCTAATCATTTCACGCGGCGAGAAAATTTTTTAAAAACGCTGAGATGAGCGCGGATGTGACAAGCATCCGCATTGATCTGAATCACCATTTCCGAATTGATTGATCTTGAGCTACTAATTTTGAATTTTAGAAATAATTAATTTCATTTATTGTTTAGGAAGTATCGCTGTATATTAAGAGTGATATACTCTTTTAATAGTACAGGTCTTATAACTTTGTATTAGTAACGTGATAGTGACATATATACATACATTTCAATTTATAGATTTGAATATTTTAAGTTTTAAATATGACGGCGTAATTCTGTAATATCAAAATTAAATTTACAACCAATTAAAAAGTAGATTTTGGAAATTATTTCAGTTCATGTTAGACAGATAATTAAAACAGCCTGAACATATTTGTCTGTACTCGGTCTTGGACCGTACATGTGAAGGTAAATTGTGCCAAGGATGCACAGCATGAATGAAGAAATTCCTGCGGGATGTTAAACATGCATGAGCAGATGGTTTTAACTAGCGATGGGCAATTGCGAATAAAAAAGATGTTGCAGCAATACGCAGCAATCCTTACACTACTAAAATTTAAACTTTACATTTATGAGAGCGAGAGTACAATCCTCTCACTAATTGGGTGAGAAGGGTGAAGAATAAATTCGAACCTCCAAAATTCAAATAGTCACGGGAACCAATATTTTTCAGAAATTTGGTTTGACTTATAGAAAAGTCGATTTAAGGATGTTCCAATTACAGAGGTTTGGCTGTATTTCCATTCCCAATGTTCCTATTTTGGTAGGTATAGTTTCTTATTGGAGCAACAGCTTTACGCTAATTTTTTTGTATGGAGTGTGAGCAGGAAAATTTGTAATTTGCGTAATTGTCTTTGCACTGTGTCGCTTAGTGAGTTTTTAAATACAATAAAAAGTCTGTTCTTTTGAAGTAAGTTTAATATAAACAATAAGAACGATGTCAAAATTTAGCCCATCAATAGATTGGAACTTTTTCGACAAATTTTGTGATAACAACATTGTTAAAACGAAGTGTAAATTGTGTAACCACTCTGCTACGTTCAACAAAAACACAACAAATCTAAAAGATCACTTAAAACGGAAACATACATTGTTGCTACTGCTTCATGAAAGTGAAACAAGGCCACAAGAATCCACGTTACTCCCGGTATCATCTGGAGACGCACAGCTAAGACCCGTACAGGTTCAAACCAAGATGAACCGGAACCAACCCCCAAAAAACAAAGCAAATGCGTTTGTTTGCGGCTACAGATAAAAAAATTAAATGAGTGTGTTCTTCGCATGGTTGTGACCGATTTCCAAACTCTTTCAGTTGTGGAAAATAAAATGTTTAAAGAACTTATTCATAATTTGGAACCCAATTACATTTTACCCAGCCGAAAAGCGTTATCAGAGAAACTCTTAATTGAAACCTACGATTCCGTTCATGAAAAATTGGGCAAAATAATTAATAGTATTTTATACATGTCCATAACAACAGGTTTATGGACATCTGATAGCACTAAAAGTTATATTACTGGTCACTTTGTTTCTAATTACTGCTTAAAAAGTTGTGGATAATTTAGATACAAGGGAGTGGGCAATAATTGATGATGTTATACCACTGCTACGACCTATTCAAATATTGACAGATGATTTATCTGGAGATACATATCCCACACTATCTAGGATACTCCCTCTTATAAAAGGGCTACACCTTGCATTAACTAATAAGTATCTGAGTACAGAAATAGGGCAAATCTTGAAAGATTCCTTATTAAATGTCTTAAATAGAAGACTAGGTTCCATTGAAAGCCTCAAATCCATAGCAAAGTGTACGATTTTAGATCAAAGCAACTCCAAACACATCACCCATATTACAAGTCAGACAGTATTCAGAAATGCCACGATTAAATAGGAAAGAAGATCCGTTTAGTTTTTGGAAATCTCACTGTAATACTTTTCCCCTTCTATGTCAACTAGCATTTAAATATTTATGTATACGCGCTACATCTGTTCCATCCGAACGGATTTTTTCAAAAGCAGGTATGTTGACCAATGAGAAAAGCAATAGACTTTCTCCAAAAAAAATTAATGAAATTTTATTTCTAAAGAAAGAAGTTATCGTCGAGTACCGCGTTATCCGGATCAATACCTGCTGTAGTCAGTATCTGTTCGTTGTCCGTCTTTCTGGGGAGCTTAAGACACGGAAGATCGTTATGCTTACTGCGAACAATTTTATTTTTTCGCGGCAACATGCTTAATGTTTGTATGTTTTTGATGAGCGATTTCAGTGTCCTAATTTCCTCATCTCATCTTTCAGTATATCGCCTGTTCACAGGAGTCTACTTTTCCGTTGATGGAGTGCGTCAATTGTCGCATTGCGGTACAAGTTTTCGTTGTTTGTGCGTATATACCGTGGTATAGTACAGTCTACCGTTCGCTTCATTGTCTCATCCAATTGTATTAGGTACAGATACAATCTCCTCCGTTTGACAAGTTTCTTTGGACGGTATATGGAGCACATTCGAGGAGACTGCTTTCGTCATTTGTCTGGAGAGGCGTGTCCAAAATGTCATACTGTAATTGTAGAGATATGTTTGAACAAACTCTCCTAATTCCGCAATATCATTGAGGATCTTGATGTCGGCACTGAGTCTGCAATAGTCACTGAGATACACGTGTTCAAACAGTTTAGTTACTTAAAAGGGCAATTTCCGCCCCTCCCTCTTTGCCTTAACTATGGTAATGGGCTTGACCCCGACGAACTCAATGCCGTCACACACTTGCTCTTTGAGCAGTTGGAGGACCTTCTACGCTTCGAGCGGCCAAAAAAGGGATGATCCAAAAAAGGGAAGATATTTGAAAACTGATACTGGGTAGCTTCCCTAATCATTTCACGCGGCGAGAAAATTTTTTAAAAACGCTGAGATGAGCGCGGATGTGACAAGCATCCGCATTGATCTGAATCACCATTTCCGAATTGATTGATCTTGAGCTACTAATTTTGAATTTTAGAAATAATTAATTTCATTTATTGTTTAGGAAGTATCGCTGTATATTAAGAGTGATATACTCTTTTAATAGTACAGGTCTTATAACTTTGTATTAGTAACGTGATAGTGACATATATACATACATTTCAATTTATAGATTTGAATATTTTAAGTTTTAAATATGACGGCGTAATTCTGTAATATCAAAATTAAATTTACAACCAATTAAAAAGTAGATTTTGGAAATTATTTCAGTTCATGTTAGACAGATAATTAAAACAGCCTGAACATATTTGTCTGTACTCGGTCTTGGACCGTACATGTGAAGGTAAATTGTGCCAAGGATGCACAGCATGAATGAAGAAATTCCTGCGGGATGTTAAACATGCATGAGCAGATGGTTTTAACTAGCGATGGGCAATTGCGAATAAAAAAGATGTTGCAGCAATACGCAGCAATCCTTACACTACTAAAATTTAAACTTTACATTTATGAGAGCGAGAGTACAATCCTCTCACTAATTGAGTGAGAAGGGTGAAGAATAAATTCGAACCTCCAAAATTCAAATAGTCACGGGAACCAATATTTTTCAGAAATTTGGTTTGACTTATAGAAAAGTCGATTTAAGGATGTTCCAATTACAGAGGTTTGGCTGTATTTCCATTCCCAATGTTCCTATTTTGGTAGGTATAGTTTCTTATTGGAGCAACAGCTTTACGCTAATTTTTTTGTATGGAGTGTGAGCAGGAAAATTTGTAATTTGCGTAATTGTCTTTGCACTGTGTCGCTTAGTGAGTTTTTAAATACAATAAAAAGTCTGTTCTTTTGAAGTAAGTTTAATATAAACAATAAGAACGATGTCAAAATTTAGCCCATCAATAGATTGGAACTTTTTCGACAAATTTTGTGATAACAACATTGTTAAAACGAAGTGTAAATTGTGTAACCACTCTGCTACGTTCAACAAAAACACAACAAATCTAAAAGATCACTTAAAACGGAAACATACATTGTTGCTACTGCTTCATGAAAGTGAAACAAGGCCACAAGAATCCACGTTACTCCCGGTATCATCTGGAGACGCACAGCTAAGACCCGTACAGGTTCAAACCAAGATGAACCGGAACCAACCCCCAAAAAACAAAGCAAATGCGTTTGTTTGCGGCTACAGATAAAAAAATTAAATGAGTGTGTTCTTCGCATGGTTGTGACCGATTTCCAAACTCTTTCAGTTGTGGAAAATAAAATGTTTAAAGAACTTATTCATAATTTGGAACCCAATTACATTTTACCCAGCCGAAAAGCGTTATCAGAGAAACTCTTAATTCAAACCTACGATTCCGTTCATGAAAAATTGGGCAAAATAATTAATAGTATTTTATACATGTCCATAACAACAGGTTTATGGACATCTGATAGCACTAAAAGTTATATTACTGGTCACTTTGTTTCTAATTACTGCTTAAAAAGTTGTGGATAATTTAGATACAAGGGAGTGGGCAATAATTGATGATGTTATACCACTGCTACGACCTATTCAAATATTGACAGATGATTTATCTGGAGATACATATCCCACACTATCTAGGATACTCCCTCTTATAAAAGGGCTACACCTTGCATTAACTAATAAGTATCTGAGTACAGAAATAGGGCAAATCTTGAAAGATTCCTTATTAAATGTCTTAAATAGAAGACTAGGTTCCATTGAAAGCCTCAAATCCATAGCAAAGTGTACGATTTTAGATCAAAGCAACTCCAAACACATCACCCATATTACAAGTCAGACAGTATTCAGAAATGCCACGATTAAATAGGAAAGAAGATCCGTTTAGTTTTTGGAAATCTCACTGTAATACTTTTCCCCTTCTATGTCAACTAGCATTTAAATATTTATGTATACGCGCTACATCTGTTCCATCCGAACGGATTTTTTCAAAAGCAGGTATGTTGACCAATGAGAAAAGCAATAAACTTTCTCCAAAAAAAATTAATGAAATTTTATTTCTAAACAATAATTTTGATTTATAAATTTATTTGTATTGTTTTGTTATGAAGTCACGTTTGTATTCTTTTTTTTGTATGGAATTTTCATTACTTTACAATAAAATCGAAATGAATCATTTTATTTTTAATATCCAGGGTTCTATTCGGATTTCAGATTAAAATTCAACAAGTACACTGACGCCAACATATGAATAAATCGAGAAATACATACATTTCTACAATGGGATATTAGTACCCGGCATTCTCTTGGTTGTAGTAGGTAAATTGTAGAATTCGATTCGATTATTATTCGATTGTTTTCTAATGAGACCGAATAAATCGACAATCGAATTCAATTTTTAACAATTGTCAATTTCTTCGATTGTGAGATTTATTCGCAATCGCCCATCGCTAGTTTTAACGTCATATTATGACTCGATCGACTGAAAGTTCATTTTTCATATAGATAGTTAGGTTGTTTTGTGTGAATGATTTTGAAGAGTAGGAAGCTTAGTCATGCTTCCAGTTCACATCCAAGGAGAATGCAACGTTGGTCCAACAATGATCAAATCTTCGGGGGTTAAAGACGTACCGTTGATTGCTTTTAACAATTTTTTAGAGACTAATTATCACAGTCTCCACACAATTCACAGCTGTAGGTTAAGAAAGATACTATGAGTGCTTTGGCAAGTTTTAGTTTGACGTTGGTGGGGAGTATGAATTTGCTAATAGACAAACCTCTATGAGACGCATATACTTTCGACACTACACTATTTACATGGTCAGTCCATGTTAGTTCACTGTTGCACATTATACCAAGATTCCTGACACAGGTTATTTATTCAACGGCAATAGAGTTTAATTCCATGGGGGGGAAGTTTGAGAGGGAGGAATTGTGTTTTGAAAATGGAATGATTTTGGTTTTGTCAGGATTGAGCGTGAGGTAATTTTCTTCAGCCCACTTCGCAATTGAGCTCAGATCCTCGTTGAATTTAGCAACTGAATCTTCAACCATACCAAGAGGAAAACTTTGGTATATTTGAAAATCATCTGCATATATATGAAATTTGCAATACGATAACACTTTAGGAAGATCATTAATGAACATTGAGAATAATAACGGATCGAGAATAGAACCTTGTGGTACTCCATTGTCACATCACGAAAAGACGATAGCTTACAGTTATATAAAACAGCTTGAATACGGTTAGTAAGGTACGAGAAGATTAACTTATTAGTGGGATTACAGAAGTTAAATTGGGTGAACAGTTTATGACAAAGTAGTGACGGATTAACACTGTCGAATACTTTCGAAAAGTCAAATAAAGCTAGTGGGGTTCATCAATAGCATGTCGTATGTTGTCAGCCACTTTTAGTAGGCTGTAACACAGCTATGTCCTTAACGGAATCCTGACTGCATTGGATGTAAAAGATTGTATCCCTCAATGTAATCTTTAATTTCTCGACTGCGATAAATTCGAATACTTTTGACAAAAACGGAAGAATAGCAATTGGTCTATATTCGGGCGGGTTTGCTTTTTTGAAAATGTGGGTGATGTGAGAAAGTATAAAAGGAAGCAACACTTTTACAAAGTCGGGGTGAATATTATCCAGTCCAACAGACATGGTTTTTATGGAGAATATTGCACAATCGACTGAGTATGTATCTACTCTTCCTACTTCAAACCCATCTTCTCGAGTGTTGTTTCTTAACAGCAAGGAAACATTGAGGGGGTAACAGAGGACACCGAGGTGTATCGAATACTTAAATCTTCGGAGTCTATGCCATCATCGTTAGGTTGTTTTTTGATTTTCGTTAGTCCAATATCTCGCACCTGTTTCCAGAGAAACCTCGATGATCGGTCGTTGTTCATTATGCATATTGGTGCACCGAAACACGTCTCCATCGTTGGAAAAGAAAGTCTCTCTTTCTGATCGAACTTCTGACAACACGAATACGATGTGGGACATGGGTTTCAAAAAGATAAATAATATTTCTGTTGAATATCTCAATTTGTTTATTAACGTCAGACGACATATATATACTATTCCACTCAACATTTCTACAATCAAAAAATAATAATATTAACTGTGGACAATTTCTTTCAACACGAATATCAAATGTAGCAAACACAAGATCATGGTACAGAAATACAGGCACAGAAAGTTGACAAACCGATTTTACTAAGCTCTGATCATTGTTTAACATTACATCGAGCAATGATGGCGAGCTGTGTGGCTTAAAATGGGTGGGTTCATTGGTGTTTAGGAAGTTTAAATTGAGAGAGCGTATTGTCCTACTTAAAAGAGAATTTGGTGTCAAATCGAGTAAGTTTAAATTAAAATCTCCACAAATAATTATGTTAGGTGTTATCGAAGAAACCTCTTCAATAATATCACAGATGTGATCGGGGTGCGCAACGTCAGGCGGCATATATATGCTACCAACAACACTCTTATATTCGCTTTGATTTTGATCATTGGTGTTGTTCATCAGGATACATGTTATAAGAGAGAGAGAGAGAATATAGGAATAAGAGATAGAGAGATAATGTAGGAAGAGAACTGACGTAATGGCCTTACAATAAAAAAAGAGTACACAATAGATCAATGTTTCGTGCAATAGAAAACGAAAGAGTGAATGGGCCAGAAGCAATATTAAAAAAAATGTTAACTTAAATTCAGTACACAATTCAGCAATAAATCAATCAAAATTTCAATAAAGAAACTTAATAAAATATATAAAATAATTGTTGTGCCTTTACGTTCTATGTTGTTCATCACTCCTTAGTCAGACTACGTTTTTGAGGTCCTCCATGTTTCGAATCAACATAGGCGTTTGCTCAGGTGATTTCCGTACGTGAATTTGTCCATTGTTGGTGAAGAAGTTTGTTAAACGAGGATTGCGTTTAAGCATTAATGCTTCTCTCTGCAGCTGGTAATTGGTTTTTATTTAAGCTTTCGTTAATATAGAAGCTTTTCGATGAGTTGAAATCTATATCGCAGAGTTTCAGCGTGATCTTTTTGTTTTTGGGGTAAAGGATGCCGCGCTCATCAGATGTTCCCTCTCTTGCTTGTCCGATAGCTTCACTATTATGCTAACATCAACCGGCTGTGTGGTGTTTTAGGGGCGTGTCTTCGCTCGAAAAATCCTATTCAGCTTTGGAAGTTGGATATTAATGCTGGAGCAAATGGTGCTGAAGAGAGTCTCCAGGCTCTCGTTCGCAGTTTCAGGCACTCCGTGAATAACAGCATCAGAGCATATTTGCTCTCTCTCCATGGCATCTACGCGATGCGCAAGCCGGATAATACATTCGGTGCTTTGCTTAGCATGTTGTTCAAGCATCTCTTTTGTTTCGGCGATCTACAAATTTACCCGATCTTCGAGAGCCGCAACCTTTGTATTAAGTTGTATGGTAAAGTTATCTGCCCATTTCTCTAATTTGCTCTCAATACGAACCCACAGTTTTGTCAGCGCTGTTCGCACTGTTTTGCTCACTCAGTTTTGTTTGTTGTTGTGAGCGAATTCTTTCAATTAAATAAACAAATTAATTACACTAGATGAAATTGATATTATTTGATGATTCGGTTTAATGGTCAATTAGTTACGATTGTATCCATGAGCTCAATGGTGGATGGATGTTTATAAGTTTTAAATCACAAAAGTAAGTAGACAGCAACAAGTTGTCTGTGTTCTCAAAAAAATAAATTGAAGCACGACTGCAAGAAAAAATATTGAATGCAGTCTTTTTACATTAATTAGTAATGTACTTAAAACATGAAAATATGTAAGGATAGCCCAACAACTATAGCCATAGGGGAACATAAAACAAAAATTACACTTACAAAAGTAAATGCACACGCTTGCACACGTTCATGCTGATCAATAAATGGATGTGTTTGGTTACTTGAATTTTTGGACCGCTATGCCCGCTATGCCCGCTATGCCTATAGTTTTGGGGATATCCTCTTTTTTGTTGTTTGAACTACATTACTAACTCAACTCGAGTTGCAACTGGGTTCGCTTCAATTCGAACTCGGTGTAACGTCACTAAATTCTATACGATTGAGAAATGATTGTGGTAGCCCGTGGCGTTGTGGGTATATGCGTCGACTCCTACGCACTTGGGCCAATCTGTCTAGGTTCGATTCCTGGTACCATATGAAATACTTTTCACGTCACTGACAATGCTCAAAGAGTATAACTGTCTACAAAAAGCTTATCAAGCTACTCAAACTCTAAGTCGGCATAAAACTGTAGGTCCCTTCCACTCGTCATAGAACAGTAGTGCGCCCAACACGAGTGGTTGCTGAGAAGCTAGGCCCTGCCCTCTACGGGCTGTAGCGCCACCCATATTATTATTATTTAGAAATTATTTCAGTTTACCAGTAGCTGATTCTTGCAAGGGGGTCTTGGCATAGAGAAATACAGCAAATAGAACCGGCTAAAGCTCAGTAAGTACAACGCCAATGTCGGAAAATACACATAATTGTCTACATTATATAATTTTCTATATTGCTGAAAATTTTTGACAATTTTGCTACCGCAAAATCACAAATCCTAAGACGAATTGAAAATATTGGATGACAAGGGAAATCACAAGTACTTACGATAACTTTGCCAAAAATTGATAACTAGTTTCGGTAGAGGTTCGATATTATATTTTTTATTACAGGGGGTATTCTGTCTCTACCCGTTTAGGAGGAAGTCGCAATTTGAGTACAGAATTACTTAATAAAAAAAGTATTAAAAAACAACGGCAACACTTACAGTCTACTACACTGATTTTAAAACCTGTTATTTAATCCTACAGTTAAATTAAATTATTATTGTTAATAGTATTTATACGAAGTGGTGCTCGTTTTGCTTGAAGACCTTAGACATATCCGATTTTTTCTGCATTCTGAGTTTGTAGAAGAAAGTATACAAATATATCTGTTTTGGTATCGTGGTTAAACCCTCCTCCGGGATATTATCTTCCAGAATCCGCTAAAACATTTTGCCCTCAGCTGTCCCTGACAATTATTTTATTTTGCTAAGGGATAACATGAGCATTTTTTTTTTTTGATTTCATCTTTATTTTTCAATTCATTATAAAACTTACGTACTAGACAAAAATGCTTAAAACTAGTTGTACGGAAATTTTTGCTTCTAACTGACTGGCCCTCGACGGGAGTAGGTATATTTGGATGATTCTGGCTCACTTAAAGGTTGTGGTCGTTGTGGTTTTTCTTATCAGTAGTTTCCAATTAGCATGAAGAGTGTGTGTGTTGGGTGATTTCAGTCGGAGTGTGCTTTGTGGTTGATCAGGAAGTTGAGCATTGTTTTAACATTGACCTTGAGGTGGTTGGTCTGTTTTGATATTACTATTTTGGCACACATTTGATATGAGGTTGCGAGTGACCTAGTTGTCGGCTGTTGTGCGGTCAGTGACCCATATTTCCAGCGTTGCGTAACATTTGATATATGATTGCGTAATATTGGATATGAGTAGTTTTTATAGATATTGTTGTGTGGTTTATTGAGGATATGATACAACATAAAAGAAATTTTGTTTAGTAGATAAAAACAATCATATAAATAGGAAACCCTCTGTTCATGAGCGCATAGTGAAAGTACCATCGCGTCAGTTACGCTGTGCGAAGTGTTAATTAGTTGAATATTCTTTGTGAATCAGCGGTAAGAGAAGTGTGAGGTAATAGTACCTAGGTGTCTAGAACAAGATTAGCAGGAAAATGTATCGTTGTGAAATATGTGAACAAATCTGAAAGAGCAACCATCGAATCAGAAGTGCAACAAAAAAAATTGAAGTTAAATGTTTACAAAAGATGTTTGGTTTACGAAGAGGATGTCGAAGAAAGGCACTGGACTCAACATCAAAGGAAAAACACTCATAAAATAAAGGCTAAAAAGATTATAAGCGAAAACGTGTGCTGTATAGAGAGCGCTTTCAAGAACCGAATCAAAACATTTTCCATTTCTAACAATGATGAGACCATATTGAATGTGGATAAATTATTTGAAAAAAGTATGAGTATGATTACGGAGTTGTTGGAAAATGAAATTGAAATTTTGAAAGCTTTCAAATTTAACTATATTCTGAATTTGTGAAACGTAATAAAGATTACGATAATATGATCATGGATGTATAAAGTATGTAGAGCAAAATGCACACGATCATAGAAAAGGATAATGTACCTGAAAATTTAAATACTATCAAATTAGAGAAAAAGATAGCATATGGGCTTTACTATCGTTTCTAAGAAATGAAATAAACATTAATAAATACGAATCGATTCGAGGTTTTTCGTATTTTCGGTTACCAACGCAGATATTAGTTAAAAAAGCCTGTATAAACATCCAAAACGCCGATGAATATTGTTTTATTTTTATGTTTATGTTATATTATGGGCTATTGTATCTGCTTTGGATAATAAAGTTACATGTTATTCTAATAGACCCTCATCATACAAAATAAACGATATAACAAGTGAAATTATAAAAGTTAATGATGAAATTCTTTCCTTCAAAGATATGGAATTCCCTCTTAAGGTAAGAGATACACAAATTTTTAAGATAAATAACCCAAACATCAGTGTAAGCGTTTCTGGTTATGAAATCAATAAGAAGCAGCAATGTGATATAATTGGACCCTACTTAAGAAGTGGAGAAAAGACAAGACATATTAACTTGCTCTATTACGAAAGTTATGATGGCGAACAAACGCATTATGTTTACATCAAAAATATATCGCGATTATTGCGCAACCAAGCAACTAAGCATAAAAATCGAGTCCACCTCTGTAATGGATGCTTACAACAGTTTCGCAACGAATCCAATCTAGAACAGCATAAAAGTGAATGTTGTAAACTGGTTACGATTATGCAGGAGGAAGGAAGTAATATGCTCACTTTTTCCAAATACAACAGACAATTGCAAGTTCCATTTACTGTGTATGCTGACTTTGAGTCTATTCTATGTCCCGTGAGTCATTGATTACCAAATCCAGAAACTTCAACAACAACTGATGTACAACAACACATACCATGTGCATTTTCTTATCACATAAAGTGTTCGTTTGATGATCAATTGAATCAGCATAGAACATTTGTTGGTAAATAATTATTATTAACAACACATAATAAAAGCTATTAATTGATTTCTGTTTTTAGGTACAAACCCGTCGGATAAATTTGCTGAGAACCTAGCTGCAGATCTGAAATGTATCTATAAGGAAGTCATTATGAAACCAAAACCTATGATTCAACTAACACAGGCATAGAACTACATCCATCAAACTGCCACTATATGCTGTATATGCAAGCATAGTTTTAATCAAACAGAAGTAAGGGTAAGAGATCACTGTCACTTCACTGGTGCATATAGAGGACCAGCACATTCAAAGTGCAATTTAGAGTTTAGTATACCAAATTTTTTTCCAATTTTTTCACATAATTTTTCGGGTTATGACTGTCATCTGTTTGTAAAATGTTTAAGTACTATTAATGGCACAGTAAATATAATTCTATTCAATAAGGAAAATAATATTTCACTTTCTAAGAGAGTGTATATAAATGAGAATAACACCTTTGAAATCCGCTTTTTAGATTCATTTCGACTTTTACCCTCTAGTATAGACTCGTTAGCGAAAAGTTCAATTTAATGATTAGGAAAGGTGTATTTCCTTATGATTATCTTGATTCATGGGATCGCTTAGATGATTTTTCTCTGCGGCCAATTGCTCAATTTTATAATAAGCTAACAGACAAAGATTATGATCATGCTCTAAAAGTGTGGACACATTTCAATTGTAAAACTTTAAAAGAATGCATGCATTTATATTTACAGAGCGATGTTTTGTTGTTAGCTAATATATACAAAAACACTTTCGTAAGGTTTGTATGAATATATATGTGTTAGATCCATGGCACTACACTACATCTCCCGGTTTATCTTGGGATGCTATGTTAAAAGTAACAGAAATTAATCTATAACTTTTTACAGACATTAGCATGTACAAATTTTAAAAAAGGTATCAGTGGTGTTGTAGTCATAGACATGCCATCGCTAATAATAAGTACATGGATAAATTCGACAAAAATAAATCAAGTGAATTTCTCATGTATCTTGATGCAAGTAATTTATACGGGTGGGCAATGTCTCAACCCCTTCCCGATGGGAATTTCCAGTGGAAAGATCCAGAAATCTATACTACACAATAAATTTTAAACTGTAACAACAATAAAAAAAATTTTTTTCGACAGAGTTCGATTGAACTATATGGATACAGACTCCTTTATTTATTCAATAATAACAGATGATTTTTATTCAAACATATTTGATGACGTCGTTGATCCCAGGAAATCAAGATTTGATACCCACTCATATCCTAAAGACAATGTACATAATTTTCCTCAAACAAATGATAAAGTTCTTGGTAAATTTAAAGATGAAAATAATTCCCTAAAAATGTTAGAATTTATAATATTAAGAGCCAAAATGTAGTCCTTTGTCACAGAAACCAATGAAGTGGTAAAAAAAAGCAAAATGAATTAAAAAATCTGTAACTAATAGTTTAGATATAAAATAATATCGTAAATGATTAATAAAGAAACATATGTTTTATACATCAATGTTTATATTTAGAACTAAGTTACATAATGTTTATACACAAAATATTAATAAGTTAGCATTAAGTTATAGCGATAGCAAGAGATATATATGTAATGATGGAATAAGTACTTATGCTTGGGGACATAAAAAAATACCAATAAATTATATTTGAAAATAAAAAAAGAAGTAGAAAATGAATAAATAATAAAAGAAACACAAATTAAATAAATTTCTAAAAAAAATGTTTTATATCTACAACATGTCTAATTAACAAAGAATTTTCTAATGCACAACAACCCTGAACTTGGTACTAACAAGGATATGTTTGATCTACTCCACTTTTTCAATTCCTTTTGTGAAAATTCTTACATCCGGTTTGAGATTTTGTCTCAGAAACTTTTGCACACTATTGAAGGAAATACTACCGAGACACCAGGAAAGATTGTGATAATTTTTGCTCAACGAATTCACTTGTTTCTGATCTCTAGGCGATAATACATTAAAGGTATATGGTGATTTAATTAGAAAATGTTGATATTCATATGAACTAAAAGAGATGGCTATTTCCATCGTTGCATCTACAGTTACAAAATCGGCTTCGCTAATTTTTGTGTGTTATTCGTTTCGAGGTTAATTATACTCTAAACAAGTCTTCTAATTTCGCCAGTGAGTGGAGTATATTCTACGAGACGATCATGTATGAGAACACAGTATGCTGTTGTGTTTGTTGGCAAATTTTTGTTAGTTGTAAGTTCTACTTTGATATCAATGGGTCCTGTTTTAACAACTTCATTTTAATATATTACATCGACCACAATAATCAGAGCCAAATTTGCAAATTCATCTCGCGATAACAATGGTTGAGGTTCTCGCATGTAATAGCTCTGTTGAAATCTAGCATACATATCATATAAAAGAGCGTTACGATCTCATTCGTTACGATTCACATTCCACAAGTCGTGCACTCCTTGCGATAGAGCGGGATTAAAGTGACAATCCCAGCTTCGAAATGGTGTTTTTAAACTCTGCCCAGTAATTATTATTTTGAGAATTTCCAATTTTGAAAAATCCGCCAACTGTATGTGAGGAACTTCATATTCAGAATGTTTAACAGAACTTTTGCATTTGCATCAGTCGAGTAGACAGCATTCGAAACAGATTTTTATTAAAGTCTTCAGCAAATCCTAGAAGCATTTTAAGTGGTATTTAAAAATTCAAATAACCATTTTGAATAGATTGATCTTTCGTTGCAAACCATCCAGCATTTTTCAGCATTGTGCTCTCGTTATGATTTAATGAAACGAAATTTTTAATCAACGTTGTTATTCCTGTATATTGCGTGCGGTCTATTTCAATTCCATTGATTTCATAACAAGTTGTTTCTCAATTTAACATGACTTGATTTTGTTTCATTGTCCAGAGTTACAAACCCTTCAATGTAAATGTAGCTATCACATGGTAACAGATATAGATCTTGATTTTGAATAGATATTCTGATTTCATCGTTATTTTTGTATGCCTGTAAGTATGGTATATAACTGTGATATTCTTTTTTATAATGCTTTCATCGTAGACAGGCTTTTGCAACACATCTAAAACTTCATTCATGTCCGTTTTTCTTTTTTTCTTTCACTTAACCTGAAGTCCTAATGATTTAATTAATTTTTTATTGATTACAGTAAGTTTTTTATTTCTTTCTCTTTTCTCTGATGTTGATGATGATGTTGACGGCGTCAATGTTTCTTTGTTGAATGACAAAGAAGAAGTGATAAGACTTCCGAAATTCGTATTGCTTTTATTATAAATAATCATTTATCCTTAAGTGTTAAATGTAATCTAAAGGTAATTGTTTCTCCACGAAAATTAATAAGATTACTGTTCTCATCAAGAACGTTTACTGTAATCGAACTTATCTGTCTGACGGTCACAGGTAAATAAATAACATTTTTAGGATTTCCATCTAACTTATGCCAGGACTAACATGTAGAGAAAATTCATGAAGTGTGTGTGCTGGTGAGTTGTTGATATATGATGCGCTGACACTGTTACATTCCACACGTATTGCACTGATTTTTGTTATATGAATAGGTATGTCCGATTCATATTCCTTACCGACTTCTAAGATCTTCTTGCTAAAACCAAGCAATGAACCAATACTTCGATTTTGACTAAACTCAATATTATCCCCAGATAAAATTTAGTATTGTAATTTGCATCAATGAAAAGTTCAGCCGATTTATTTATAGTTTCATATTTTTCTCGTAAATAATCAACAACATCCTGAAAGTCATATGAACCTATAGTATGTTCGATCGCTGCATTACCTATGTGAAATAAATTGTTATCCCAATCAATATTAGGTACTGAATTGTATGTATGAAAGTCTACTAGTCCACACTCATATTCCCTATCCAAATCGATTGGTGGAAAGTATTTCGTAGTGAGACTCGATGTATTTCCACTTAAAGATAACGTAATTGACATACTAACGACTAGCTGTAAAATGAGATAGAAAATTACAAGACAACGCTTTTTAAGAAACATTTTTATTAAGTATATGTGTATGTGTGCATATCATTTTTGTACTGATTAAACATAAATTTAAACCTATGCAATTATATTGCTTTCTCGGTAATCTCATATGTTCCTAATTTCAAATCAGCTTTACCTAATTGCCATTTATCATTTAAATCTTTATATGGACCATATAATTTATCTAATTTACTATTCGTTTCCAATTGTGTTAAATCCACTGACAATGCATGATTGCTTGAACCACCGCTCTCTTCACCCGATTGTGTATAGAAAGTGTATTCGTTACTCGTATCAAGTGTATCTGATTTCTTTTTAATACTTTTTAAGGGAGTGCTTGTATTCACTTTCACTTTCAGAAATTCATCATCGAAGGGCATATCAATTTCATCGTTATTTTGCTTAATACCTTCGACTAGTTTCTTGAGAGGTTTAGTGATAGGTTTAAAAGTACTCTCTAATAGCTCTTCTGTTACTAGCCCCTGATTTCTGATACTGTTGAACATTTTCCTCAACACTCTCTTGGTATTTGTAACATCCTTTAATACTCGTTCTTTCTTACTCATTATCAGTTTAGTCTATTGATTAGTTATTGATTAGACCAGGTCAGATATATCAACTTATTGTTTAGGTCAGATTATATCAGGTCGGATATATCAGCTTTGGTGATTATCAGTTAACAGACCAGATAAATTCAGCTTGAAAAGTGTTTATATACTAAGTTTAGAATTCTGGAGAGTTCCTCATTTATAGTCGAATAAAAACATCAAATCCTTTTATATAGCGCCCGCCATCTATAGGATCATCTTTGCTGATAACAAAAAATCCATAACTATCTTTCCAACATTCACTACACATATATAAAAAACCTTTGAAATTCATATCCGCAACCACATGATCATTGTACACATGTTTTGTATTCATCTCATCTTCCTTGAACATTATAATCATATTTGCATTGTCTCGTATCAAATGCTTTAGAATTCGTGTGTAAGGCTGACATAGATAAAAAGCATCAATGTTCTTATGACGTCCCATATAAAAATATAACCTTATATTATTTTGCTTTTCGCAAGCCACATCATCGAAAATTATAATAGAATTTGGTTTTGCTGTATCTGGTGCTAGGACTTCTTCATTTTCAGAGAATGTGCAATACCCCATACCCTTTATGGGTTGTATTAATTCTTGCAAATACTTGTATTTGGGTTAATACAATAATTTTGAATAAATATAGATATTATTGAACTTTAATCCATTTGGACTCTCTATTAAGCTCAACATAGCGTTTGTTTTACCACAATTTGAAGGACCAACAAATAAAGCTCTAATTGTATTTGGTAAAAAAGAACTATGCCTCCTCTTGCTGCTGTTACTACTAGTCAAATCAATATTTCGCACCACCAGTGCATCGTGTTGTTTAACGAAACGTATATTTACAACGACTAATTAAAACATATAACATTACATGGCATATATTTAAGTGTATGCTTTTGTCATTTTTTTTCAGTCTGTATCATACTTTTGTGCTATGGTTTATAGAAAATCAATCAGTCGTAATAGAATCCAATAGAACTTCATCTAACTGGATATCAATTTTGTGGACCAGGTACTAAGCTTAAAGAACGTTTAGATAGAAGCGATAAAGAAATTAATCCATTAGACGTTACATGTAAACAACACGACATTATTCTCAATCAAAGGACACGAAGCTGATCAAATATTAGCGAACAACGCGTGGACAAGAGCCAAGTCGAAAGACAGTAGCTTAGCGGAACGTGCAAACGCATGGTTTGTGACTAATGCAATGAAGGCTAAAGTAAAATTCGGTATGGGTAATACTATGAGCAAGCTTAAGAAAATTAGAACAACAAAAAGTAAATGTGTAAAGAATATCTTCAATGAAGCTATACGAAAAGCTACAAGGATTTTACTTAAACACAAACCTAATGACATTCAAGAGGCAATAAAAATTGCTCGAAAGACAATTGGAAATACGTTTAAGAGAAAGAAATCATCAGTGCAAATTCCACGTGTAATACCGATTCCTAAAATTGGAGGTTTTCTTCCTCTAGTGCCCATTCTATCAGCGCTTTTAGCATTGGGGGATCTAGCATCAGGTGGAAGCTCTATCTTTAAGGCGATAAACTAAACTAAATGTGCTAGAAAACAACTTGATGAATCAAATCGTCACAATAAAACTATGGAAGCTATTGCTATGGGTAAAGGATTATAGCTTAAGCCATACAAAAGGTTATGGTTTATTTTATAGTCCTGAGGCAAAAAACTTTTAATTAACCTTCCCAGACGAGCCCTTACCGATAAAGATTTAATAAAATACGATATGTTCTTACCACAGTTGTCTTCATGCTTGATAATCTGCCGAAACGATCACATCAAAGTGAATGTGGAATCATTAATTTGGATTCCTCTAACGGTTCCGCCACACGTTGGGTAGCATATAATAAAAACAAAAATCACAAAGAATATTTCGATAGCTTATTATCGAATTTTTCTTTGTGATTTATATCAAATATTTGGGTGAAAAAAACCATCAATACAACTATAGTCAATATCAAAACTATAACACTTTTAACTGCGGACATCTGTGTCTAAAATTTCTGTACAACTTAAATTAATTAAAAACATCATTATTCTACAATAAATTTATATTTAATTATTTATTTCTTTTTTATTTTGTCGTATACTTTACAATTTTTATGTTTGTCGATTTACCACGAGGTTCTATATACGTAAACGTATACCCCTTTTCGTTGCACCTTGATGGGAGGTAAAACTGTGTGAAGAAAAATGTTTAATATGATTTTTTTTATTTTTCATATACGTATATCTATAATGAGACTTACCTGGAATTCTGCTATCTCACATAAAATGCCATCTCCATATTTTGTTTTGGATATCCTAATATTTTCAATAGGATATGCAATCCCTTTAAGGAGGCTTTGAATTTTATCTGTTTCCTTATAAAAGCTGTATTCTAATTCATTTAAGGGATCCATTATGATCGAGTGCGTTAAGGGCGGATTCAACGGACTTTCTGATGATTTTAGTTAAATTCGTTCGCCTTTTATACTTCTAATAATACCACCATAGCTATCTACTTAACACATAATGATCACAGTGATAAAAAAAACTTGAAATGGAAATCTCAATGATACGGTCGTACACATATAGATGTGGTTTTCGCAACCAAAATTTCAGTAGATAGATTCATACCGGAAGTATTGAAAGTGATATTTCCTCTAATCTTTACTTTTAAAAACACCATGCAGCACACCCAGAAATTCGTTGAAGAGTTCATCGAGGATTTCGACAAGAAAACTTGGGAATATCCGGAACTGATAGGACAAACCAAAGCCATACTAAGAGAAGCCGTGGAAAAACTGGACTTCAACAAATATCGAGCAATGGAAGCTGTTCTGAAGGCAGAGGGGTTTTACTCCAAGAACATTGGAGTTATTTGTTAAAAGAAACTGCTAGGCTTAAAAATTAAATAAAAAAACCTTTGAAACAAATTTTTTAATTTTTTCTTTTTTTATTAATACATAAAAATCATCATCATCTCTCTCTTTTCTCTCTTTCTTCGTATTTCCACATAGGAACGGTACGTTGTATCTAGCGTCTTAAAAACTTCTATTTCACCATTGCTCAAAATTCTTTCACTTTCTACTTCACAATATTCAAAACAACTTATATTTAATGAACGTCTTACATTATTAAAATTTATTTTCAATTATTCCAGCTATATTGCTTTCTTTGAGAATCAAATCGTGCCTAAATGCTTCTATAATCAAAAGTAAATATTTAACATTAGCCTTTTCTGTTGTTATTGATGTTTATTATGTTCCTGCATCGTTTTGAGGTTTAATCAACATCTAAAGATCTCATAAATTCAAACGACAAATCAATTTTCAGGCTGTCATCACTTGGTAGTCGCTAAACTGCAAGTTTCCTTTATTATTATCACCTAGAGTCGATAAATTGATTGGTATTGGACTAGCTTTTAAATAACCCACAGCCAATGCACAAATTAAAATCACTGTATAACAATTTTTCTTCATTTTCCCAATGTTTAGTTTATTCGAAAAGAGCAACTCACTGCATGAAGATTGAAATTAAACTGATCAAGACTTATTGAAAGCAATGCTTTTTATTTATTTATAGATACGGTCATAGAGTAACATTAAATTCTTTGTACATTTTATAATTCTTTCAATCATAAAACACGCACAAGTATCTGGTTTATCCTCAATGCTATCATCTGAATACAGACTACATATAGTGCGTTGGCGTTTATTTATGTGTGTAGTGATGAAAATGTTTTTGTATTGATTTAGTTTCGATGAACATGTTGTAATCTGCTCTAAATGTTCATCGAATATATTTTCCCTGTGTTTAATTAAAAACGTTTGAATTTGTTTCAAAAATTCTAAACAACTTATGTATGGCATGCTTTTTTTTATATCTTTTTATCACTCATCATCAATAGCTGTCTTCTTCATCGCCATCGCCACCATTAAATGCACATAATGGAAATGAATGGATTGAAAACGATTTATATTCTTTATACGTTTAACACCATCATAAGAAACACCTAAGAGAGATATTGATCCAAAGTTTACTGCGATTTTCACATGATCATTAACATTATATTCTGTACATAACTGTACTGATGACAAAAAATTGGGCTGTGATTCCCCTCTACGCTGGCTAAGCAACAGAGATTCATATCCATCTTCTACTGTGACATGTACTGTTAAAGATAATCCAATCACATCCGCTCTAATTATTCGAAAATATCTCCATGATGAGTTTATCTCGGCTGCTGTTGTTGTTCAGCTGCTTGTGGTTGTTGTTGATGCGAAGCAGGCTTATGCTTACTTTTTTGTTCTGGCTTATTTGCCGCTTGTTGTTACTATTTTTTCTGATCTACTAACGTTTCTTCGTCTTCGTGTCGGTGTCCAGCAAATCGAAGCTCTTGCTGCAGACAGACCTTCCCCTTCATCGGACACGTACTGATCTGAATCACCATTTCCGAATTGATTGATCTTGAGCTACTAATTTTGAGTTTTAGAAATAATTCATTTCATTTATTGTTTAGGTAGTATCGCTGTACATTAAGAGTGCTATACTCTTTCAATAGCACAGGTCTTAAATATAACATTGTATAAGTAACGTGATAGTGACATATACGAGGGGCGTTTAATATATTCGGTATCGGGGTGAAGCTATGATTGTATATATAAATTGACTTATTTATCAAGTAATACTATTATTTTAGTGCATTCATGTAAAATTTCATATAAATGTGATTATTAACTCGCGTTTTATCTCTAGTTAAACAGAATACCCATTTATTGCCGACTTGAGTTCTTCATCATCCGAAAATCTTTTTCCACGAAGACATTTTTTCAAATCCGGAAACAGAAAATAAATGAGTTGGAAACTCGCATCGTGTGAACAGGAGCGTTGTCATGAAGAAGCAATACACCCGCTGCGAGTTTACCCCGTCTTTTCTTTTTAATTTCCTCCCGCAAATTATGCAAACTGGAAGCGTCGGATGTGGCGTTGATGGTTTCACCTTTTTTTTGTACTCAATGAGCCAGATTCCCTTTGAGTCCCAAAAAAACTGTCTCTATGAGCTTCCCGGCAGACGGAGTGACTTTGAACTTCTTCGGGGGGTCTGTTCCTTTCTTATGCTACTGCATGTACTCTTGTTTGCTTTCATGGTCATAGTGGTGGACCCATGTTTCGTCATCAGTAACAATTCGATCCATAACACCGTCCGCGTTCTCACTACACATCTCCAAAAGCTCTCTACAGCATGGAGCTGTGAGCATTCGAGCTGTGAGCATTCGTGGCACCCACCTTGCACTGACCTTTGAAAGGTTAAGATGGTCATGAAGAATGATGTGAATGGTACCAATTGGTGTGAATGGTACAAAAGCTTGGTGACCTCTGCCATTATTTTCACCTTTTTTCGGGCATCCTCAAGAACAAGTTTTTCGACTTCTTTGATGCTTTCTCCCGTACAAGCAGTAGCCGGGGCGCCGGAGCGGCGGTCGTCTTCAATGCTCTCTCTGCCTCTCTTGAACAAACTTGACCACTTTTGTACAGTTGATAATGAAGGTGCGGAACCCTGGTAAACAGCCACCATCTCTTCATGAATAGTTTTTTGAATTTTTCCTTGCTTAGTAAGAAATGTAATTACAGCGCGATGCTCAATTTTCACCATCATCGTCTCAGTTGCCATTATGATTCTATTTAACTAGAGATGAAACGCGAATTAATAATCACATTTATATGAAATTTTACATGAATTCACTAAAATAATATTATTACTTGATAAATAAGTCAATTTACATAAACAACTACAGCTTCACCCCGATACCGAGAATATATTGAACGCCTCTCGTATAAATGGTAATTTTTTAAAAGCTATAGGAAAGTTTTTCAAAAAAAAAAACAAATAAATTCAGAAAAATGAATAAAATCTTTATTTGAATCGATAGTACGGTCCATATTGATTAATGTTTGAAGATTATTTCATGCAAATGTTGACCTTGACTACGCCTCAAATGGTCCATCCGCTTAGTCCAATTTTGGCATACTCTTTCCAACATTTCGGCCGGTATCCCACGAATAAATGCTTCAATGTTGTCTTCGAATTCGTCAATTGAAGCGAGCTTGTCTGTATAGACATGAGCTTTAACATAGCCCCACAAAATAAAGGCGTTAAATCGCACGATCTAGGCGGCCAATTGACCGGTCCCGAACGTGAAATAAAATGTTCACCGAACTCGCCCCTCAATAAGTCCATTGTTGCGCGTGCTGTGTGGCATGTGGCACCGTCTTGTTGAAACCACATGTCATGCAAGCCAAGGTAAAAAAAGTTGGATATCATTTCACTGTAGCGCTCACCATTCACAGTTACGTTTCGATTCGCATCATCTTTGAAGAAGTACGGTCCAATGACCGCACCAAACTGTGACTTTTTCTGGATGCACTGGTAGCTCTTGCAATGCTTCTGGCTGATATTCACTCCAAAATCGACAGTTCTGCTTATTTACGTACCCATTGAGCCAAAAATGAGCTTCGTCGCTGAACTTTCCTAAGCGCGCGATGAACTTTTTTGACAGAGCACTCATTTTGATAATAAAATTCAATAATTTGCAAGCGTTGTTCGTTTGTAAGACGATTCATGGTTAAATTATAGACCAAACTGAAGATGTTTGACAGTGAAACAAAACATGAAACGTGCGTCAGCTGTTTAAACCAGTGTTGCCAAAAAGATAATAGCTAAAAAATCACCCTTTCCATACATTTCAATTTATAGATTTGAATATCTTAAGTTTTAAATATGACGGCGTAATTCTGCAATATTAAAATTAAATTTACATGCAAAGAATTTAAAAATTGATTTTGGAAATTATTTCAGTTCATGTTGGACAGAAAAGTAAAACAGGCTGAACAAAATTGTCTGTACTCGGTCTTGGACCGTACCTCTGAAGGTAAATTTTGCCAAGGATGCACAGCATGAATGAAGAAATGCCTGCGGGATGTTAAACATGCATGAGCAGAGGGTTTTAACGTCATATTATGACTCGATCGACAGAAAGTTAATTTTTCATATAGATAGTTAGGTTGTTTTCTGTGAATGATTTTGAAGAGTAGGAAGCTAAGTAATGTTTCCAGTTCACATCCAAGGAGAATGCGACGTTGGTCCGAGACATGATCAAATCTTCTTTTAAAGACGTACCGTGCAGGCGCGTTGATTGCTTTTAACAATTTGTTCAGAGACTAATTATCACAGTCTCCACACAATTCACAGCCGTAGGTTAAGAAAGATACTATGAGTGCTTTGGCAAGTTTTAGTTTGACATTGGAGGGGAGTATAATTAATAGACAAACCTCTTAGAGACGCAGATGCTTTCGACACTACACTGTCTATATGGTCAGTCCACGTTAGCTCACTGTTGCACATTATACCAAGATTAATGACACAGGTTACTTACTAAACGGCAATAGAGTTTAATTCTATGGGGTCGAAGTTTGGGAGGGAGGGATGGTGTTTTGAAAATGGAATGACTTTGGTTTTGTCAGGATTGAGCGTGAGGTAATTTTCTTCAGCCCACTTCGCAATTGAGCTCAGATCCTCGTTGAATTTAGCAACTGAATCTTCAACCATACCAAGAGGAAAACTTTGGTATATTTGAATATCATCTGCATATATATGAAATTTGCAATACGATAACACCGAGAATAGAACCTTGTGGTACTCCATTGTGAACATCACGAACAGCTTGAATACGGTTAGTAAGGTACGAGAAGATTAACTTATTAGTGGGATTACAGAAGTTAAATTGGGTGAACAGTTTATGACAAAGTAGTGACGGATTAACACTGTCGAATACTTACGAAAAGTCAAATAAAGCTAGTGAGGTTCATCAATAGCATGTCGTATGTTGTCAGCCACTTTTAGTAGGCTGTAACACAGCTATGTCCTTAACGGAATCATGACTGCATTGGATGTAAAAGATTGTATCCCTCAATGTAATCTTTAATTTCTCGACTGCGATAAATTCGAATACTTTTGACAAAAACGGAAGAATAGCAATTGGTCTATATTCGGGCGAGTTTGCTTTTTTGGGAACCGGAATAATCTTGGCTTTTTTCTAAAGTACAGGATTCGTCGAGGTCATGATTATGGAATTGAAAATGTGGGTGATGCGAGAAAGTATAAAAGGAAGCAACACTTTTACAAAGTCGGGGTGAATATTATCCAGTCCAACAGACTTCGTTTTTATTGAGAATATTGCACAATCGACTGAGTACGTATCTACTCTTCCTACTTCAAACCCATCTTCTCGAGTGTTGTTTCTTAACAGCAAGAAAACATTGAGGGGGTAACAGAGGACACCGAGGTGAATTGAATATTTAAATCTTCGGGGTCTATGCCATCATCGTTAGGTTGTTTTTTGATTTTGGTTAGTCCAATATCTCGCACCTGCTTCCAGAGAAACCTTGATGATCGGTCGTTGTTCATCGTCTCTTTCTGATCCCGAGGAGGATTCTGTGATTTAACCACGGAGATGCTTCACTTCTGACAACACGAATACGATGTGGGACCTGGGTTTCAAAAAGATAAATAATATTTCTGTTGAATATCTCAGTTTGTTTATTAACGTCAGACGACATATATATACTATTCCACTCAACATTTTTCTTTCTACAATCAAAAAATAAATTATCAACATTAATGCTACGGAAATAACGATATTGTATTAACTGTGGACAATTTCTTTCAACACGAATGTCAAATGTAGCAAACACAAGATCATGGTACAGAAATACAGGCATAGAAAGTTGACAATCCGATTTTACTAAGCTGTGATCATTGTTTAACATTACATCGAGCAATGATGGCGAGCTGTGTGGCTTAAAATGGGTGGGTTCATTGGTGTTTAGGAAGTTTAAATTGAGAGAGCGTATTGTCCTACTTAAAAGAGAGTTTGGTGTCAAATCGAGTAAGATTAAACTAAAATCTCCACAAATAATTATGTTAGGTGTTATCGAAGAAACCTCTTCAATAATATCACAGATGTGATTGGGGTGCGCAACGTCAGGCGGCATATATAGCTACCAACAACACTCTTATATTCGCTTTGATTTTGATCATTGGTGTTGTTCATCAGGATACATGTTATAAGAGAGAGAGAGAATATAGGAATAAGAGATAGAGAGATAATGTAGGAAGAGAACTGACGTAATGGCCTTACAATAAAAAAAGAGTACACAATAGAACAATGTTTCGTGCAATAGAAAACGAAAGAGTGAATGGGCCAGAAGCAATATTAAAAAAAATGTAAACTTAAATTCAGTACACAATTCAGCAATAAAATTCAAAATTTCAATAAAGAAACTTAATAAAATATATAAAATAATTGTTGTGCCTTTACGTTCTATGTTGTTCATCACTCCTTAGTCAGACTACGTTTTTGAGGTCCTCCATGTTTCGAATCAACATAGGCGTTTGCTCAGGTGATTTCCGTACGTGAATTTGTCCATTGTTGGTGAAGAAGTTTGTTAAACGAGGATTGCGTTTAAGCTTTAATGCTTCTCTCTGCAGCTGGTAATTGGTTTTGGTTAAGCTTTCGTTAATATAGAAGCTTTTCGATGAGTTGAAATCTATATCGGAGAGTTTCAGCGTGATCATTTTGTTTTTGGGGTAAAAGGATGCCGCTCTCATCAGATGTTCCCTCTCTCGCTTGTCCGATAGCTTCACTATTATGCTAACATCAACCGGCTGTGTGGTGTTTTAGGGGCGTGTCTTCGCTCGATAAATCCTGTTCAGCTTTGGAAGTTGGATATTAATGCTGGAGCAAATGGTGCTGAAGAGAGTCTCCAGGCTCTCGTTCGGAGTTTCAGGCACTCCGTGAATAACAGCATCAGAGCATATTTGCTCCCTCTCCATGGCATCTACGCGATGCTCAAGCCGGATAATACATTCGGTGCTTTGCTTAGCATGTTGTTCAAGCATCTCTTTTGTTTCGGCGATCTACAAATTTACCCGATCTTCGAGAGCCGCAAGCTTTGTATTAAGTTGTATGGTAAAGTTATCTGCCCATTTCTCTAATTTGCATTATCCATGAGCTCAATGGTGGATGGATGTTTATAAGTTTTAAATCACAAAAGTAAGTAGACAGCAACAAGTTGTCTGTGTTCTCAAAAAAATAAATTGAAGCACGACTGCAAGAAAAAATATTGAATGCAGTCTTTTTACATTAATTAGTAATGTACTTAAAACATGAAAATATGTAAGGATAGCCCAACAACTATAGCCATAGGGGAACATAAAACAAAAATTACACTTACAAAAGTAAATGCACACGCTTGCACACGTTCATGCTGATCAATAAATGGATGTGTTTGGTTACTTGAACTTTTGGACCGCTATGCCCGCTATGCCTATAGTTTTTGGGATATCCTCTTTTTTGTTGTTTGAACTACATTACTAACTCAACTCGAGTTGCAACTGGGTTCGCTTCAATTCGAACTCGGTGTAACGTCACTAAATTCTATGCGATTGAGAAATGATTGTGGTAGCCCGTGGCGTTGTGGGTATATGTGTCGACTCCTACGCACTTGGGCCAATCTGTCTAGGTTCGATTCCTGGTACCATATGAAATACTTTTCACGTCACTGACAATGCTCAAAGAGTATAACTGTCTACAAAAAGCTTATCAAGCTACTCAAACTCTAAGTCGGCATAAAACTGTAGGTCCCTTCCACTCGTCATAGAACAGTAGTACGCCCAACACGAGTGGATGCTGAGAAGCTAGGCCCTGCCCTCTACGGGCTGTAGCGCCACCCATATTATTATTATTGAGAAATTATTTCAGTTTACCAGTCGCTGATTCTTGAAAGGGGGTCTTGGAATAGAGAAATACATCAAACAGAACCGGCTAAAGCTCAGTAAGTACAACGCCAATGTCGGAAAATACACATAATTGTCTACATTATATAATCTTTTATATTGCCGAAAATTACCAAATTTTTGACAATTTTGCTACCGCAAAATCACAAATCCTAAGACGAAGTGAAAATATTGGCTGACAAGGGAAATCACAAGTACTTACGATAACTTTGCCAAAAATTGATAACTAGTTTCGGTAGAGGTTCGATATTATATTTTTTTATTATAGGGGGATATTCTGTCTCGCCCCGTTTAGGAGGAAGGCGCAATTTGAGTACAGAATTACATAATAAAAAAAGTATTAAAAAACAACGGCAACACTTACAATCTACTACACTGGTTTTAAGACCTGTTATTTAATCCTGCAGTTAAATTAAATTATTATTGTTAATAGTTTTTGAAAAATTCGTGTGCAAACTCGAAACGTTGATAAAAAAAGTTGAGGCAAATGAATGAATAATTGTTTGAACAACTGGCAGGCGCATATAGCTACATTTCACTACGGTGACACTCTTCGCGGGATTAAGGAATTTATACCAGGGATGATACGAGGCTCCGACTCCGAATCCGATATGTCGGCACCTTCGGTTTAAGTTCCACATCCGAAACCGGCTCTGGTTACGATATAATCAAAACTGATGTTAATCGTAGCACCCTCGGTAACGACGGACGAACACGAAAAACAAAGTGATCGAGTTGCGAAATATTGCTTACATTATTAGTAGATTTGCATTGAAGTTGAGAGTGTATATATGAGACGCATGAGTTAGTGATTGTTTTTTTTTATTGACCGTTTATTAACCAGACTTAATTAACTATGAAGGATTTCACCGGTTCATGCAAAATAAACCAATCGTGCGACAATTTTTGTCGGCTCCACCAGGGTCTGTTCCAAGCGAACAATAATTCAGTGGAGCTGGTTTGATATAAAACCCACTACGGCATAGATTGGATGGTGACGAAGCAGCTATGTTTGTAAATATAAAATATAATTTACCCAATTTAAAATTTAACTATTAGTCTGTATTGTTTATCTTGCATATAAAATTTAAGTCTCCATATATTTTTTCATAAATTTGATCTGCGATCGCCGCCTTCTACTCCGCGGAGATCGCTAAGAGGCTTCTGTCTCCGAATACTTCTGTAACATCCCTATTTTAAACTCATTTACCGCAGGTCGGCAGTTCCCGCTGACGCAACTTCGTTGTTCCGCTCAGGTAGGTGCTTTTCGCCTGGCAGGCGCCTATGTCAACAACTCTCCATCTGCAGTACTCATCCAAAAATTACGAAGTTCACATTAATGACAAATGACAAATTTTGGCTGATTCAAATTATAGATCATTCACTTGTGCAGTCGTTCACAGAACTTCACAGCTTTAGTAAAAAGTGCGGCAGACAATCGTCAATCAGGCCACCAAGCAACCCAGCCCAAAACGCTACAAACGAGGAGAAGGACGCTACAACAACAGGCAACTGTTGTTAAACGCCGGTCTACTGCCACATCAGTGATGCAAAAACAACAACAACATCAGCAGAAATTGCAGCAACAACAGCAGTAGCAGCAAAAAGTGCAGCAACAACAATGCACAGGCAGACGCGAAGCCCAATGGGCAACAACAAGAACAAGCAGCACAGAAATGCAAAGCCCTCCACGACGTTATGTATGAGTCAGCTGGTGGCGAGGGTAGATTCTCCTGCGGAGGTAGAGTGAACTCATATAGTGCCTTAATGTCATCCGAGGCGATGACTAAGAGGAGGAGGACAGAGAGCGACTGGTGAAGATCCAGAGGGATGCCCACATCCAGGCCCTCCAACAAAAGCTAAAGGCAAGGAGAGAAGCCGAAGAGGCTGCAGAACAACAGCAGCATCAGCAGTAGCAGCAGCAGCAACAACAACAACACCACCACCACGACTGACTCCACCACATGTTGAGCAACAACAGTCGTTGCGACTTATATGAGAATCAGAACATTTATTTTGGGCAATATCGTTGCGACATAATGCACTGTCAATATATTTAATAAATATATTTTCGCGGTTTTTGTCGAACCATAATTTAATTCGAGCGCGCTCTCTTAATCAAAAAAGGCCTCTGTCAAGTATAGTAGTGAAGTGCCAAGATTTCAAGTGCTAGAAAATTCTCGATACTCTTTTCACTAGCGTTCGACTGAGCTCGGAAGAAAACTATGATATCATTGCTGGGGATTTGAACTCCAAGCATTGAGGTCAGTTGCAAGCAAATCGAGCTTGAACTCCATATTGTGCTCTGCCAACCAGTTATACAGTGGGGCATAAGGTCAGGGGAACCCCACTGTATAACTGGTTTGCAGAGCACAATATTGAGTTCAAGCTCGATTTGCTTGCAACTGACAGGCCATCGAATCGCAGAGGCGGGTCCCATCTGGATCTCACGCTGATAGACAGACGACTAAAGATACCTGACGTGGAAAGACGCACGCGGAACTGTTTAACTGCAGTTGAGTACGAGGGTGATCACTGGGGACTCTCCGCGGCTATTCAGCTCCCGAACGAGGTGGAAGAACTGAAGGAGTATGTCCAGAGGAATCCTTATAATTACAATAAGGCCCGCTTCTCCTCAGACCTTCGCCGCAGAACTACGCTCGAGTGGGATCAATCCTGCATCAAATAGAAACCTGACGAACGAGGAGGTTGACAGGTACCTCATACAAATGGAAGATGTAATTTTTTTTCCATCACAGAGTACACAAAATACTACGTTCTCTAAGTGTTAACTCTCAGTATCGCTTTACACAGCAGATTTTGCTGCGCGACTAAGGATCATCTACCGATTTTGCATCTCACAGATTACATCAAATAAACAGTATTAATTATAGCACAGTGCATGGATCAATTTTTTAAACTCCAATCGAGACCAGCTAAAATCAATTTCGTTGCAAAGTTCATTAAAAGTGTTTATACACCTTGTAATAGGCTCATTACAACCATAGTTGGTTCTATGCCCCTTATCGTATAGTAAATTTCTCATCCGAAGAGATCTTTGGGAGCATAATATTCACGAGAAAAAGTAAGTCTGGTGAATTTACACGGCAATTAATAATATCGCGGATGAACATGGTTGATGCTGCCTTACGCCTGAAACTTAAGGTTTGCAAGCCTATTATTTTACATCTATCGTCATATTTAGGGAGTTCTTCGAAGGAATACAATTTACGGACAGCATATCTCGTGAAATTTTTTTGTACTCTTTCGAATCTGAGTTCTTGTGTATCATATGGGGAATCCCAAATGATGGAAGAATATTCTAAATACGGTCTGACTAACAAACAATAGATGGACTTAAGACTAGTTATATCCCGAAAATCTCTACTATTTCTTTTCAGAAAACCTAACATAGCATTAGACTTCGCAATTGTATAATCATAATGTGATGCAAAATTTAAGTTAGTATCAAAAATTACACACAGATCTTTAACATCTTCTAGGCGACTAAGTCTATGATCATTTATGAATTAATCATAGACAATCGGGGATGTAATTCGATATGCCGTAAAGATATTACATTTTTGAATATTCAGCTCTAGTCCATTGTGCTTGCACCATTCCACTAGTGCATGGATATCCAATTGGAAATTATTACAATCAGTTAAACTATTTATAGATAAATACAATTTAAAGTCGTCTGCGAATGTTAGAATTTTACAATATTTGCAAATTTTGTGAATTATAAACAATAGGAAGAGTAATGGCCCCATATGGCTATCTTGTGGAACGCCCGATGTAACTTTTATTACTCGGGATCTAAAACTATCGATCATTACCAATTGCTTCCTGTCCTTTAAGTAATTGGAAAACCACTCTAACATTGACGAATGGAATCCCAAAGACTTTAGCTTGTTTAAAAGCAAAGTGTGATGTACTTTATCGAAGGCTTTCGAGAAATCGGTGTAAAGTACATCAACTTGTAAATTTGTTCTAAATTTGTATAAATGTAATTTGAAAATAATGATAAATTAGTTGTACATGACCTGCCCTGCATAAAGCCATGCTGGTTATTAGAAATAATTTCTTTTACCATGAAATATAATTTTTCTTTTACAATACTTTCAAATAACTTTGGTATCGATGAAAGCTTGGATATTTGTCGATAGTTTTCTACTTTTTGCCTTAAACCGCTTTTATATATAAGCGTCAGAAAAGAATACTTCCATTCAGTTAAAAATTCACCCATTTTTAGGGATTGATTAAAGATAATTCTTAGTGGACGATAAAGCGAATTCCAACTTTTTTTTAAAATACCAGCCGGGACCCCATCGGCGTCTGGGCTGTAATTTACTTTAAGATTAGTTAAGGCATTAATTAAATGTACCATGGATAAGACCATACCGAAGGTAGTACAAAATGATGACAGCGATGTTCATCGAAATGCTACCATCGATGCACTACACGTGCACAGAAGTAGACTGCTGTGAAGACTGAAACTATTGCACAGGCGGCTTAGAGATCCACAAAACGCGGAAGTCAGGACATTGAAGTCGGAGATCAAGAACATCTAATATTTCATAGCTTGGTTATAAGCTCGCACTGGTGCAATAAAATCCGGGCTGTACGATCTAACAATCCGGTTATGTTTCCACAAGAAATCAAAATATTTCGGATTAAAGATCAAAACGACATTCAGGCCATTAGACTTCCTAGGACGACAAACAATGAACACTTACTGACGTCAGTTGGTAAAGCACTTTGATCTCCGAAACGAGGAAAGTCAATGGCGAACTGAAAATCCTGGCAAATAATGCCGTAGCAAATAATGAAAATCACACCTTGTTTTCCCAGGATATCTTTAACTCGCTGAAGAAGAAAACGCCAGTGGAGATCGATGGAATACCGAATATTGTGGTCCGTACTTCATACCGAAGCCGTGCAGGCTTACACAACACTGTTCAACATTGCGCTGAGTAATGCTTATTACCCGGCACACTGGAAAACAGCTGTGGTGCAACCAATCCCTAAAAGGGATAAAGACAAATCTGTCCCGACAAATCTTCGGTCGATCAGTCTTCTTCCTTGCATAAGCAAGGTTTTTAAAAAGATTGTCATTCGAGTTCTGAAACAATGGGTTGAGGAAAATGAAATCATACCGAAGTATGATTTATTTTCTGTTCTCAATATTTCCTGCAGATAAGTTCTATGCCGCACTTAATTGCGTACGTCGATGATCGAGTAGCGTACAGATCAGGTCCGAAGGTCGAAGTAACATATACCTTGTTGCAACATGACAAAAAAAAAAACAAATATACGAATAGTACGAATCGGCAGAGGGTGAGGGGAGATTCTCCTACGGCGGTAGCGGGAACCGCTACCGTGACCTTACATCATCCGAATCTGATGATGAAGAGGAGGATGAGCGCGAAGAGCTGGTGAGGAAGCAGAGGGAGAGAGAGGAATTAGACGCCCACATCCTGGCACTTCAAACTAAGCTGAAGGCAAGGAAAGCGGCCAAGGAAACGCAACAGCAAAAAGAAAAGCAGCAACAACAGCAGCAACAACAAAAGCAGCAACAACAAAAGCAGCAACAACAACAGCAGCAACAACAACAGCAGCAGAAACAAGAACGCTTCCAACAGCTGGCAAAGGGGCAACGTTCCACACCTGCCACGCGACAGCAACAACAACCAATGAAGCAGAAGCAGCAGCAACAACGACATCCTCAGAAGCAGACGCAGCAGCAACCAGCAGCAGCAGCCAAGAAGGAGAGATGCCCGCCCATCAACGTCTTCGGATTGGAGGCGAAGGAGGTGGACAAATTATGTAAGTTGGCCACAAAATATTCCTATTATTTAAAATATAAAGGGCCCTTAAGGCTTTCGGTCCACTGCTCCGCAGTGGCAGATTACCGCGTCATAAAAGAAAAGCTAGCGGCGGCGGGACCGAGTTTTTCTCGTATAGCCTCAAAAAAGTACAGACAATGCTCCTGAAAAATGTGGATCCCGCTTCTGATCCCGAGGATATACTCGCTGTGCTGCGCCAGGCGCAGAGCGACGATGTTACGTTCGTTGGAGTTAAGCTCGTCATCACTACGGTAACGAGAAGGGAGAACAGGAAACTTCCGTTCTTCCTTGTTCAGGTCGCCCCAGACAGTAGAATAGAGAGCCTAAAGCGAATGACTAAAGTCCAACAAATCAGGAAAAGTATAGAGGCCAAAAGGAAAACACAAACGGTAGATGCGAGGCCTTTGTGCCTTGCTGCATCTCAATGTTCTGCAGTTCATCCTACCGTATGAGTGTAACCACACTCGATTTCCGCCCCACTCAGAACCCTCACTCTATCAGTGAGGTTCAGCGTACACAACACCAGGTGATGATCATATCAGCCCCTATCATCACGAAAGTCACAAACCATGCGTTTCATACACGATGGTACCACAAAGAGAGTACCATGTGTAGTTATGGATGCTTTAGGGGAATAAATTAGTAAGCACAACCGATCACTTTAAACGATTGAAGCGTTATATTTTACAGAATTCAAAATACAGTCAATTACAAACAATAATAGAAAAGCAATTAGTTGCAGGCAGGGCTGCCAACTGTCCTGACCAGGGCTGTAACGCCAGGGACCAAGGGACTATATACCCACCAAACACGGGATGATGTTTGGCCGATTTAACAGCGGCAAGCCAGAGTGCGCCTTGGTGTAAGGAGCTTACGTGTGAAAATGTCACTTAGTCCCGTGACTTACATTACGTCACTTGGAGTAGACGGTTGGCTCCCACAAACGCAGAATGATGCCTCGTGCCTTCCTACCCTGTTCTCGGTCTGCCAAACAGATGTGGTTGTCGTAGGTGTAAAGCGCGCACCACGTTGACTGGACGCCATTCCATATGTAACAGTGCGAAGCTGGAAAACTGCCCACAACAGGTGCCGAAACAAATAAGAATATCAGTGCAAAAGATTATTATGCGTATCGGTTGATGATTAGACGCTATCAGGACAACGTTATTCTACGATGTCGTGAGCTTTGTCAACACCTTATGGTCGATATGTATGTGAGAATAGAAAGTGAACGATAACGATATTTGCGATTTAATCAAAAGAAGCTGCATGCAAAAGAATACATTCATTTGCGAGACGCTATTGTCAGCAACGCCGACGCTGCCCAAATTGGTAACTCTGTCATTCTACCATCAACATACGAAGGCAGTCTTGTCATATGCAAGAATATATACAAGACGCTATGACTTACGTGTGCGAATATGGACGACCGTGTTTATTTATTACGTTCACGTGTAATCCAAAATGGCCGGAGATTACATCATTACGAGTGCCTGGCCAATGCAATACATCGTCACGACATCACAGCACGTGTGTTCAAATAAAAATTAAAGTCATTAATAAATTTCATTAAATTTGAAATTAAATGTATTTGGTTACACGCGTTGCTGGATGTATTCGGATGAGTGACAGAAGCGGGGATTACATCATGTACATATTTTGGTTTGGTTAATCGATACAATACTTCCTGAAGAAATCGACAGCATAATTTCTGCGGAAATTCCAGATCCATCTACGGATCAATCACTGTTTGATATTGCTACAGTAAGCATGATTCATGGTCCATGTGGTAATCTAAATCCTTCATCACCTTGCATGGGAAACGGAAAATGTACCAAAAGTTTTTTAAAAAAATTGACTAACGATACGATCACAAACGTTGATGGATACCCAATATATAGTCGAAGGAATCCCGATGGCGAACACTCGTTTGTTAAAAATATCAACAACTTAGACATTGACAATCGTTGGGTGGTACCATATTCGCCTCTGTTGAGCAAAACAGTCGATGCTCATATTAATGTTGAATTCTGCAGTTCAGTAAAGAGTATCAAATATATTTGCAAGTATGTGAATAAAGGTAATATATGGCTCTATTTCGAGTTGAAAATACCGATATGAATGCTCTTTCGGTGAACAAGAACGATGAAATATCACTTTACCAAATTGGCCGGTACGTCAGCTCGAATGAAGCTGTTTGGCGAATCTTCGGTTTTTCAATTCATTAACGGGATCCTGCAGTTACTCATTTAGCTGTCCATCTTGAAAACGGTAAGCGTGTGTATTTCAGCTATTGATCGTGCTATAAATCCACCGAAAACTACACTCACCGCATTTTTTGAACTGTGTAATCGTGCAGATGCTTTCGGTGCCTTTTTTACTGTATTCAGAAGTACCACACTATTTCACATCGGCTGCAACAAAAAACTGGATGCCCCGCAAGGAAACCGGTGTGCCCGGTTGATGCATGTCCCGATCTATTTAAATCCAACATCTTGGGGCGAGTATTTACTGTCAATCCATGGCAGGCTGAGTGCTTTTATCTTCGACTTTTGTTGGTTAATGTCGACGGCCCATTATCATTTCAACATTTACGTAAAGTGAATGGACAACAGTATTCAACGTACTCGTATAAATATGCGTGCCTTGCACTCGGCTTGCTGGAAGACGACAAACAGTGGGAATGTATGCTTGTTGAAGCAGGATTAAACTGTACAGCAAAACAAATTCTACTATTATTCGCTATAGTGTTGACTACATGTTTCCAACTCGAGCACAGATATTGTGGGATAATCACGAAGATTCAATGACTGATGATATATTGCATCAATATCGTACACGGTGCAATGATCTAACAATATCATTTAGCAATGCTATGTACAATGAAGCATTGATTGCAATTGAGGATCTTTGCATCATCACTGTCAACTGACCACTCAGTTATTTCGGTATGCATTCGATTAATCGTTCAACGCTGATGGGATCAACGCGTGCTAAAATCATCGCCATTGTGGCGCAATGTTGATAAATTGGAACTGACAGTAAATATCCATTCGGATCCATCGGCTGAAACATTCTCAAAACCACGGCGATGGAAAAGGTACTACGGATGAAACTGGGTGCATTCAATTACCGGCGGATTTCTGCACAATCGTTAATTCGCAGGATGCTCTCATTGACCAGATATTTCCTGTAGTACACGCACAATACACTAATCATGAGTGGCTGGCTGAGAGAGCAATTTTAGCAGCAAAAAATGTGGACGTTAACCACCTGATAATTTACAACTGAAGGTTGGATCTCCGGTAATTTTGCTTCGTAATTGAACCCACTGCGGCAGTGAAAAAGCACGCGATTAGTCATTAAAAAATTGATGAATAATGGTATCGAAGCCATCATTTTAAATGGCAAATTTCGAGGTGAAAATATATTACTACAGCGGATTCCTATTATACCTACAGATGTTCCAATTCAATTCAAGCGGCATCAATTTCCAATTAGATTGGCATTTGCAATAACTGTCAATAATTCTCAAGGGCAAACGATGTCTATTTGTGGCTACGATTTGATTACACCATGTTTTTCACTCGGGCAATTATACATAGCGTGCTCTTGAGTAGGTAAACCATCCAGTTTGTTTGTGTTAGCTAAAGATGCAGCAGCAACAACAAAAGCAGCAAGAACAGCAACAGGAGCAATAAGAACGCTCCCAACAGCGGACAAAAGGACAACGTTCCACAGCTGCCACGTGACAGCAACAACAACAACAACAACGACATCCTCAGAAGCAGACGCAGCAGAAACCAGCAGCCAAGAAGGAAAGATGTCCGCCCATCAACGTCTCCGGACTGGAGGTGAAGGAAGATTATGTAAGTTGGCCACCAAAAATTCTTATTATTTAAAATATAAAGGGCTCTTAAGGCTCTCGGTCCACTGCTCCGTGTGGCAGATTATCACGTCATGAAACAAAAGCTAGCGGCGATGGGGGCCGAGTTTTTATCGTATACCCGAAAAGAGGAAAAAGTGCAGACCATGCTCAATAAGTGCGTGGATCCCGCTATTGATCCCGAGGATATACTCGCTGTGCTGCGCCAAGCGCAGAGCGACGATGTCACGTTCGTTGGGGTTAAGCCCTTCATCACTGCCGTAACGAGAAGGGAGAACAGGAAACTTCTGTTTTTCCTTGCTCAGGTCACCCCAGACAGGAAAATAGGATCGTTTAGGTCTCGCTGCGTCAAATGCGCAAAAACCCACATTCAAGAGGAAGGCCCTTAGGGACGGAAAAAGTCGAAAACAGGACACCAAAATTGGCACCCTGCTAATTATCGGGGATGTAATAAAGTCCAAGAAATAAGAAAAAGCAAAGAGGCTCAAAAGAAAAACCAAAATGGTAGAAGTGGGGCCAGTGCCTCGTGTTCAAGCTACTACTGTTACACCGGCCGTCTCTTACGCCAAACAGTGCCGAAGGTGGCCCCGGTCCCAGTGGCCACGCAACCTGAAGAGGATCTGGATCTGATGGTTGTACTGCTCTCTATCCAGGTGAAGATCGCTCATCTCGACAAACTGTTCGCACAGACAGGGGGACCCCAATGTAAAACTGGTTAGCAGAGCACACTATTCAATTCAAGCTCGATTGGCTTGCAACGGATAGTCCATCGTTTGCCAGGAGCGGGTCCTATCTGGATCTCTTGCTGACCAACAGACGACTGTACACGTTGAAAGACACACACGGAATTGTCTAACTGCGGTGGGGTACGAGAGTGATCACTGGGGACTCTTCGCGGAGGAGTATGTCCAGAAGAATTCTCATAATTGCAATAAGGCCCGCTGGCCTTCTCCAGGTCTTTATACACATTCCTACGTTCGAGTGTAGTACAAATTAATGACAGCGAATGCTACCATCGATGCACTTCACGTGCACAGAAGTAAACTGCTGTCAAGACTGAAACTCTTGCACAGGCGGTTTACAGATCCACAAAACACGGAAGTCAGGGCATTGAAGTCGGAGATCAAGAATCTCCAACAGTGAATTCGTATAAATTATAGCTTGGCTATAAGCTTACACTGGGACAATAAAATCCGGGCTGTACGATCCAACAGCCCGGGTATGTTCCTACAAGTAGATATTATTATTACGGAGCGCAGATCAAAACGACATTCAGACCGTTAGACTTTCCAGGACGATAAATAACCATATGAGATAAGTCAATAGCGATCTGAGAATCCTAGTTTCACCAGGTTCAGTGATGAGAACATGGCAATTAATGCCGTCGCCAATGTTGGAAACTACATTTTGATTTTTCAAGAAGATCTCCAGGGTATCTTCAACTCCCTGAAGAAAAAAGAAAAAGTCAGTGGGAATCGATGGAATACGGAATATTGTGATCCACCATCTTCCCCAGGAAGCCGTATAGATTAACATAACACTGTTCAATAATGCGCTGAGTAATGCTTATTATTTGTGGTGCAACCAATCCCTAAAGACAAATGTATCGCGACAAATCTTCGGTCGATCAGTGCATAAGCAAGTTTTTGAAAAGATAGTCATTCGAGTTCTGAAACTATGGGTTGAGGAAAATAAAATCATGCGGGTCAACCAGTTCGGCGGTAAGTTCGCCGATCTTGTTCTCAATATTCCCTGCAGATCTTATAGGTTCCATGCCGCACTCAGTTGCGTACGTCGACGATCGAGTAGCGTACAGATCAGGTCCGAAGGTCGAAGTAATAAATTGTAGCTTGCCCTTGAATTAATATCTAAATATTTTTTTTTGTACCTCGCTAACTCCACTCATTATTAAAATCATATTTGTAAAGGACAGTTGTCCTAAACCTCTAATTATAAATATTCCTACAAATGTAAGCACTTTTCGTCATGCTACTTAAATAAACAAATGAAAAGAAAAAAATGGTTACTCTGTATTTTGGCAAACATATAGATATTGCTCTGACGAGGGGGTTGGCTTACAGCAGCAGACTTGACACCGGAGTGAAGTTAATCTGATACATGGCTCTCATCCCGTGGTTACAAAAACAAAACAAACCAAAACAAGTTTCCACCGCCGCCCGATTTTCAAAGAGACGCGGTAGTTGACCATGGTGGCCAACTTATATAACTTTTAAGTTAGTGTGTATGAAAAAAAAAAAAAAGAATAAAAATATCTAGAAAAAGAAAAAAATGCAAAAAAAAAAATATATCAAACAAAAAAACTCACAAATAAAAAAAGGTGCACCACTACGCATGAATTATACATATATGTTAGGCATACAACATATGCGCCCTGGTGCACGTGTCCGTTCTGTTACGGACACAGTTTAAGGTAGTTTTTTACCAGTTTTCTTGGCCAAGTAAATCAAACAAATCAGAAAGCCCATTGAGACAGAATAAAACAAAACATTGTAAAAGCCGAAAGGCACAATTAAATTTAGATTAGAATAGCTTAGAGTACCCGTATACGGTCAGTAGGAGATGTAAGAACGATTGTTAAGTAGTTAAACTAGTTTTAATTATTTTTTGTCTAGCATGTAAGAAAAATTAATTATAAGATAAGAAAAATAAAAATAAAAAAAAACAACTTTCACATGTTGGAATGTTGCAGCAAATTAAAAAAAATTTAGTTTGCATGCGTATTTTTCAAAAACGAATAACAATAATAATCTAATTTAGATGTTGGATTAAAAAACAGGCTATCAAAGCCGGCATAGTAAGTCAATGTAAGTGTTGCCGTTGTTTTTTAATATTTTTTTTTATTAAGTAAGACTCCTCTACCAAAAACAGTAATCAATTTTTGGCGCCAAAGTTATCATACTCTCCAAAGGGAACATTTTGGCATAGTTTTAGAGCTATGTAAGTACAGTAAAACGTGCCAATCGGGACACTATATAATTGGACCACCTCCTATTCGGATCGCACGTTATGCATTCCCTGCTATTTTTCATACAAATTTCCCTCTATAATCGGGATACCTGCTAACCTGACCATGGACCACTAAAATAAGATGCGTTGCTTAAGTTATAATTGGACCAAACGTACTGAATATAATTTATGTACATATGTGGGATTCATTTCATTTTCTGGCAGCCGTATTAATAAACACTAAATAGCGACGAGTGTTAACTCGTAATTCTTATTCATAAACGTGTGACGGGAAATTGTGTTAAATGTGTGATATAATCTGATATGCTGATTAATCTGTAAACTGTGTTTATTTACACCTTAAAAGTTATGTCCTCAAATTTAATTGATTTCCTAAATCGAATGGATAAGCTCAGTGATGCAGAAATCATCAGACGATAAAAAAAAGATCTGAGATCTTATCAACCATAATCGAGGAGCTAGAACAAGCTGAATTTGAAAAAAAATACCGCTTTTCAAAAGCCAAAATGCATAAATTGATAAGTCTCTGGTGGAATATGACAGATGTACTAGAATGCTTAGTACAATTTGGTGAAGGGTGGCCGTGCGGTTAGCTATAAAGAGCGGACAGATAATATGGAGATAACATTTGTTTATTAATAACAAATGTTATCAAACGCATAAGTTCACTATCAGTGTGCTAGCTAACACATGTTTTAAGGAGCGGATAGCGTTTTTTAGTAATTCGGTTGTGAAAATTTATAAGAATTGGCAGTGGTTTTTATGTACATATACATTCATATAAGTAATACTTCACTCTTAACGGAGGGAAAAACCTTTGTAAGTGGAACGTAAAATTAAAAAGGACTCTCAAAATGGACCACCTTATAATGGGAGCTGTACTCGTCTGAGGTTGCTTCTCTGGTTGGGGAATAGGCCCAGTCTTTAGAATTATTGGTATTATGGATCGGTTTAAGTATTTATGATGAAGGGGAGATGCAATTGATATGGAGGTTTCGACAGGACAATGGTCCCAAATACAGAAGCAAAAAACAGTGCATTCATAAATAAGTGGAATTCGTTAACTAATTTTACAAAAAACTTATTTAATTTAACATTGTATATTAAAAAAATACTGTAAAATTAATAAAGTTTTTGGACTTGTCATGTTTTTCCACCGATTTTGGTGGGAATAAAGGGGGCTTCATTGTCATTTTCGTCAGTCATGAATAGATCAGGTTTACAGTCATTTCTTATATAAGTTAAGTAAAGGGTTGAAATTGCTTGGTCTTGTCATTACAGTAGCTATAGCATTTCATGCATGATACCGTTTTACGTAGATGTGCTCTACTAAGCTGAGAAGCATAGCCGTCCTAATATGTGTTACTCTGTATCTTTTATTAAATCTATCGCCACCATATCATCACCACATCATACTCATGTAAGGCGTTATATCGTCCTATGTGTTTTCCAACAAAAACTTTGTTTGCATTAGTTACGAAAACTATGATAATTAAAGAAAATTGAAATAATATTATATTAGTATATATATTGCATAAATACTTACTCGTTATAGATAAATTATAGTACTAAATTACTTACATACAGATAAAGATTTCAATCTTCTATTATATAGTTGGCTGACCGCTGAGATTTGATCCGCGTTAATTTACGACTTCACCTTACAGAATTATACTTCATATACTTAGCAAGCAATACTGTACATTAAGATCCACGAATGAACTTGCCATCGTGTGGGAAATATAAAACATTATCAGCTACCGCAACCCGAGGTCTAATTCGGATTACCGGGCATAAATTACATAATTACTTCACATCGAGCAAAAAGCACATACGCGATAATCAAATCGCTGTAGCCGATTCAAGCCCAGACAATTTTTGTATGCTGCTCTCTCTATCCTACTCATACGTTATCTCTTACTAAACATGCGTTAATGTGCCTATACACAGTGTGTTCTATGTGTGGGCGAGTTCACGCACCGATTTCTCGTAGTACCACACTGTACGATAAAAATGAAAAGATCTTTATTTTTTGAGTTGGTGTTCCTTAAGTACCCCTCCTTCGGGGCTGTTCACCTTGCCGTGGTGAAAGAGCTCAGTAGGACACCCGATGACTCTGAAGGGAGAAGGCAGGTTAGGGTCACCCATACTGCACGACCTCCAAATAGAGTTGCCAAGAGAAAGCCACCCCGAAATCCAGTAGTGTTATGAGCAGAAAGCAAACCTTACCGAAGGGTTGAACGGTTGGGGGGCAAGTCACCCGCTAACGAGCTCCTGCAGGTCAATGCCTATCGTAAGTTTTGGCTGTTGCCAAACCGCTATGCTATGGTAGCTAAATGTTTTCACCAGTTTACTCGTGGGACCTATAAATGAACAACATGAACACAAATACAGATTAAGCAGAAACAAAATCACAAGCAACGGACAAAACCAAAACGACAACCGAACACACAAACGAACGACTACCAAAGGAAACAGAAAAAAAAGAAACGAAAACCACCTCGACAACGACGACTACAACGACATCAGCACTAACGAAACTTTGCACGGTAATAATGACTACAGGAATACCTGCATCGATTTGTTGTCTGACTCGGACGCCCAGATGGACCTAGTACCCGCCACTCTGCCAAGGGGCTGACTAGTAAAACCAGAACGGTTGGCAAGCCGGAACGCAAACCCTCAATGGGGGTGCAGGAGGCTGGAGCCCACAAAAACAGCACTTAGAAGATGAGGAGCGCCAAAATGGTAAGCCGACCCTTCAACGAGGTCATAAAGGATAACCTCATGTACGGGATCTCAGACCTTAGTAACGACGAAGACAAAATCAGCGGCGAAAACGCCAGAACCCTGATGGCACTGCTAACTAAGGCAATCTTTGACTTTGTCATAAAGAAACCGTCAACTTCAATGACAATATCAACGTTAAGCGAGACAGGATGGTCCGTCAATGGGGCCAAGCACCTGAAGCGCCACAATCAGAGCTCAGTATAGTTCCTGAAAGAAGTGGTACCCAATCTCAAGGAACCCTGGCCAAACGCGTGACTGTTAGTGAACCACAGTTCACAAATCCCAGTCAGACCCCGTGCCAGAGCCTGGATACCCACAGGTCTCGATGAACCCGAGCACATCGTGGTTCTGCTAAGGGCACAAAACCCAGATGTCTCTATGGACAACTGGAAGGTCCTAAAAGCGGTCAGAAAAGAAGAGACGGGTAGACTTGTTTCATTCCCTATCAATCAGGAATCGATATCGATTCTGAATGATAAGGGAACTTTGTGGCGATCACACTCAAAGTTCAGGAACCAAACGAGCTACTCGTATCGAGCATGGCGGCGTAGCAAGGCAACCTTGACATTAATACCGAGAACCAAGCAAATGATAAAGAGGCCAAAGAAGCCAATAAGGCCACTAGCTCCAAGCCCCCGGCTGTTCTAAAAGGGGGCGAGGAAAAAGACCTGCTCCTAATGGAGAAATATAGTGACGAATCGTCACAATAAAGGAGACAAATCTGTCACCATGAGAGTGGTACAGCTAAATTTACACCACTCCAAGGCAGTTCTGCCACTCTCCGTCTCATGAAAGACGGGGAAGACATAGCCTTCATCCAGGAGCCACGGATCAGCAAAAACGATCGCATCTCTGGACTGAGGGTAAAAGGGTACACCTTATACGCTAGTTACTCAGGTAAAATGGGAAGTGCTTTCTTGCCAAAAACTCACTAAATGCTTTTGTCTTACCAGAGTACAGTACTCCAGACTTTTTTGTTGTTTGGAACTTACCTCGGATATGAGGAGAAAGTTATGGGTTTCCTCGGCATACATTCTCTTCGACGACGAGGGAACGTTTCCGGCGGACCCAATTAGGGAAGAAGTAAAAGCCGTAGGAAAGGCCAACATCCCCATGGAAATAGGTGCGGACGACAATGCTCACCATACACTTTGCGGAAGCAGTGGCACTAACAGCAGAGGTGAGAAACTCTTTCGAATATTTAGTAGAACCTAGTGTAATATCTTAGAGCCAACCTTCAATAATAGAATAAAAAAGGAAGTTCTGAAATGGGCAGTATCTAGGGATATGTCCTTTTCAGATCATCGATACAGTAATTTCTTTGCAGAACACTCTGCACCAGTGGTCAACAGCTTTAGGAATCCAAGAAGAACTAAGTGGTCGAAATATAAAAAGACCCTGCGGTACTATTTGAATCAAAGAACCAGCGCAGAGCACAAAGAAGGACATTGACAAGTTTGTGAAGGATCTTACAGAGTCTCTGTACTACGCCTTCAACTCGATCTACCCCTTAAGAAAACAGAATAAGAGAAAGAAGCCACCATTCTTCTTGGTGAAGGTGAAATTCAGACCTAGCTGAACTACGCAAAGCCAGCAGGAGATGCTTCAATAGAGCAAAATTCTCAAGAGAAACCGCTGATTGCGATCTCTGTAAGCAAAGCCTTCATAACCTACAAAAAAGGAATTAAGAAAGCGCAAAATGAGTCCTGGAAGAAATACTGTGGAAACATTGCAAGTACAAAAGAATGTAGTCGCCTAAGGCTACTACTATCCAAAACCCCAACAATGCAAACGTATATAAAAAAAATCCCCGGGGACTGGACTCTAGAGAAGAGACTCTGCAACTCCTACAGAACACACACTTCCCGGGAAACAAAAACCCGACAAAGACACAGAGTGGGAGACACACCCAAAACATTTACCACCTACTCTGTTGACATCTCAAAAACTAAAACGGGCAATGAACAGCTTTGATCCTTTCAAGTCTCCAGGACCTAATTGTATCAGACCAGGAGAACTGCAGCAGAGCTTTTAGGATAGGATAGGAATGTGGGTAGACGTGCGGAAGCACGTCTCACTTAGGTCCGTGTGGACCCATTGTGTTGCCCATAGGGGGAAATGTTCCTCCTTGTACCCTTATCGCACTCATCGAGACGTTGTATTCGTTGTTGACCTCTCGTCGTCGAGCCAGCCCGACATCTTAATGAACCTGAAAAAGTTAGATAGTCGGATGTTATGGATTTATTGCAGGTCATGGAAGAAGAACTCTTCTGTATGGTCCTGTATCGCAGTTGACTGAGGCTTGGGCAGTAGCAGAGATAGTGAGGAGTGTCCTCTCTTTCTCCCATATCGCCGCATCCTCTGCATATGTAGTCATGGGATAGTCCCATTTTTGTTTCATGGTAGTTCAAATGGTTATGTCCCGTTAGAGCTCCGACCACCATCCTCAGTAGGCTTTTGCCACACTGGAGGAGTTTGTCGGTTTTAGTTCTATTAATATCGGGCCATAGCATCTTAGTAGTCTTACAGGTGGTAAGGTTGAACCACCTTTTTCTTGCTATTTCTAGAATTTTATCATCCACCTTCTTCCTGATATCTGCCAGTGGTGGTTGAATCAATCCGATTGCCTGTGATGGTCCTTTTTCGGTCCCTTTTCCGGCAAGTTCATCAGCTGCCTCGTTGCGGATATGTCGCTGTGTCCTGGGACCCAGCATAGAGTTATCGTGTGTTGCACGCTTAGAGTTTTGAGCTCCTCGCGGCAGCTCGACCAGCTTGGACTTGATTTCTTTCGCCGAAATTGCTTTGATGGCCGCTTGACTGTCAATTAGAATAGTAATATCAGCCGGTGGTATTTCCAACATTGTTATCATTCTGGCCGCTTCTTTGACTGCCAGGACCTCCGCTTGAAAGACGCTGCCATAATCAGGGATCATGATAGAGCAGTGTATGTTTAACAATTCGGAATAAATTCCCGCACCTGTGCCTGTTTCCATATTCGATCCTTGTATGCTCGAATTATTGATGGGTTCTTTTGTGGTCCACTCTTCCTTCGTCGGGAAATAACATCTGAAGGGTATTTCTAAGTCGAGGAAAGTTAGTGTATAGTCACTTTCGGACTTTTCTATTTGTAGTCTTTTCAGTATACTAGCATGACAAATGGTACTTGACAGCCAGCATTTAGATTGAATGCTTCTAATGGCACTTTTAGCAGCGTTAGCTTGCATGTAAAGGTCAAGCGGGAGATGGTTTAGTAGTACCTCCAGGCCCGCGGTTGGGGTAGTGGATCTTAGATGCCGTGGTCTCTACATTATTGAAGGCTCCCTCTATGAGATGGTATTTTGCGGGAAGCTACTGCGGATGTAGATATTGAGGAGTTTTCGAACGTCATCAAGACGAAGGAAGTGAGGCTTATAGGTATGTAGTCCTTCGCCGTGCAGTGGCTGGTTTTGCCGACTTTGGGAATGACCACTATTTTTACTTCTCTCCATGCAGCCGGAATATATCCATAGACTAGGCTACTGTGGAATAGTTTTTCCAGTATAGGAGTAATAATGTCTTTTGTCGTTTGCAGCATGATGGGAATAATTCCATCGACTCCCGGTGATTTATACGAATAAAAGAAATCAGTGGCCCATCTGATTCTGCTTGCGCTGACAAAATTGCTCGGAACGTTGTTATCACTAACTGGGATCTCTACAGCTGTCGAGAGTGCACTTTGCGAGCAGCCCGGGAAATGAGTTTCCATAAGAAGTCGCAAGATGTCATACGATGACTGAGTCCAGCTACCTTCATTATCTTTGATGTAACCTGGAATCGTGGGGCTTTTTGAAAGGAGCTTCCTTAGTCTGGCCGTTTCCGAGGTTTTTGCAATATCATTGCACAAGAATCGCCAGGAGTCTCCTTTGGCTATAGATACAGCTTTGTTAAAATTCCTGAGGCTATCCTTATAAGCAGTCCAAGCACTAGCTGACCTGGAGGCGTTAGCTGCATTGAATAAAGTTCTTCATTTCCTCCTTAGAACTAGGAGGTCTTTGCACCAATGAGGGGAATTTCTTATTTGTTGATGTTCTTAGAGGACAGGCTTTCTCGTAGGATTCTCGAAAGGATGAGCTGAGATCGTATGCCATGAGCTCTAGGTCATCAACGTTCCTTATTAATCTCTGTGATAGGTTTTTAGTGAGTTTCCTGACTTCACACTTAAATCTACACCAGTCTGTGTTATTGGAATTTCTAAATTTACTATCTTACAGTGTTTACCGTGAAAGTCAGCACTAACGAAACTTTGCACGGTAATAATGACTACAGGAATACCTGCATCGATTTGTTGTCTGACTCGGACGCCCAGATGGACCTAGTACCCGCCACTCTGCCAAGGGGCTGACTAGTAAAACCAGAACGGTTGGCAAGCCGGAACGCAAACCCTCAATGGGGGTGCAGGAGGCTGGAGCCCACAAAAACAGCACTTAGAAGATGAGGAGCGCCAAAATGGTAAGCCGACCCTTCAACGAGGTCATAAAGGATAACCTCATGTACGGGATCTCAGACCTTAGTAACGACGAAGACAAAATCAGCGGCGAAAACGCCAGAACCCTGATGGCACTGCTAACTAAGGCAATCTTTGACTTTGTCATAAAGAAACCGTCAACTTCAATGACAATATCAACGTTAAGCGAGACAGGATGGTTCGTCAATGGGGCCAAGCACCTGAAGCGCCACAATCAGAGCTCAGTATAGTTCCTGAAAGAAGTGGTACCCAATCTCAAGGAACCCTGGCCAAACGCGTGACTGTTAGTGAACCACAGTTCACAAATCCCAGTCAGACCCCGTGCCAGAGCCTGGATACCCACAGGTCTCGATGAACCCGAGCACATCGTGGTTCTGCTAAGGGCACAAAACCCAGATGTCTCTATGGACAACTGGAAGGTCCTAAAAGCGGTCAGAAAAGAAGAGACGGGTAGACTTGTTTCATTCCCTATCAATCAGGAATCGATATCGATTCTGAATGATAAGGGAACTTTGTGGCGATCACACTCAAAGTTCAGGAACCAAACGAGCTACTCGTATCGAGCATGGCGGCGTAGCAAGGCAACCTTGACATTAATACCGAGAACCAAGCAAATGATAAAGAGGCCAAAGAAGCCAATAAGGCCACTAGCTCCAAGCCCCCGGCTGTTCTAAAAGGGGGCGAGGAAAAAGACCTGCTCCTAATGGAGAAATATAGTGACGAATCGTCACAATAAAGGAGACAAATCTGTCACCATGAGAGTGGTACAGCTAAATTTACACCACTCCAAGGCAGTTCTGCCACTCTCCGTCTCATGAAAGACGGGGAAGACATAGCCTTCATCCAGGAGCCACGGATCAGCAAAAACGATCGCATCTCTGGACTGAGGGTAAAAGGGTACACCTTATACGCTAGTTACTCAGGTAAAATGGGAAGTGCTTTCTTGCCAAAAACTCACTAAATGCTTTTGTCTTACCAGAGTACAGTACTCCAGACTTTTTTGTTGTTTGGAACTTACCTCGGATATGAGGAGAAAGTTATGGGTTTCCTCGGCATACATTCTCTTCGACGACGAGGGAACGTTTCCGGCGGACCCAATTAGGGAAGAAGTAAAAGCCGTAGGAAAGGCCAACATCCCCATGGAAATAGGTGCGGACGACAATGCTCACCATACACTTTGCGGAAGCAGTGGCACTAACAGCAGAGGTGAGAAACTCTTTCGAATATTTAGTAGAACCTAGTGTAATATCTTAGAGCCAACCTTCAATAATAGAATAAAAAAGGAAGTTCTGAAATGGGCAGTATCTAGGGATATGTCCTTTTCAGATCATCGATACAGTAATTTCTTTGCAGAACACTCTGCACCAGTGGTCAACAGCTTTAGGAATCCAAGAAGAACTAAGTGGTCGAAATATAAAAAGACCCTGCGGTACTATTTGAATCAAAGAACCAGCGCAGAGCACAAAGAAGGACATTGACAAGTTTGTGAAGGATCTTACAGAGTCTCTGTACTACGCCTTCAACTCGATCTACCCCTTAAGAAAACAGAATAAGAGAAAGAAGCCACCATTCTTCTTGGTGAAGGTGAAATTCAGACCTAGCTGAACTACGCAAAGCCAGCAGGAGATGCTTCAATAGAGCAAAATTCTCAAGAGAAACCGCTGATTGCGATCTCTGTAAGCAAAGCCTTCATAACCTACAAAAAAGGAATTAAGAAAGCGCAAAATGAGTCCTGGAAGAAATACTGTGGAAACATTGCAAGTACAAAAGAATGTAGTCGCCTAAGGCTACTACTATCCAAAACCCCAACAATGCAAACGTATATAAAAAAAATCCCCGGGGACTGGACTCTAGAGAAGAGACTCTGCAACTCCTACAGAACACACACTTCCCGGGAAACAAAAACCCGACAAAGACACAGAGTGGGAGACACACCCAAAACATTTACCACCTACTCTGTTGACATCTCAAAAACTAAAACGGGCAATGAACAGCTTTGATCCTTTCAAGTCTCCAGGACCTAATTGTATCAGACCAGGAGAACTGCAGCAGAGCTTTTAGGATATGATAGGAATGTGGGTAGACGTGCGGAAGCACGTCTCACTTAGGTCCGTGTGGACCCATTGTGTTGCCCATAGGGGGAAATGTTCCTCCTTGTACCCTTATCGCACTCATCGAGACGTTGTATTCGTTGTTGACCTCTCATCGTCGAGCCAGCCCGACATCTTAATGAACCTGAAAAAGTTAGATAGTCGGATGTTATGGATTTATTGCAGGTCATGGAAGAAGAACTCTTCTGTATGGTCCTGTATCGCAGTTGACTGAGGCTTGGGCAGTAGCAGAGATAGTGAGGAGTGTCCTCTCTTTCTCCCATATCGCCGCATCCTCTGCATATGTAGTCATGGGATAGTCCCATTTTTGTTTCATGGTAGTTCAAATGGTTATGTCCCGTTAGAGCTCCGACCACCATCCTCAGTAGGCTTTTGCCACACTGGAGGAGTTTGTCGGTTTTAGTTCTATTAATATCGGGCCATAGCATCTTAGTAGTCTTACAGGTGGTAAGGTTGAACCACCTTTTTCTTGCTATTTCTAGAATTTTATCATCCACCTTCTTCCTGATATCTGCCAGTGGTGGTTGAATCAATCCGATTGCCTGTGATGGGCCTTTTTCGGTCCCTTTTCCGGCAAGTTCATCAGCTGCCTCGTTGCGGATATGTCGCTGTGTCCTGGGACCCAGCATAGAGTTATCGTGTGTTGCACGCTTAGAGTTTTGAGCTCCTCGCGGCAGCTCGACCAGCTTGGACTTGATTTCTTTCGCCGAAATTGCTTTGATGGCCGCTTGACTGTCAATTAGAATAGTAATATCAGCCGGTGGTATTTCCAACATTGTTATCATTCTGGCCGCTTCTTTGACTGCCAGGACCTCCGCTTGAAAGACGCTGCCATAATCAGGGATCATGATAGAGCAGTGTATGTTTAACAATTCGGAATAAATGCCCGCACCTGTGCCTGTTTCCATATTCGATCCTTGTATGCTCGAATTATTGATGGGTTCTTTTGTGGTCCACTCTTCCTTCGTCGGGAAATAACATCTGAAGGGTATTTCTAAGTCGAGGAAAGTTAGTGTATAGTCACTTTCGGACTTTTCTATTTGTAGTCTTTTCAGTATACTAGCATGACAAATGGTACTTGACAGCCAGCATTTAGATTGAATGCTTCTAATGGCACTTTTAGCAGCGTTAGCTTGCATGTAAAGGTCAAGCGGGAGATGGTTTAGTAGTACCTCCAGGCCCGCGGTTGGGGTAGTGGATCTTAGATGCCGTGGTCTCTACATTATTGAAGGCTCCCTCTATGAGATGGTATTTTGCGGGAAGCTACTGCGGATGTAGATATTGAGGAGTTTTCGAACGTCATCAAGACGAAGGAAGTGAGGCTTATAGGTATGTAGTCCTTCGCCGTGCAGTGGCTGGTTTTGCCGACTTTGGGAATGACCACTATTTTTACTTCTCTCCATGCAGCCGGAATATATCCATAGACTAGGCTACTGTGGAATAGTTTTTCCAGTATAGGAGTAATAATGTCTTTTGTCGTTTGCAGCATGATGGGAATAATTCCATCGACTCCCGGTGATTTATACGAATAAAAGAAATCAGTGGCCCATCTGATTCTGCTTGCGCTGACAAAATTGCTCGGAACGTTGTTATCACTAACTGGGATCTCTACAGCTGTCGAGAGTGCACTTTGCGAGCAGCCCGGGAAATGAGTTTCCATAAGAAGTCGCAAGATGTCATACGATGACTGAGTCCAGCTACCTTCATTATCTTTGATGTAACCTGGAATCGTGGGGCTTTTTGAAAGGAGCTTCCTTAGTCTGGCCGTTTCCGAGGTTTTTGCAATATCATTGCACAAGAATCGCCAGGAGTCTCCTTTGGCTATAGATACAGCTTTGTTAAAATTCCTGAGGCTATCCTTATAAGCAGTCCAAGCACTAGCTGACCTGGAGGCGTTAGCTGCATTGAATAAAGTTCTTCATTTCCTCCTTAGAACTAGGAGGTCTTTGCACCAATGAGGGGAATTTCTTATTTGTTGATGTTCTTAGAGGACAGGCTTTCTCGTAGGATTCTCGAAAGGATGAGCTGAGATCGTATGCCATGAGCTCTAGGTCATCAACGTTCCTTATTAATCTCTGTGATAGGTTTTTAGTGAGTTTCCTGACTTCACACTTAAATCTACACCAGTCTGTGTTATTGGAATTTCTAAATTTACTATCTTACAGTGTTTACCGTGAAAGTTATGATTCTGTGATCCGAGAACGAAGGGGCTCCTGACACTTTCCAGTGGCTAACTGAGAGAGTGTTGGATTTGATACTCAGAGACAGGTCAATAACCTCTTGCCTATTGCTGTTAGTGAACCACAGTTCACAAATCCCAGTCAGACCCCGTGCCAGAGCCTGGATACCCACAGGTCTCGATGAACCCGAGCACATCGTGGTTCTGCTAAGGGCACAAAACCCAGATGTCTCTATGGACAACTGGAAGGTCCTAAAAGCGGTCAGAAAAGAAGAGACGGGTAGACTTGTTTCATTCCCTATCAATCAGGAATCGATATCGATTCTGAATGATAAGGGAACTTTGTGGCGATCACACTCAAAGTTCAGGAACCAAACGAGCTACTCGTATCGAGCATGGCGGCGTAGCAAGGCAACCTTGACATTAATACCGAGAACCAAGCAAATGATAAAGAGGCCAAAGAAGCCAATAAGGCCACTAGCTCCAAGCCCCCGGCTGTTCTAAAAGGGGGCGAGGAAAAAGACCTGCTCCTAATGGAGAAATATAGTGACGAATCGTCACAATAAAGGAGACAAATCTGTCACCATGAGAGTGGTACAGCTAAATTTACACCACTCCAAGGCAGTTCTGCCACTCTCCGTCTCATGAAAGACGGGGAAGACATAGCCTTCATCCAGGAGCCACGGATCAGCAAAAACGATCGCATCTCTGGACTGAGGGTAAAAGGGTACACCTTATACGCTAGTTACTCAGGTAAAATGGGAAGTGCTTTCTTGCCAAAAACTCACTAAATGCTTTTGTCTTACCAGAGTACAGTACTCCAGACTTTTTTGTTGTTTGGAACTTACCTCGGATATGAGGAGAAAGTTATGGGTTTCCTCGGCATACATTCTCTTCGACGACGAGGGAACGTTTCCGGCGGACCCAATTAGGGAAGAAGTAAAAGCCGTAGGAAAGGCCAACATCCCCATGGAAATAGGTGCGGACGACAATGCTCACCATACACTTTGCGGAAGCAGTGGCACTAACAGCAGAGGTGAGAAACTCTTTCGAATATTTAGTAGAACCTAGTGTAATATCTTAGAGCCAACCTTCAATAATAGAATAAAAAAGGAAGTTCTGCATATCACCATGTCGACCAGTAGTCATATCCGTCAGGAAATGGGCAGTATCTAGGGATATGTCCTTTTCAGATCATCGATACAGTAATTTCTTTGCAGAACACTCTGCACCAGTGGTCAACAGCTTTAGGAATCCAAGAAGAACTAAGTGGTCGAAATATAAAAAGACCCTGCGGTACTATTTGAATCAAAGAACCAGCGCAGAGCACAAAGAAGGACATTGACAAGTTTGTGAAGGATCTTACAGAGTCTCTGTACTACGCCTTCAACTCGATCTACCCCTTAAGAAAACAGAATAAGAGAAAGAAGCCACCATTCTTCTTGGTGAAGGTGAAATTCAGACCTAGCTGAACTACGCAAAGCCAGCAGGAGATGCTTCAATAGAGCAAAATTCTCAAGAGAAACCGCTGATTGCGATCTCTGTAAGCAAAGCCTTCATAACCTACAAAAAAGGAATTAAGAAAGCGCAAAATGAGTCCTGGAAGAAATACTGTGGAAACATTGCAAGTACAAAAGAATGTAGTCGCCTAAGGCTACTACTATCCAAAACCCCAACAATGCAAACGTATATAAAAAAAATCCCCGGGGACTGGACTCTAGAGAAGAGACTCTGCAACTCCTACAGAACACACACTTCCCGGGAAACAAAAACCCGACAAAGACACAGAGTGGGAGACACACCCAAAACATTTACCACCTACTCTGTTGACATCTCAAAAACTAAAACGGGCAATGAACAGCTTTGATCCTTTCAAGTCTCCAGGACCTAATTGTATCAGACCAGGAGAACTGCAGCAGAGCTTTTAGGATATGATAGGAATGTGGGTAGACGTGCGGAAGCACGTCTCACTTAGGTCCGTGTGGACCCATTGTGTTGCCCATAGGGGGAAATGTTCCTCCTTGTACCCTTATCGCACTCATCGAGACGTTGTATTCGTTGTTGACCTCTCATCGTCGAGCCAGCCCGACATCTTAATGAACCTGAAAAAGTTAGATAGTCGGATGTTATGGATTTATTGCAGGTCATGGAAGAAGAACTCTTCTGTATGGTCCTGTATCGCAGTTGACTGAGGCTTGGGCAGTAGCAGAGATAGTGAGGAGTGTCCTCTCTTTCTCCCATATCGCCGCATCCTCTGCATATGTAGTCATGGGATAGTCCCATTTTTGTTTCATGGTAGTTCAAATGGTTATGTCCCGTTAGAGCTCCGACCACCATCCTCAGTAGGCTTTTGCCACACTGGAGGAGTTTGTCGGTTTTAGTTCTATTAATATCGGGCCATAGCATCTTAGTAGTCTTACAGGTGGTAAGGTTGAACCACCTTTTTCTTGCTATTTCTAGAATTTTATCATCCACCTTCTTCCTGATATCTGCCAGTGGTGGTTGAATCAATCCGATTGCCTGTGATGGGCCTTTTTCGGTCCCTTTTCCGGCAAGTTCATCAGCTGCCTCGTTGCGGATATGTCGCTGTGTCCTGGGACCCAGCATAGAGTTATCGTGTGTTGCACGCTTAGAGTTTTGAGCTCCTCGCGGCAGCTCGACCAGCTTGGACTTGATTTCTTTCGCCGAAATTGCTTTGATGGCCGCTTGACTGTCAATTAGAATAGTAATATCAGCCGGTGGTATTTCCAACATTGTTATCATTCTGGCCGCTTCTTTGACTGCCAGGACCTCCGCTTGAAAGACGCTGCCATAATCAGGGATCATGATAGAGCAGTGTATGTTTAACAATTCGGAATAAATGCCCGCACCTGTGCCTGTTTCCATATTCGATCCTTGTATGCTCGAATTATTGATGGGTTCTTTTGTGGTCCACTCTTCCTTCGTCGGGAAATAACATCTGAAGGGTATTTCTAAGTCGAGGAAAGTTAGTGTATAGTCACTTTCGGACTTTTCTATTTGTAGTCTTTTCAGTATACTAGCATGACAAATGGTACTTGACAGCCAGCATTTAGATTGAATGCTTCTAATGGCACTTTTAGCAGCGTTAGCTTGCATGTAAAGGTCAAGCGGGAGATGGTTTAGTAGTACCTCCAGGCCCGCGGTTGGGGTAGTGGATCTTAGATGCCGTGGTCTCTACATTATTGAAGGCTCCCTCTATGAGATGGTATTTTGCGGGAAGCTACTGCGGATGTAGATATTGAGGAGTTTTCGAACGTCATCAAGACGAAGGAAGTGAGGCTTATAGGTATGTAGTCCTTCGCCGTGCAGTGGCTGGTTTTGCCGACTTTGGGAATGACCACTATTTTTACTTCTCTCCATGCAGCCGGAATATATCCATAGACTAGGCTACTGTGGAATAGTTTTTCCAGTATAGGAGTAATAATGTCTTTTGTCGTTTGCAGCATGATGGGAATAATTCCATCGACTCCCGGTGATTTATACGAATAAAAGAAATCAGTGGCCCATCTGATTCTGCTTGCGCTGACAAAATTGCTCGGAACGTTGTTATCACTAACTGGGATCTCTACAGCTGTCGAGAGTGCACTTTGCGAGCAGCCCGGGAAATGAGTTTCCATAAGAAGTCGCAAGATGTCATACGATGACTGAGTCCAGCTACCTTCATTATCTTTGATGTAACCTGGAATCGTGGGGCTTTTTGAAAGGAGCTTCCTTAGTCTGGCCGTTTCCGAGGTTTTTGCAATATCATTGCACAAGAATCGCCAGGAGTCTCCTTTGGCTATAGATACAGCTTTGTTAAAATTCCTGAGGCTATCCTTATAAGCAGTCCAAGCACTAGCTGACCTGGAGGCGTTAGCTGCATTGAATAAAGTTCTTCATTTCCTCCTTAGAACTAGGAGGTCTTTGCACCAATGAGGGGAATTTCTTATTTGTTGATGTTCTTAGAGGACAGGCTTTCTCGTAGGATTCTCGAAAGGATGAGCTGAGATCGTATGCCATGAGCTCTAGGTCATCAACGTTCCTTATTAATCTCTGTGATAGGTTTTTAGTGAGTTTCCTGACTTCACACTTAAATCTACACCAGTCTGTGTTATTGGAATTTCTAAATTTACTATCTTACAGTGTTTACCGTGAAAGTTATGATTCTGTGATCCGAGAACGAAGGGGCTCCTGACACTTTCCAGTGGCTAACTGAGAGAGTGTTGGATTTGATACTCAGAGACAGGTCAATAACCTCTTGCCTATTGCTGGTCACGAAGGTGGGTTCGTCACCAATATTCTCAATCCTAAGGTTGTTAGTAAGGATGAAATCAAAAAGATCATTACCTCTGTCATTTGAGTCCGAGCTACCCCACACAGTTTGCATCACAAGCCTAGGATAAGGTCCCATCTTTCTTTCCTGGCTTTACTGACAAGTCTCCTTGTTATCTCGCATGAGGGATTATTTGCTGCGTCGTATGGCATGTAAGTTGATGCCATCAGCAGCGGGGAGTCATGTTGGCACTCAAATTTGACCGTAGTTTGGCCTTCGTCACTGAAAGTGGGTACGAGGAATAGGTCAATTTCTTTTTTAGCTACAATACAGGTTCTTATCCTACTTACGTTACCGTTTGGGTTTGAGAAGTAGGTGGTCACTCCTTTATTGTTCAGCCCCTGTACTCGACAACGGCAAAGCCATGGCTCTTGCACAAGGGCGATGTCCATCTTCCCCGTTGAGAGGAGGAAGATTAGATTGGCGATGGCCGCCTTACTGTGGTGTAGGTTTATTTGTACCACTTTCATGGCGGCCAGGACCGTTCTTGCTGCATGTTGCCAGGATTCGCAGTTTACAGCGGGTAACACCCACTCTGACTTTGAAATCCTGGAAACGCAACAGTTGCACCGATTTGTGGTTTTGCAGTATGTCCACGTCCATACCGTTCTCGGTGTGTTCACCCATCTCTATAATTTCCCAGTCCTGACTGTGCAGGTCTGGGTTGAGATTCTGTAGGCTACGCTCTACCCAGTCCTTCGGGACGTATGGTCTCTGGTAGTGGATGCGGCCTTTGGGTGTAGTCATATTGCCAAAGTCAACCACTTCGACTCTTTCCCTATATTTAGCTACTTCAGCGTACTTTGGTGACCTTTTTGAGGAGTCTGGGTCTGAAGCTAGCGACTCGTCATGGCGTCCCCGTTTTGAGGATTGTTGACTTGCTGCAGAAGCGTGGCCCTTTTCTGCGCCAGTCGTTGGTTTACCGGCTACATCCTTGGTTGAGGTAGGACGGAGATGTCCGCTCCTTTCCAGGGAGCTAACCGTTCCTCTTTTTGGGGATGCCACGCCTACTGGACCCTTTTTTATATTGGCTTTAGCTTGCCCGGAACAGCCCGGGGTTTGTTCAGGGTCGGCAGTGGCCTGGCCCGTCGCAACCTTCGGTCCTACTTCCTTGGCCGCTCTCGAGGAGGTGGCGCGATGGCCTACCTTCCTAGTAGCGACCGAGGTCCGTATCCTTGGCTTACTATCGCCTGTTCTGCACCATGCGTTCGCGGTAGATCCAATGGTCGCTTCTGCTCTTGCGAGTTTGCAATTTTCCTTCTCTGAGAGGGAATTTGGATCGCGACCTTTCGATCCGAGTTCGCTACCTCAGTCGAAGTGTTTGGTGAAGTGTCCTTCTTTTCGGGAAGGTGAGGGGTGAGGGTGAGAGGAGGTTACCGGCTTGCCAGCAACACTCTCCGTCGACAAGGCCGGCATGTCCCTAGCTTTATCTTCAGAGTCCGCTATAGGCTTGGTCTGGCAGCATCATCTTCGGGGGTCGGCTTAGGAGTCATGGCCAAGTCCATGAGGACATCCTCCTTAGGAGACCTTCCAACAGGTGAGACCGCCCCTCGCCTGCGCCGAATTGTTTCAGCCACCGGGAGGGGGGAGGGGGGGGTTCTTAGTCACTCTTGACCTTCTACGGATTGGTCATTGAGCAAACGGCTGGTTGCTGTTTGCTCTCCGACGCCTACTTTGGATCCACCGTTGGGCGAAAGGCGTTTGGCCTATCCGTCCCATTAGAGTATTCTAATGCTCTTCATCCCTGAGCTCCGTCCTGCCCTTGAGCCTACTGATCGTCCGTCTGCAGTTACGTATTGTACTGCGCAGGGAAGTGACGGACGATGTTGAGTGTTTGGATGAGATGGTAATGGAGCAGGAGTCATCATCAACTATGATGAGGTCATCAAAGCTGATCTCAACTGCTTCACTGCCAGCTGCACCCGAAGTTTTCTTGACTGGGGATAGTAGGAGGATGTTTCCCTCCTCTTCCGTTAAGGGCTGTTTGTTTCTATTAGAGTCGGTTTTTTGGATCAGCGTTCCTTGAAGTTTTTTTGTTTATTGTTTCAATTTTGGTCCCTCGAGTATGGGGGAAGGAGATGTCGCACTGTACTCACCCCCTGTATACAGTGAAGCTTTTATTAAAACCAAATTGCCTCAGGTATCCGGAGTTCACCGTTCGAAGACAGACTAACGCAATGGCATTCATTCCTAGGCACGGTTGTTAACACCTGGAATTGCGGGTTTTATTGAGTTGTTTCCCTCTAGATCCGCTATATTTAGTTGACAGCAGAGGCACCTCATGCAGGGTGTGACGGAGTCACGTATAGCGATCTTGGAGGTTGCCCTCCCTGTTTCACAAAGAATCTCGCCCCCAGCAGAGCTTTTAAGGCGTTAATGTCATGGCTGATTATTATTTTTATAAGCTTGCCGACTTTGGGAATGACCACTATTTTTACTTCTCTCCATGCAGCCGGAATATATCCATAGACTAGGCTACTGTGGAATAGTTTTTCCAGTATAGGAGTAATAATGTCTTTTGTCGTTTGCAGCATGATGGGAATAATTCCATCGACTCCCGGTGATTTATACGAATAAAAGAAATCAGTGGCCCATCTGATTCTGCTTGCGCTGACAATATTGCTCGGAACGTTATTATCACTAACTGGGATCTCTACAGCTGTCGAGAGTCCACTTTGCGAGCAGCCCGGGAAATGAGTTTCCATAAGAAGTCGCAAGATGTCATACGATGACTGAGTCCAGCTACCTTCATTATCTTTGATGTAACCTGGAATCGTTGGGCTTTTTGAAAGGAGCTTCCTTAGTCTGGCCGTTTCCGAGGTTTTTGCAATATCATTGCACAAGGATCGCCAGGAATCTCTTTTGGCTATAGATACAGCTTTGTTAAAATTCCTGAGGCTATCCTTATAAGCAGTCCAAGCACTAGCTGACCTGGAGGCTTTAGCTGCATTGAATAATGTTCTTCATTTCCTCCTTAGAACTAGGAGGTCTTTGCACCAATGAGGGGGATTTCTTATTTGTTGATGTTCTTAGAGGACAGGCTTTCTCGTAGGATTCTCGAAAGGATGAGCTGAGATCGTATGCCATGAGCTCTAGGTCATCAACGTTCCTTATTAATTTCTGTGATAGGTTTTTAGTGAGTTTCCTGACTTCACACTTAAATCTACACCAGTCTGTGTTATTGGGGTTTCTAACTTTACTATCTTACAGTGTTTACCGTGAAAGTTATGATTCTGTGATCCGAGAACGAAGGGGCTCCTGACACTTTCCAGTGGCTAACTGAGAGAGTGTTGGATTTGATACTCAGAGACAGGTCAATAACCTCTTGCCTATTGCTGGTCACGAAGGTGGGTTCGTCACCAATATTCTCATACCTAAGGTTGATAGTAAGGATGAAATCAAAAAGATCATTACCTCTGTCATTTGAGTCCGAGCTACACCACACAGTTTGCATCACAAGCCTAGGAAAAGGTCCCATCTTTCTTTCCTGGCTTTACTGACAAGTCTACTTGTTATCTCGCATGAGGGATTATTCGCTGCGTCGTATGGCATGTAAGTTGATGCCATCAGCAGCGGGGAGTCATGTTGGCACTCAAATTTGACCGTAGTTTGGCCTTCGTCACTGAAAGTGGGTAGGAGGAATAGGTCAATTTCTTTTTTAGCTACAATACACGTAGCGTTTGGGTTTGAGAAGTAGGTGGTCACTCCTTTATTGTTCAGCCCATGTACTCGACAACGGCAAAGCCATGGCTCTTGCACAAGGGCGATGTCCATCTTCCCTGTTGAGAGGAGGAAGATTAGATTGGCGATGGCCGCCTTACTGTGGTGTAGGTTTATTTGTACCACTTTCATGGCGGCCAGGACCGTTCTTGCTGCATGTTGCCAGGATTCGCAGTTTACAGCGGGTAACACCCACTCTGACTTTGAAATCCTGGAAACGCAACAGTTGCACCGATTTGTGGTTTTGCAGTATGTCCACGTCCATACCGTTCTCGGTGTGTTCACCCATCTCTATAATTTCCCAGTCCTGACTGTGCAGGTCTGGGTTGAGATTCTGTAGGCTACGCTCTACCCAGTCCTTCGGGACGTATGGTCTCTGGTAGTGGATGCGGCCTTTGGGTGTAGTCATATTGCCAAAGTCAACCACTTCGACTCTTTCCCTATATTTAGCTACTTCAGCGTACTTTGGTGACCTTTTTGAGGAGTCTGGGTCTGAAGCTAGCGACTCGTCATGGCGTCCCCGTTTTGAGGATTGTTGACTTGCTGCAGAAGCGTGGCCCTTTTCTGCGCCAGTCGTTGGTTTACCGGCTACATCCTTGGTTGAGGTAGGACGGAGATGTCCGCTCCTTTCCAGGGAGCTAACCGTTCCTCTTTTTGGGGATGCCACGCCTACTGGACCCTTTTTTATATTGGCTTTAGCTTGCCCGGAACAGCCCGGAGTTTGTTTAGGGTCGGCAGTGGCCTGGCCCGTCGCAACCTTCGGTCCTACTTCCTTGGCCGCTCTCGAGGAGGTGGCGCGATGGCCTACCTTCCTAGTAGCGACCGAGGTCCGTATCCTTGGCTTACTATCGCCTGTTCTGCACCATGCGTTCGCGGTAGATCCAATGGTCGCTTCTGCTCTTGCGAGTTTGCAATTTTCCTTCTCTGAGACGGAATTTGGATCGCGACCTTTCGATCCGAGTTCGCTACCTCAGTCGAAGTGTTTGGTGAAGTGTCCTTCTTTTCGGGAAGGTGAGGGGTGAGGGTGAGAGGAGGTTACCGGCTTGCCAGCAACACTCTCCGTCGACAAGGCCGGCATGTCCCTAGCTTTATCTTCAGAGTCCGCTATAGGCTTGGTCTGGCAGCATCATCTTCGGGGGTCGGCTTAGGGGTCATGGCCAAGTCCATGAGGACATCCTCCTTAGGAGACCTTCCAACAGGTGAGACCGCCCCTCGCCTGCGCCGAATTGTTTCAGCCACTGGGAGGGGGGAGGGGGGGGGGGGTTCTTAGTCACTCTTGACCTTCTACGGATTGGTCATTGAGCAAACGGCTGGTTGCTGTTTGCTCTCCGACGCCTACTTTGGATCCACCGTTGGGCGAAAGGCGTTTGGCCTATCCGTCCCATTAGAGGATTCTAATGCTCTTCATCCCTGAGCTCCGTCCTGCCCTTGAGCCTACTGATCGTCCGTCTGCAGTTACGTATTGTACTGCGCAGGGAAGTGACGGACGATGTTGAGTGTTTGGATGAGCTGGTAATGGAGCAGGAGTCATCATCAACTATGATGAGGTCATCAAAGCTGATCTCAACTGCTTCACTGCCAGCTGCACCCGAAGTTTTCTTGACTGGGGATAGTAGGAGGATGTTTCCCTCCTCTTCCGTTAAGGGCTGTTTGTTTCTATTAGAGTCGGTTTTTTGGATCAGCGTTCCTTGAAGTTTTTTTGTTTATTGTGTCAAGTTTGGTCCCTCGAGTATGGGGGAAGGAGATGTCGCACTGTACTCACCCCCTGTATACAGTGAAGCTTTTATTAAAACCAAATTGCCTCAGGTATCCGGAGTTCACCGTTCGAAGACATACTAACGCAATGGCATTCATTCCTAGGCACGGTTGTTAACACCTGGAATTGCGGGTTTTATTGAGTTGTTTCCCTCTAGATCCGCTATATTTAGTTGACAGCAGAGGCACCTCATGCAGGGTGTGACGGAGTCACGTATAGCGATCTTGGAGGTTGCCCTCCCTGTTTCACATAGAATCTCGCCCCCAGCAGAGCTTTTAAGGCGTTAATGTCATGGCTGATTATTATTTTTATAAGCTGTCTAAGACATAGCTATACTCCCAGACTCTGGAGAAGAGAAAAAGTGGTGTTCATACCGAAATGTGGGAAAACGAATCATAACAGATCCAAAGACCCATCACACTCTCATCGTTTATACTTAAAACACTGGAGAGACTTGCATATGAGAGAGTTTACTCAACGGAAACAGCACTCCATTCCCAGTTCGGCACTATCGAAAAGTCTCTCGAGAACAAAGAATACACGATGGTAGCCTTTTAAGATATTGAAGGAGCATTCAATAATATAAAATTCGAGGCGATAGACTACGGCATAAGTAAACTCGACGTTGTAATCTGCAGCAGAGAATGGATAAACAACGTAATGAATTACAGAAAAATTTGAGTCAAAATTGAGTCCCAATTAGGAAACTACTGAGTGGAATGAAGAATCTTTAGAGACACACCACAAGGGGGTGTTCTATCTCCGCTCCTCTGGATCATAGTAGTTGATGGTCTACTTAAAAGACTAAGTCTGATCGGGTGTAAGCCCATTGCGTACGCGGATGATATCACAATAGCCGTCGCAGGAAAATTTTCCAAAACTATCAGGGACGTGATGGAAGCATCCCTCAAAGTCATGACGAAATGGATAGACGAAGTCGGACTGGATGTGAACCCATTAAAGACGGAACTCGTGTTATTCACGAGAAGATATAAAATCCCTAGCATAGCTCAACCGAAGCTGAAATGGATAGAACTGACTTTCACTGATCATGCCAAATACCTAGGTGTTATAGTTGACAGCAAATTGAGCTGAAAACGCAACATACTGAAACGCGTCATGCAAAATAATCATCGTCTTAATCTAGTATGGTGGATGGCACTACAAGTGAAGCAGACTCTTACCAAGATAAACAGTATACAGAGATCAGCACTAAGAACCACGCCCACAGCCATCCTAGAAATTACACTGCATCTCCTTCCCATGGACACCTATGCCAAATTTGTGACCACGTATGCAGACATAAGACTAAGATAAGGCAACAGAGCCATAAAAGCTCTGGACACACCCTCAATAAACTCCAAGATGGTAAAGAGAGGAGATCTCTAATCTCTAAGATCTATCGCTAATGGTCGGAACTGGACACTGGACCAGAGCCTAGCTTCTCAGCAACCACTCGTGTTGTGCGTGCTATTGTTGTATCACGAGTGGAAGAGACCTACAGCTTTATGTAGACTCCGAACGGCCAAGTATGAGAAGCTTTTTCTAGACAGTTATACTCTGAGCATTGTCAGTATTTCTTGTCATACCAAGAATCGAACCAAGGCAGGTAGGTCCAAGTGCGTAGGAGTCGACGCACATACCCATAACGCCACGGGCCATCACTTAATCTTAATATTATTCAAAATAGTGACCTCTTAACGCACCTGATCCATTGCTACCAAACCAAGGGCATCGATATCTTCTTTCGGAGAGGTATGACAGTCGAACACTACACGGCGCGAAGACGATTTAGCTAAATTGTTGAAATTGTCGTCACCTGGTTTGGGAGATAGCGCTGAACAGCTACCTTGAACGGAAGCTAACGGTTGCCGCATTGGCGGCAATAATGTATAGTTTTGAGAATGTAGGTGGCTGTCCGGTGTAAGTCCGGTACTATTATATAACACCGTATTCCCTTCTGATAACTTCGCTGGTGGAAATGCTTTATATTCTCTGTTTGTATTTAGGACGAATGCGATGATGGTGATGGTGTAAGTTGGTTTTGCTGCTCTTGACTCTGATGATGTAGAATGGCACTTGGAAGTTCGGTTTTATGTCCCATTGGTAACAACATTAATTTTCAAAATTTATTTTTTTGAGATATGTGACGTTTCAAATATAATCGAAAAATATGTCAGGCACAATTCCATTGAAGGCTTTAAAATCTAAATCATATGCTCAGAAACATAGTTCAGGAACCGGTGCATTTACTTAATCCCAGGTGCCTGGTGATATATTCTGAAATGCAATAAATTCACTCCATTATTTTCGACTCTATAAGGTCAATACGAGACTATATTTTTTGGTTATTGATTTCTAAAAATAGTACCACCTAATACAAATATTAAGTCTATGACTGAAGTAACTGTTAGTTATAAAATTGAGTGGCTTTGGCCCAAAATACTCCGGAAAATCTAATGTATCAATAATGCGGATCAAAAATACGTATCTTCCTATGATAGTTGATGCTCAGAAAGTATAATTTATTACAGATACCTAATAATTAATGCTATTAACTCTGATATTTGCTATTATATATAAATGAAGAAATATGATAGTAACGACATGTATGTAGTAAGGCACAATCATATATTCCAACGTTGTGAAGCTATGTCCAACCAAGTTCTTACGGATCCCAATGCCGGGAGCCCACATATAGTTTTAATAAAAAGAAATATAAAGATACGAGGATCGCCATAAACAAGCAGCAGTCGCTCTATCAACATTCCGTAGGTTAGCTTCCAATCTTTGTAAACAAATGTATCGAAACGAAATGCGTTCTAAAATACTTTATAAATATTGGTACTTGAAGTTATCGAGGTTGAGTTTCAAACGAGCAACGTTCCGGCTCAGTTCGCGATCCTTATAATCTGCTTATAATAAAGGAATAGGCAATCTGCCTACAAAAAATAGAAATTTCTTTGCCTGGGGCCCGAATAGTGACCGCAGCTTTTTAAGTTAAAATAATAATCGATGAATGTATGTGCAGTGTACGACACCTCAATCGGTGGTAAACTGTGTACAGTGCGAGATATCTTAAAGGTGACAATGAGTATAACCGACGCTAAATAGATTCTAGCAACCGCAGTGCTAGTTTTCAGGATAAGCATTGAAGCATTCTGCACCTACATATATCGGTCCCAAACCAGCAAACAAATATTGTGCTATCTATCATTACAACCCTATTGATTTGACCAAAAATATTGTTAAGCGTATTAAAATATACAGAGAAGCTTTAGTCGCATATAATATCCCCGATGACGATTGGGTATCAATAAAACTGCAAAATATGAATTACGGAGCTATTAATTTCATTAATAAATCTTATTAGATTTTTACACCTCATAACTATCTAAGTCCACCAATTATACCTCATAAGATTCCAAGGGCAACCACCGAGACAAATTTATTACCCGCAGCAACCAACACAACAAGAAAAATTCCATTTATACTTAAAATATGCATCCCCCTCAGAAGCGTTTTCCCCAACAACCTGCCTTCTACATTTAATAAAGGGGTCTACATTTAATAATCCAGTGATACCTATGGAAGTAGATCCAAGCGTCCGATCTCGGCAACTTTATTATATGAATATTTTCGACAATTAATGCTATAATTTATGCCAATAAAATTGTTTGTATTACCATCACTTACCTCATTTGATGGCATTACAGGTGACGACATCTTACGAGTACTTCAAGCAATTATCTACATCTCTATCTACTATAGAGGAAACTCCACGTTAACCATCATCTATATTCGATTCCCTAAGAAATGAGTAAATCATTAGACGTGGCTCAAGTAAATATAAAAAGCGACCATCTCGAAAGAGATCAGCTAGTCATTTTAAACAAAATTATTCAAGAATTAGCAGCTGTATCTAGTCATTAACAATAACAACACTGTTGCCACTGTAATAGCGGAAATAAAAGCTTCCACTGACAGTAAATATATTCAAAAACATACCCATATCCATATCCAATGAGAGAAGAAGTAAATAAGCAATTAAATCAATTACTAGCGGCAATGCCATTAGACCATCAAAATCGCCGTACAATTCCCACATTTGGATAGTTTCAAAAAAATATACATACCAGAAGAGAAGAAATATAGAATATTCATTGATTATATGAAGCTTAACACCACCCAATTATTGACACCCGCCAATGGTGTCTCTGAGACCAGGTGTGTTTTCGAATAACTTATTCTCCGTCATTGTTTGTTATTGTAATTTCGAGTAGCTGCCACATTAGACGTCCCCACAATTAGTTCACATCGAAATTGTTTAGTGAGCACACGCTTTCTATTTCTTTTACTAACGTGACAGTGTATGTAAGTAAAATAATCAAGGATTAGTTTTTATTATTCGCGTATTTTACCTAGTTTATTTTTTGTATTGTTTTATTAACATATGTATATTTATGTGTTTCTAAACAAGAAAAATAAGTACAGCTTGAACACGTAGTGCCGTGTTTCAACAGCTGTCTCCTGAAGAAATTTAGTTTTTGATATGTATTTTTTTGTTTGGAAGGATTTGTGCTTATTTTGTAATAGTTCCTAATGTCGAACTATTACATTGGCGGGTTAAGAAAACTCACAATATTTTGCAATTTTAAAAATCAAACACGACAATCTACACGACATTTTTTTTCCAATTTTGTTTAAGTCATTGGTTTGTCAGGAGTATAACACAATTCAAATTATAGGAATTAACATCTATGAAATAAACATTAAATTAAGGAAACAAATCGTAAGATTTGTATTCATATATACGTATATTAATATTAATATAATATACAATATATAATATAATTTCGGTTTAAAAGCGTTGCTTGGCATTCTTTATCTGAGATATCGTCTTTTTATTAATCGGTCGGTATGACATCACTATTTTTGTAATAGAAACTCTTAGGTTGAATGTCTTTGATTGTACGGGTATATTTTGTGCAGCATGTCTATTCATTGTCTGAAGTCGTCGCCTGTACTCTTGTTGAGCATTCACTTTTGTTAATTTCATTTCTGTTTTATTTTTTTCTTGGCATCTTTATTAACCTCACGTTTGTGCTGTGTTTCAGCCATTCCTCTTTAGATTTTGCGTTTTCCATTTTTTTTTTCTTGGTGTGAATGTTTTGCCAATCCATTGTAGTGACAACGTATGCCATATTAAAATTAGGATTTATTTTCTGTGCTTATTCAAAAGCATATACTCTTCCGATAATAATTGCAAGTCTTCATATGAAATGATAGCATTGCATCTATGTCCAACCTAGCTAGGCATTCATAGCACAATAAATGCGTTGCGAGCGCCACATCAATGGGATATGCAAGTGTATGATTTTTTTCCAATTTTTACTTTGTTCCAAGTTGTCAAGTTGCCAAGTGGGATACAAGACAGCATTAAGTTTTACAAAGACTTCTTATATCAAAAGATTTCACATAAATAAAAAGAATTGTGCAATACTGTCCGATGGAATGCTATGTATCTGTTGACGAATCAATTATACCATACTTCGGCAAACATAGTTACAAGCAGTTCCTTCGGTATAAGCCGGATAACATTTGGATATAAAGCTTTGGTAGCAGCTTTGAAGTACGGATACTGTCTTCAATTTTATATATATCAATGAAAGAGAGAGGATAGATCTTATAGGCTAAGGAGAATTAGTGGCTGTGAACTTTGGCAAAATGATAGCCAACCAATTGCCCTCGTTACAATTTTCCTTTTTTTGATAACTTTTTTTCAAGCCCGTATCTAATATATTTACAAAACTTTCCCAAATGAGACTTGGTGGAGCAGGCACTCTGCGTAAGAACCGATTAAAATATTTAAAATTAATAGAAAAAAAGGAATTTTCATAGAAAGGGTAGAAACACTTACTACGAAAAAAAAACTGGCCAAATTGCAAAAAGGTTTTCGTTTGCTGAGAAAAGGACGATTCATATCCAAAACAAATGTAAATCATGAGTACAATTCTCATATGGGTGGCGTAGATTTGTTATATGAGCATATTTCGTGGTAACGAATTGGTATTCGTGGCGAAAAATGGTATACCTCCATTGTTACCTAGCCATTGTAAATGCGTGGTCTTTAGGCAAATATATCAGAAAACGATTAGACGAACTAAATGAGAATAGCAGTTGGTAATTGGTCTTTTAAAAAAATACGGATCAAAGCTCCAGCGGAAAAAATCTATGGACAACGTCCTATATTCGCTGGAATTAACGAAATGATAATTGATTAATAATTTGCTTTGTTATAGAAAACTTAATTTTTTCAGGACTCCAAGGTGTGGCGAATCGCTGATTTAGCGGGATTTAATTCAAAAACAGACATGCTCAAAGGTAAACAAACCCCACTTTTTTTCACAGCTTAAAAATCCCAGGTAATGACTGTGCAATTTTTTTTTAGTACAGCTAGTGCAACAACAAAAAAAATTGTCGCAAAATTTAAATTGTGTGTAATTCTTTGATAAGAAAGTCAATTTGAGAAGCACGTGTTTATTCCGTTTTGTCAGTGGTTCGTGTACCGATTCTTGAATTTTTTTCTTTTAGAGTAAGTGTATATAAAAATATGTGAACATAAAAATATGTTGTCTCAATATATAAAGTGTTTTTTGTCCATATTAGTGAGGAATGAAACGTGAAATTAGAGATAAAATATGTGTTCTTTGTGTTCATTAGACGAAATGTAGAATTGTTCACTGTTGTTCAAATTGGAGGCAATATTTGTTATAAAGCTGTGTTTGTTGCTAACAAAACTGCGTTTTCACTTTTTGCGCGCAGGTGCGAAACCCATACTAAATTTTTAATTTTTTTAGGATGGAACCCAAAGTTACGAAAAAACTAATTTTTGATGTATGGATTTCTAAAGTCAAAATCAAGCGCTTAGATCCTGTTTTTCCTTTTGTTATGGTTTTTTTTAGTAATATTTCCATTTTCCGAGGCAGCAATGAAGTCAATTAAACCAACCTTAAAAACTTCATGTATGAGATTTGACGAAACATGTGTCAAAAGTGGTCGGCATAGAGAGCGCTTCGAAAATACAAATTCCGTGTGGCTAAAAGAAACGCTAACATTACCGCAAAATGTTTTAGTTGAAAAACCTTCTTCATCTCATTCAGCTAGAGTAGTAAGCCCGATAAAAAGCTTTGATGAGTGCTGCGAAAAGTACAAACCATTTTAGATTCTCTTAGTGTCATGAAATATATTTAGAAAATACGAAAAAATGAATGATGGAATATATCCTTTACATAGAGTATAGACTAGATGTAAAAGTGTGGCAGGTTAGAGACCAACAAAGTAAAGAAAAAGTCAAAGTCAGAAAAAAAAAACATAATCCAAGAAAGATTTAAAAGTGATACAGGGTTATTAGTTGATATGCCAACTTGCTTTTATTTTCAAATTAGTGAGGAATCGACGCCAATATGCCACAGCTCGATACAATCGGTTAAGAGACGAAAAGCTTTTGAGCAAAAGCTCATTCAAGTTAAATGTAGTGAAGTGAACGCAGAGCTGAAAAAGATTTATTATGGGGTACCCAGATGCGATCAACTTACTTTTTTGTTTTTAACTCTCCGAACTTTTAGTTTCAAGATCCGTAGGCGTGATGTCCACGGACACATTTTGGGTTGCGTCAAATGATTTTAAGAACGGCGGCCCATACCACCATTGACTATTCTGCACCAGATCACTCACGCTGACACCTCTGGGTGCAAGGTCCGCGGGGTTTTCCTTGGATGGCACGTAATTCCACCAGTTAAAATCGGTAAGTTCTTGAATTTCTGGCACTCTGTTGGCAACGAACGTTGTTCTAATGTATGGTGCGCTATGAATCTATGCCAATGTGATTTGAGAATCACACCACAGGAACCTTTTTGCTGAGTGAATCTCCATCGTGTCCACCGTGGCCAACAACAGCTTTGCCAACAACAGGGCTCCACATAGTTCCAAGCTGGCTAAGGACTTACTTTTGAACGGCGCCACCCTAGTTTTTGCTGCGATGAGGTGTATAAGTGTATCATTCCCCGTTGTGACTCGAAGATATATTGCTGCTGCGTATGCCTTTTCAGACGCATCGCAGAATCCATGAATTTCAACCTTTGACTCGTTAGTAAGATTTATCCACCGTGAAATCTCGATGGCCGCTAAAAGACTTATTTCCGATTTAAATTTTTGCCACGAAGAAAGAATTGTTGGTGGGAGCTCAGCATCCCATAGGTGTTGTTGCTTCCATATATCCTGCATTATTATTTTCCCAACGATGACGCAGTGTGCTAACCATCCCATTGGATCATAAAGGCGAGCTAGATCTGATAAGATCGATCGCTTTGCGATGAGATTTTAAAAGTGAAGGTATCCTTGGCAGGGTGCCACTGGATACCGAGTGCCTTAATGGCACCTTTGTCTACTGAGAGTGGAACTTGAACTTTCCTCTCCTCCTCTGGAACGGCCATCAACAACTCCTCGCAATTACTTGCCCATTTACGTATTGGAAAGCCTCCCCTTTTCAACATGCTTATTAGCTGTTCTTGCATCGTTAACGCTTCCGTTAGTGAATTTGCACTGTACATAACGTCATCGACATGGAAATTTCGCATGGCTATGGTTGATGCTAGAGGGAAGTCATCTCGCTCATCAGCCGCAAGTTGCCAATGTCACCGTATTAAGCCTAAATGTTTTGATTTCCTCGCCCTCTTTATCTCGCCATAATACCAGTTGATATAAAGAATCGAGAGGGGTAACCCAAATTTGACGGTACATTTTGGTAATATCTGCTGTAAATGCAACGTTAAGCCTAATGCACCTTGAGATGTGATCAAACATGTCGTCTTGCAATCGAGGTCTAACAAGCAGATGATCGTAGAGCGACGTCCCGTCTGACGATTTGCAAGACGCGTCAAAGACAATTCGCAGCTTTGTTGTTGAGCTGGACCCCTGGACCCCTTTAATACCGCATGGTGGGGCACGAAATAGTGAGGAGATTTTAATTCAGTTGGTTGGATTTCCGTCATGTGTCCGAGCTCCTTGTACTCATGAACCACCCTTTTGTAGTCTTCATGAAACGACGGATTTGCTTGGAATTTTCTTTCCAACTGAAGAAACCTACTGATTGCTGACCTTTGAGACAGATCTAGCGATGGAGACGACCGGCCCTTGAATGGAAGTTGAACAACATATCTTCCATCTCGTTGCCATTGGTGTGTTCTGCAGAAATAGGTCTCACATTCTTCTTCTTAACTTGAAGACTGGAGTCCTTATTTACATTGGATAAGATTGTGATAATTACCTTCCACTCTGAGCTATTGGCCTTAGTTTCTCCAACGCCAATTATGTTTACGCGGTTTCTTTCCTTTTTCAGTCTTAGAAGTTGAGCAGCAGCCTCTGTGATAAAGGATGCCTGTGACCCAGGATCGATCAACGCTCGCAGCAGTAACGGTTGGCCAGCAGGTGTGATAACCTTGATGATGGCAGTAGCCAGAAGAACAGGGGCTTGACTGTTTTCGGCAAGAAACGCATTATATGCTGAAGCAATTCTGGGTGAGGGGTCAGAGCTGTCTGAAGACCTTTGATGTATCTGCAGAAACGGAACTGAGTTGAGTGGTTGTGGAAGTGGTATCTGGTCGGTGCGACGCAAGACATTCGATACTTCGTTTATGTGCAGTAGCGAGTGATGTTTTTGGCGGCACATAGAACAGGAATATGTGCTTGTGCAATTTTGAGTAAAATGTGCACTTGAAAGGCAGTTGCAGCATAGTTTGTGTTTCTTGACAAATTCCTGTCTTTTTGTGACGTTGAGAGCTTTGAATTTAAAGCAATTTCGGATCGAGTGTAAGCCGTGACATAGCGAACACTTACTTGCAACTGTAGAGTTATGCACCCGAACCGAATTTGAAGATTTTTTTGTTTATGGTGATTGACACCAGATGAGGACTGTCCATTGACATCCGAGGTTCTAGACCTCATTAAAATGAAGTCTTCGAGAACGCTGTAGGATAGTCTACATGCGTTGTAAGCGAGAGTTTCTGCACTGTATGAAAAATGAGTACATCCTCCCATGACTCTACAGCTACAGACCTCATTAAAATTAAGTCTTCGAGAACGCTGTATCTAGGATAGTCTACATGGGTTGTATGCGTGAGTTTCTGCACTGTATGAAAAATGAGTACATCCTCCCATGACTCTACAGCTACACCAAGATTCTTAAAAGACTGCCTTGCTTCGTTTGTCGTGTCAACTAACAGTTTAAGATCTTCGGATGATTCTGCAACAAGCTGAGGTTGATCGAAGAGGAGTTTGAACTGATTATCCTTCATCAGACGAATATTTTGATATCTCTTCAAGAGCAACGCCCAAGCAGATTCGAAATTTGAATCGGTGTTTCTCAGAAGTCGATCTGCTTCACCCGTAAGATTGCCTTTTAAATATTGCAACTTATGAACATCAGATATTGACGCGTTCTTGTTGACCATCGCTTCAAACAAATTCTTAAACTCTGGCCATTTGTTTAAAGAACCGTCAAACGTGGGGATTTTAATTGCAGGGAGCTTAAGTTCTACCGATGGCGTGTTTGAAGCGCATAGTGATCTGTTAAGGGCTACGCAAATTATCGCATTGTCACTGAAAATTGTATGGGATAACCCTCTCCTGCCATTAAATCTTTTTAAACAATTTATAGAAGATTCTGCAGAGAGATCTCCCACCACTTCGATATGAACCGCCTTTATTGCAAAACACACGAAACAGCTAAGTACGTTTTTGTGGGTACTTTACATCTGATTTTATAGCGCGTCTTTACAGGGCCACAGAAATCAACTCCGCAATACAAAAATGGACGCGATGGGTTGACTCATTCCTTGTGCAAATTGCCCATCATCTGCATTAAAGGTCGTGGGTTCAATAGGAAGCATATTACATAGTTGGAAATTGTTTGCCTCGCCATTCTCCCAACACTGAACCTTGAAATGGCGATTAGGGTGCTCTGGGTGCTGCATGCATACGTTTTTAATGCAAATATGCTAAAAGTAGTTTTGTTATTCCATTGTTTGTAGGTAGCAATATTTGATTCTTAGCATCTGCCATAATTGATGCGTTCTTTAATAGTCCACCGGTTCTTATTAATTTAATCTTCTCATCAAAGAACGGTGATAGCGATGCTATGTTGGAATGTTTGTGTAGGTGTTTTCCTTTCTGCAATGTATGATAATCGTTCGGGAATTCTCTTCGCAGAACGCATATTAAGATAAAACTGGTTCCTTGTTGAAGTTCCGCTACTATAGATGAGCGCCGTTTCTTAATCATTTGTGGCTTCTGCAATTATTAAAGAATCTGTAAATATACGGAAATATTTTTTACAGCACGTAGAAAGAGTTTCTGTGATTGATTCGCTCAATCAAACATTCATAATCAATCAATAAAGCTGTTAGCACCGATTTTTTTTCCAATGTCAAAAAACGTTTTTGCCCATTTCGAATGATTCTCCTTATGTTTCATTCGGATCTTCTGTAAATGGCAAACGTACTACAAATCGATTGTCTGCATTTGTTCTGATGGTTTTCTGATAATATTCTGCACAATCATTGTTTTTACAGGAGTCTCATGATTCTCAGTCTCCAAAATTTCCGGACTAGTTTATCTAGCGTCGTGAGTGAGGGCCTTGTAGCTATATGACAGTGCTTCGTTGTTGAGTTCACTGTCACACATGTCACACATGTCACATGTCAATACGTTGCGCCTTTGAATGCACTGGATCAGCAAGCTGCACGTTCGATGTTAATTTCCACGACGATGTGTGGACTTCGTGAAGAGGTTTGTATTCACTGATACGAGACATGATGCTTGCCTTAATTGTTGCTCTATAGGATGGTGTCCTTGACTTGCACTTATTACCTCCTATGCCGCTTATTGGGACTTCCAACCTGTGCCTCTTGAGACGTAGTTCATATGCAATGTTCGCCGTTATGAAACGTATTTCCGAACCAAAGTCTAATAGAACACGACATGGGATACGAGTACCGCAAGCGGAGATGACGTTGACAATTGCAGTGGCAAGATAGACGTGACGTTTACTTAATTTTTGATCTATGGCTGCATTACCGGACATGACAGATGATTTACACTTCTTATTCAAATAGGACTTACTTTGATTGAACTGCACTTTCTTCTGTTGACCTTTTTGGTGCTGATTCTCAGGGGATTGTTGTTAACAGTATGTCTGGTGAGTCTGCCGATGGTGCAGGAGTGTGTTATGTTTGCCATCACACTTCTGGCAACGTCTGGACTGGCACGATGGAGAATAATGGCCGCTCTTAAGACAATTTCGGCATAGCTGTAGTCTGCGAACAGCTTTTTCTCGTTCGTCCTTTGAAAGAGATAGAAATTGTGAACCTACCTGAGTTACACGTAGTGCAATTGATACTATTGACACTATTTGTTGTTAGAGCGGATGGTTTTCTTTTGTCGTCCTTGGCACCGATCGTTTCCAAAGTTTGGAATCGCAGCTCCACAAACTTCAGGGACTCCTCTAGGCTCGGGCTGGTCCTCGGACCTTGAAGCGACTGTTCGAATAAGCTTCTGCTTTCCTTATCCAGTTTTTGCAGCATTATATGCACAACTAGGGGATCCCAATTGCCTACGTCGATGCTTAAAATTTAAATAAATTTACTACAATTATATTTTTCTACAAGAGCAATTGCATATATCATATTCATATTCCATGTACCCACTCAAATTGTGAGGTTAAATATATGTATATCCATAGGAATCTTTTAGAATTAAATATTGTACTTCCTTGCTTTGAAAATGTATCGCCAAGAAAATGTTATGTTTCTCCCTTCTGTTGGATGTCATGCATTGTTTTTCCTTCGGTTTTGCAGAAATATTTCATAGACACACACACTCGTACATATATATACATGTATATGCATATGTGTAAGTCATTTATAAGTAGAAAATATAATTGCACTGGTTAGTAATAAAAAAATTGTTGAAAACGTATTTATGATTATTATATATGTTTTGATTTAATAAAAAAAAAAAAAAATAAACAGAATTTACATATAGACTAGTATATATTGATGAACATACATGCATACATACTTATATACACATGTAAGGATTAGGATCAATAAATATTTGAACAAATGTACAGTTTGCTGTTTCATTTCACAAAGCAATGTTTTATTGCAAATGTTCATGTGACAGGCACTTGTCATCGAGCAGGGCAAACAAAAATGTAAGTATAAACTTTGCGTGCCAGAAGGCCGAGGTATTTGAAGGCTTGATATTGGACAAACCCTTAATCACCATTTTTTTATGCCTTTTTCACAGAAAAGCATGGGTGGTAAGAGAGACAATTTTTTTTTTTTTTTCTAATTCATTTTTATTTTTAACTTCAATGGAAACGTACGTACTAGACAAAAATGCTTAAAACTAGTTGGGCTAACAATTTTACTATTTCTAACTTACTGGCTCTCTGCGAGCACTCTAAGCTAAACTTAACCTTAAACTATGTCTTTTGACCTAACCTAACAATGAATAAAATAGATACTAATATTAAATATTTAATATACGATAGCTTGCATTGCTTCCTTCGTTGTGTCATGCAATTTTCTAAGGATATTTGCAGTGCCGATTGCTGACGATTGTGACATCGATCTCGTCAATTGAGCCGTTAGTAACGACTAACGCTCTCCAGGCTACTGCCTAATTGGCATCTGTTGGCTGTAAATAATGGATGAGATTGTGTGCCTCCCCAGTTACGTTGGCGCGAAGGAAGTACAGCTTTTGTGCCGATGGTATTGGCTGCTCGTGTATAAGCTGCTTAAAAAGATCATGAAATTGCCGCCAGTTAAGATA